>JAWDJE010000001.1:285885733-286390733 GCA_035047345.1 Bradypodion ventrale | reverse complement strand
GTGTGCATAGAATAGATGCCCTTGTAGTTCAACATGGAAAGCAATTATAATGCATTCTTCATAATTTAAATTTACCAGAACCATTTGCATGCATATGGGTAGTTATGGATTATGTTTAGTGGTTATAGTGCATTTTAAATACAGCATTTAATGACTAAAGAAATATTCATCTGTTCTTTACTCTCTTTCATTGCCTCTTAGACAATGTCTATGTTTTCAGTGTCAAAGCTGCAAATGCATTGGTTTTTAAAGAATTGTAGGATAATTAGAAATATTTGAGCCTAAAGATCCAACATAATGCATTTATTTCTCTTCCTCTGTGAAAATAGAATTCTTGTGCAAAACACATTGTATCCAAAATCAATGAAACTGTTGATACGCATTAAGGAAAAAAACAATGCTTCCCCATTCTTAAAACCAGTTTGTTTATCTCTGCTAAAGGCATCTGTCTGCCACTCAATATTGAAAACACCTCTTTGGCTTCCTGACATATTAAATGATATGACACTAAGTTTCAGCAGATCTTGAAAGCACATTACAATTGACAAATCTCCCTTGCACTATCATACTAAATACAATTAATTTTCTCCTGGTTTTCTGTTTTGATAGAAAGGGACGAAGGCTCCTCAGGCAGCAGGAAAGATTCACACTGATTTTGAAAAGGGATTCATTATGGCTGAAGTAATGAAATTTGAAGATTTTAAAGAAGGAGGCTCAGAATCAGCTGTCAAGGTGAAACTCCCCGTCCTCTCCTTTCCTTAACACCTCTTTTCTTCTTTCAAGAATTTATAGGAGAGAAGTCCCCACTGATCAGTGACTCTTAACAGTCATTGCTAATAACAGAGCACAGGCACACCGTTCCTTTATGTTTTGGTGGAGAATTATGATACAATGATAGATACGACAATTTAACATAGACTGGTATGCCAATCGTGAGGACAAATCTGAACATTTAGGAGGAAACAGTCACACTAATATTTCAGACTGGACAATATACTGTATTAACTGTCTGATTTTATTGGTGCAGGTGGTATTAGTGTAACAGTAGTTTACATGATAGACAGAATATTTTTAGATCATTGCAAAAATAGCAAATTGTAGCTATTTACTCAGAAAATCAGGAAATGCAGTAGTGGTACTGTAACAAAATCAGAGTTCTGCAAATATTTCACGGGCTAGTTTATTATATCCAGTTAAAATTTTCAGCATACTCTTAGATTGAATGCTGGATACCGTCTTAAAAAGGTTTTAAAGCAGCATCACAAAATCCAACTGTTTGTAGCATTTGAAGAAGTTTTTCCTTGGTTGTTTCCTAATTTATTATTTCCTTTATTATAGCCTCATAAATTAATGGGAAGGAAATACTTCATTATTTCTCTCTATAGCCTTTCTTAGAAATATGGAATTTGCTCTCCTTTCCAAACACTAGAGGGCAGAGTCTGATTAAGTGCCCAAAGTTGTACCCTATTGACAGCAGTTAACTGTTGTTATGAGAAACAAACAGATTTTTACATTTCATCAAATCTGGTATGAAAGAATCATATTTTCTAGGATTGTCTTATGTTTTCACTTCTCATAGACCCATTCTCTTCCAGTTGATGGAAACTTGAAAAAGCAGTTTCATTTTGTATTGTATTATGTTTTTGTTCCACAGCATTATAAAAAACAAAAAAAGGGAGGGGGCAACAAAAGAGTCAAATTTAACAGTCCAGTGTTGAGAACGTTCCTACCAGAATGCATTAATAGCTTTGCAAGATCTCATTGTCTTCCCTTTGATAGCTTGTAAGGTATGCAATAATGTAATTTCAAATGCAGTTTTATTCTCAGTAGTATCACTAAAGAAGATTGTAGGGAGCAGCAGGGTTTTAATAGGTCTGTTTGAACCCCAGGAAATGTGTGCAGAAAAGGAGGGGAAATCTCATTATCATTGGTTTGTTGTGGCATGTGAGCCATCTTGTAAAAGTGGAGTGACTCTCTAAACCAGTCTTTCTCAACCTTTGGTTTTTGGACCCAGAAGCCTAAGTCAGTACATTGGCTGATCAGTGCTTTGTGGAATTGACTTAGGCTTCTGGGATTTAAAGCCCCCCTGTGGGGCATGGGCCCCATGTTGGGAGTCACTGCTCTAAACAAATAAGTAAACCACAGTTGTAAATACATCTCACACATTTTAAAAAGTCAGAAAATCTGTTCAGTTGCCAAATCATGAATTATAACAAGAACACCCATTGCCCTTAGTTATGAATATGAAGTAGGTTTGCATAAAAAGGCTATACAGTGGTACCTCACTTGAAGAGCACAATGCATTCCACATGATTGCTCTTTAAGCGAGTTTGCTCTTTAAGCAAAACGCCATTGTAAGTGACCGATTGTGACTTCTGGCGGGGGGTGGGGTGCGAACCCCGATTTAGTTGTTAAGTGAGTTTTTGGTTGGTTTTAGTTGTTAAGTGAGGTGACCAGAGAAAATTCTGCTCTTTAAGCGAGTTAGTCTCTAAGCAAGGCGCTCTTTATGCGAGGTTTTACTGTACAGTATTGTGATAGTAAGGAAATGTACTTAAGATATTTCTACATGCAAAAGTATTTTTATAATACATAATTTATTTATTTTTAAAACAGATTTCTGAAATAACTGACTTTGGGGAACACTGAATATTTTCTGGACTGTATACTGTATTGGGATATACTGTTTTTGTAAACAGGATAAGCCCTTATTTATTTCTGTTTATTTTTCCAAGCTGACTCTGGGAATTTCCAGCATCAGCTGAAACAACTGTATTCAAGGGGCCTGGCTACTTTGTATGTTATGATCTGATTGATTTTTAAGTTTATTTTTGTGTGTGTCTAACACTAGTACAGCATAACTAATTTAATGCCTGTGCTCTGAACTACACATTGAATAAGCTCTGTGTGGGCTTTGTAGTCTACAGGGATATCACATTATTAGCAATCATATCTGCTTAGGCAAAGCTGGCTTCTACAGATGGCTGCTTTCAAGTGCAAATGAACTGGTTAGATGTGTCTTGTTTAATACATACTCAAGATTCACAAATGGGTATTGATTTTTTCCCCCCAGTCAGTGTTTCTGATAGCAATGAAAATGGATTAAATGGCCTCTAGGGAATTTAAAGGAACACCGCCACTTTTAATTAATTGCGAACTGGTAGCTAAAATACATTAATACTTGTATTAGTATGTCAAAATGGATTTAATTGAAAGTGACTATGCCCACTTTGTGAAAACAGTGGATGTGCTGCTTTGAACAGAAACAGCCTATCCTAAGAATTCTAGTATGGGAAGCATCTTTACATCCTTTCCACAGTAATATTTCCTGTGCTGCCCATACATTTGCTGGAGGAACCCAAAGTTGGCTCCTAGTAGGTCCTGTTCTTCCTGCCTCCTTCAGCTATCTGCTCATTCCATCAGTGACCCTTCTTTTTAGAAACGGGGAAGTATCAACTGTGCTCCATAACCGGATGGATGTTATAAGAAGGCTTACAACATCCGCCCTGCTACAGAGTGGTGTTAGGGACACGGCAAGCCAGGCGGAGGGGACAAGGACAGTGCCACCACCGGCATAAGCAGCAGACACATGTGGCTGCCCCCAGGTGCCGGTCTGGCCCAGCGCAGGCAAAGACAGGTAGGACCCCTCCTTTACCCACAGCAGGTGGGCAAGCAGGGAAGCAGCAGCATTGGCATGGGGAGGAGAGTGTTTGCGGGCTGGACTAGTGGCATGGGGAGGAGTGTTGGGGGTGGGGGGAAATGGTGGGGGCTCGGGCATACAACAGTCCAGCCTGCCAACAGTCTGAGGGGTCGTGATCCAGCCCCAGGCTTAAAAAGGTTGAGAACCCCTGATCTATAAACTAGAAAGAAACCTGTATACAGTATGCATTTTCAGCAGTTTGAGATTGGGAGTACAAGAGGAAAATTTGTATGCAGAAGGAAGTAGGCGGAACAGCAGATTCTGCAGTACAATTTTGCATGGGTTCTTAACTGCAGCCCTTTGGAGATAATGGCTGAAATCGTGTTGCTTAGTGGCGGCGGCTACTACTCGTATCTGAGTATACATTGTTGACTCTTTTAGGGAGTCAGGTTATTTACCGCCACCCAACACTTGCCGTTGAGTCACTGGATCTACGGTCTACTCCTTTACCATAGCAGAATGTCTGGCCAGACTAACACTTAGTGTAGTAAGTGGCAGTTAAATTAGGAGTTGACTGAGCAAAACCCCACTAGTTCAGTGGCCCTGTTCTTCTTGCAACATACTACGCGGAACAATAGGACTTCAGCCACAGAGTTCTCTTTCTCTCTTTCTGCAGCATTGCCTCAAGATGGGTCAAAAAGTAAGGGAGTGAAAGGAAGAGAGGGGCATTGGAAAAGAAAAGAGAAAATGCATTTATAATACATGTGAGAATAAGACTGGGATTCTGAGATTGCAAATTGCCAACCCTAATAGCCAACCTTTATCGTTGCATCATCTTAAATGTTTATGAATGCAGCTTGCGTCGCAGATTAATTAGTACAAATGAGTTAATTGATTATTCCTTGCTTTCTTCATTGTTACTATTTTTCAGCATGGGCATGGTACTAATATATATAATTCTCAGTAAAAAATTATACAAACCCAATACTTAACAGTCATTGTTATTAATTCTGTAGTTGTAAATATTTCTGTAGCAACTCCAAGACTGCAACTACATACTCCTTGCACTGGCCAGGTTTCAACAGGATCTCAAGTGGAAAACTTTTTATGATCAGAATGGGAAAAGGGCACTTTTCTTACATTACTTCATCTTCTGTGTTTCCTAGAGCCTGTTTCAAAGCTGCACCAAAAGCATCAGTCTAGCAATTCAGCACCAGTAAAATTCGGACCTTACTGTGTGGTTTCTGAGAGGCTCCAGCATTACATTGGACATATTAAGAGCCTTTATTGCCTTATATCAAAATATTGATAATATACATGTTGTAGCTGCTACTAAATTGTGTGACCAACCTTCCTGCTACTGTTATTTTTAGTAAAGCTACTAGGACACTGAGTAACATGGTTAGCTGGTTAGTTATTTTTCATTTGCGAATCAAAACACAGAAATCATATAAACATTCTTTCTTTCATTGTGCAACTAATCCAGACAATGCTTTCCATATTACTTCTAATAATTGGTTAAAAAAATCCTGTTGGAGATTACAACATGGAGAACAAAAATGGCAGGAGTAATTGTGACAGGCACCATACCAGGCATGTATAATGGCTTCTGCAACTTTAGCTTCATGTGCGGTACTATCCAACAGGATACTGGACCCCTCCTCATCTCTTAAAATCTATCTGAAATTTATCCTAAATAATGCACTGCAGCACACTGAGATGCTTATTTTGCTGTTTAGGTCTTAAAACTGGCAGGGGTGAAAGAGAAATATGAAGTGCCAACTTCATTGTCCTGAATCTCCAGCTTACTAACCCTCTCTCTCCTTAGCACTTCTGTGACCCAGTGCAGAGTGGCAGTATTCCCCTGCGTCCAAAGTGTTGCATGCAGGGAGCGATCCTTGTACCCAGCCTGATTGCAGAAGTGTGATTTATTTCCATGACGCCCTTCTGTTTTGTTTTCACTGGTCTTCAGTGTTGTGGGGAATATAATTGGCACTTGTGGGCCCAAACCTGTTCATAACTAATATATGGTGTTGTTCTGGCTTACTCTCTTGTATCAAAGCACATCAGAATTCTTGTCCCTCTCTTCATATGCATTGGAAGCTGCCGGCCTATATTGCTCCCTGTGCTCCCTCACACCCTTCAGTGTAACAGCAACCCCTCCACTACTAGAGATGTGAAGGCCCGGGGGGAAACCGAAAAAATTCAGGAAAAAACTGGGTTGTTTTTTTTTCCTGAAGCCTTTTTTTGTTGTTGGAAAAATTGGAAAAATTGAAAAAATAAAAAATATACTATGGAATGTTTTATTTTAACATGATGAATGAAATATTTTAAGATAAGGCCGGGTTCAAATATTTTATAAATCATTTCTAAAAAAATATATATGGTATCAGATTATTCTAATTTCTGTGAGTGAGGAGCAAGTCCTAGGTTCCATATTTATATGTTATATTTCTAAAGTAACAGAATGACTTTCAATCTGTAAAAGGAAAAAGTAGTGCTAATGTAGCATTTTTTTCAATTTTTCTGAAAATTTCCGTTTCCCCCCAAGCTTCAAAATTTCCGGAAATTTCACATCTCAATCCACTACCTCTGCACAAGAGTCTGCAGAACAGGGACCAGGTCTTCCTTATCCCCATTCAGCTTCTTTGGAGCCAAGCATCATCCCTGAGATACGTTTGTGCACTAAATATCCTTCCGGGGGGACGGGGGAGGTAGAGGCTTGATTATTTCTTACATTATACACCATGGATTCTCAACCTATGGCCTGTGGGCCCCATTCGGCTCACAGCACCAAATCATCCAGCCCATGCCCTTGCTCCAGCTGCCACTTCCGCTGCCGCCTCAACCCATGTCCGCTTGGCGTATCCCTAATGGCGCTCTGTAGCGGGGTGGATATTGTAAGGTGGGGACAACACTGAGACCCCACCACTCCCCCTCTGCCACAGCAGGACCACCAGTCTGGCCCCTCAACAGTCTGAGGTGGTGTGAACTGTCCCAGCTTTAAAAAGTTGAGGACCCCAGTTATTTCATAGATGGAGAGGAAGAGGAAATACAGTCTATCCTTTAAGTGGCTCCTCAAACAGTTTCTTACAAGGTGGTCTCCTGTTGATTGGAAAGTAACTTCTCATAGTGCTGGCGGTTCCGTTTATCAAGATGATTTTTGGAATTTTAAATATTTTTGAACAGTACACGGGGATTTAAAATGCTATGGCTTGTGTTGAATTTGCTACACAATAACAACAGCCAGCATTTAAGGTTACAAAGCAGTTGCACAGTCAACACTGCATAAGAAACACACACACACACCCCATAGCAATGTTTCCACTATTACCAATGATGAGCAAATTAGGATTATAGATTTGTTAAATCAAATTCAGCCCAAATCAAAAAGTTCATAACTATCAAATATTTCCCTGAGCAGATGGCATTTTATCCAAATTAGGTACTGCTTTTTAATGTAGTTATGTGAACATGTGACACAGCTTTATCCCTGTCATCTCTTTGCTTTCTATCTTTTCTAGGCTGCTGGAAAGTACAGACAGCAAGGCAGAAATTACGTAGTCGAGGATGGAGATGTAATCTTCTTTAAATTTAACACACCTCAACAGCCGAAGAAGAAATGAATATCGGAATTAATTTGTTACTCGGAATTAAACGTGGTTACTTTAAAAAGCAGATGAGTCTTTATTATTCTGGTAGGGATATCTGGGGTAGAGGGGAAGGACAAATACCCCCCACCCCCACCCCCATGAATGAAACCCCCTCTTGTTCGTGGTTTGTCTTAAAGTAAATCACGACACTTCCTGTGAACGTAACAAGTTCACTTAAATACAGGCTGTTCTGTATTTCCAATGATTAAGACTACTCCAAATTGCAGGAGCCTTTCAGGAGCCATATTACTCTCATGATACTTCATTAATCTCCATCATATATGCCAAGCCTGACATGTTTGACAGTGAGGACAATGTGGCCTGCTCCTTTTTGAATCTACAGATAATGCATGTTTTACAGTACTCCAGATGTCTACACTCAATAAAACATTTGACAAAAACCAGCCTCTGTGTGTTTGGAGATGTCTGTATTGACTGGATGTGGTGTGTGCTGAATGTGATACGGCACCTGCTGGATGCTGATTACAGAGTTTTAAGACATGTGTATGATACAGTAACTGGCAGTGAGGGACAGCTGCAGTGGTATCTTCTAGAGAGAGCTTTTCATTGGGATCAGATGATTAAGGGGGCCAATGATTTGTCTCGGGGAAAGTTAATGTATTTGCAGATTGCAGCATCACGTTTGAGTGGATGTCTTAACATGATAAAAAGGTACATAGTTTTACTGGCTTTTGAAATAGAAGAGTGCAATGACAGTGTGTGTATTGTAAATTGTATTCTTTTGAAGACTTCTGCAAAAAGAATTTTGCTTTTTAAACTTGGCTTTCTTTGCAAAGCTGCTTAAATACTAGAGGTTCAACATAATTGTGTAATAATGAGCAGGAGACTGCAGTGGCTCAAGTGGCTAAGACGCTGACTGGAAGACGGAAGGTCAGCAGTTTGATACCCGAATACTGCAGGACAGAATGAGCTCCTGTCTTTGTCCCAGCTCCTGCCATCCTAGCAGTTCGAAAGCAAGAAATTGCAAGTTGATAAATAGGGACCATTTCGGTGGGAAGGTAAACAGCTTTCTGTGCGCTCCGGTGCCTGCCACATGACCACGAAAATGTCTGCAGAAGCAGACAGCACTGGCTCTTTGGCTTTGAAACAGATGAGCACTGAACCCTAGAGTCGGATACAGCTGGCTTTCGAGCAAGGGAAACTTTTACCTTTAATGAGAGCAGAACTATAGATCTCAGTGACTTTCACAGATCAGTCATAGCCAGAACTCCTCTTCTGGGTTCCCAAAAAACTTTATTTTTAAAGCTTCTAAGCAACTACAATGGTGCCACAAAGGGCCCTGTGGCTGGATGCCTTTTGTCCTGGTGTAAAGAAGCATCATTGATACCCGGAGTCTAATTTTCCCCATTGTAATGATAAAAAGAATTTGATGGGGGGGGGGGGGGCTAGGGGCTGCATTTGGGTTGCATGTTGCCTACTGCTGCTGTAGGTCATAGACAGGGATATTAGCCATCATCTTGAGAAGGGAAAAGTGAGATTGCTTTCAGGTTTTCAGTATTTCTAGTTACATACTGAAGCTTCATCTGAGGATTTTTCTATGAATAAAGTGATGAATGGGACACAGAATTAATTATGTGTTCATTTTAGCCTCTAGACTGCTGTTGTCATTCATGTAGGTATTAAAAACACACAGAGACATTTGTAAAAAAATATATATCAAGGAACATGGAAATCGGGCAGGAGAAGGATGTGTGTTTATGTGAATATGTGTGTGTGTGTGTGTGAGAGAGAGAGGAATAATAATTCTGAATACGTATGTGTTGAAGCTGCCTTGTCTGTCTAGGTCTGTCATGCCTTTGCACATAGAGAACCCTAGTAATGTATAGCCAGCCTACTCTTGCTAATGGAGTGCTATTCATTTACATTTCTCTTTGTAGCAGGCCAAATTCTAGATTAAAGAGCATGGTGTTATGCTGCCCATTGTAAACTGTTGTTTGTGTCCTAGCTTTATTTTCATACTGGAATGCTGTATGTGATACATACAATCTATATCTTCTTTTTCTTCTCTCTCTATCCCCCCCCCCCAAATTCATGGGGAGAAATAGCCATTTATAGTTTTTTTAAAAGGGCTCATAAAATTAGGTAAATTAAAATTCTAAAAGCAAAATACATTATTTGGGGATGCAGTTATTTTTATGTTGGACTTTCAGTTGCCATAGTTTCTAGGCAGAACATTAATGTTAGTGATTTTTTTTCTTTAGAGAAGACTTCAAAGGCATACACAAAATAGTAAACACAGCAGCAGAGTTTGTGTACTTTGATTCGAACAGGAAAATCAGTCAGGTAGAAATAGTTGGTCAATCCAGATGTGAAGTTTGTAAAACAACTTGAGCACTATGTTTATAAGTTTCCATCTTCAATAAAATGGGAAAATGGAATATGTTTTTAACGGCTTACCTGATCCAGTGCTACAATGATCAACTAACAGGAGAAGAAATTATTATTAGTAGTATTAGTATTAGTATTATTAAAATTTATATTGCCACCTACTTGCCATAGCGACTCAGGGCAGCTTACAAAAAATACATTACAATATGTTGATGGTGGCCCAGGGGGAGGGGCAGTGAAGTCCTCAACCAGCCCTGGCTTCCTGAATATGATTTTGTAACCAGCTGTATAGCCCCCTGATATCCAGGCTACAGCCAGTTAGTTTGCTAATCAGCTTGCTAATCAGAATATCATGGGCAGTTTGTCAAAGGTTTTGCTGAAGTCAAGATATATTACAACAATAGCATTCCCACTTTCCACCATGAGAGTAACCCACTAAAAATGAAATCAGAGCAGGATTTGTTTTTGTCAAATCTGTGATGGCTTTTAGTTATCACTGCATTGTTTTCTAGTTGCTTGCAGAGTGACCGCTTTATAATCTGCTCCAGAATTTTCTCTGAAATTGATGTCAGACTGACTGGTCTGGAGTTCCCCAGTTCTTCCTTTTTGAAGATAGGGACAACGTTAGCCCTCCTCCAATCGTCTGGCATTTCATGCATCCTCCTTGATTTCAAGAAAATGATAGACAGTGGCAGGGCCGCCATCAGAAATTTCTGAGCCCTGTACTGAGCAATCCTATTGCCCCCCCCCCCCACACACACACACACACATACACATACACACTTTTCTCTCTCCTCGCATTGGGGTGGCGGCGGCTGCGGCTGGAATACAGTTTCCCAAAAGAAATTGATGAGCAGTTGTATCTAACTTTAGAGTTCAGTGCTCATCTCTTACAGCCAAAGCGCCAGTGGCCTTTATCCACAAAAGCTAACATTAAAATACAGCAGTTAGTCTTTAAACCTTGCTTGAAAGTCAGTTGTATCCAACTTTAGAGTTTAGTGCTCATCTCTGATTACAGCCAAAGAGCCAGTGGCCTTGATCCACAAAAGCTTACACTAAAATACAGCAGTTAGTCTTTAAGCCTTGCTTGAAAGCCAGTTGTATCCAACTTTAGAGTTCAGTGCTCATCTCTGATTACAGCCAAAGAGTCAGTGGCCTTGATCCACAAAAGCTCACATTGAAATACAGCAGTCTTTAAGCCTTGCTTGAAAGCCAGTTGTATCCAACTTTAGAGTTCAGTGCTCATCTCTGATTACAGCCAAAGAGCCAATGATGTCTGCATTTGCAGATGTTTCCATAGAATGTGGCAGGCATGACTAGACACCAGAGCACACGGAACACTATTTACGTTCCTAATGATGAGCTCCCGTCATCCCTCCCAGCTCTTGCCAACCTAGCAGTTCGAAAGCAAGAAATTGCAAGTAGATAAATAAGGATATCTACTAGCAATTTCTTGCTTTCGAACTGCTAGGTTGGCAAGAGCTGGGACTGAGATAGGAGCTCATCATTACACACACACACACACGAATGAACGAAAGTAAACAAAACAAAAACAGACTTAATCAGAGGAGGCAGGCGGCGGAGTGCCTAGGCGTCTCCCTCTTCCTCTGGGGACCAGGGGCAGGGGTGGAGAGGCAGGAGGAGGGGCTGCCGCCTCCGCTTGCCCAGAGCGGCATTACTTAAAGGACCTGGACCTCTCACCATGCCGCTCTGGGATGCTGTGCCAGGCTCAGGAAGAGCCTCAGTTGTCCTCCGGACAAGGAGGAGGAGTCCCTAGCAGCCAGGCATGCTCTCACCTCCAAACTTACCACGTGCCTTGGGGGGGGGGGCATGGGCAAGGTGCAGGGAAGCGTTGCCCCAACTTGCCCGCGCTGCTGGGAAGGGGAGGCTGCCAGCCCACCACCCCATCCACCCATCCCTGGCCCAAAGGCGTGTGGGAAGTGCAGAGGTGAGAGCGTGCCTGGCTGCTCTGGGACTTCTCCTCCTTGTCCGGAGGACAACCGAACCGAGGCTCTTCCTGAGCCTGGCAGTTGCCGCCTCCTCCTCCTCATCAGCAGCCACCTCATCTCGGCTCTGCCAGACCAACGTGCGCCTGCTGGGCTGAAGCCTTGACCCGGATATCCGGGTTGAGGCAGAGCCAGGAGCCCTCTGGCGGGGCATGCGCGCTGTGTTTTTTAAAAAGTTTTTAAAAGTTTTAAAAAATTAAAAATGCACACAAATCTGAGGTTTGTGGCGGACCCACCATCGGGGGCCCTGCCAGCTCCGGGCCCAGGATGGGAGTCCTGGCTATTCCCCCCCCCCCCCTGATGGCGGCCCTGGACAATGGTTCTGAGATCTCTTCAGGCAGTTCCTTCAATATCCTTGGATGCAGCCCATCTGATGAATTAAACAGTTTCCCTACTCCTCTGCAGAGGAGCAGGGGAACAGTTTCATTGCAGCAATTGGATATGCAGATGGGCCTCATTAGCACCATCAGCATACCAGATGTTTACCTGGGAAGCAGGCTTCGGCCTGCAAGCCTCTCTTATACACCATTCTCAGTGTCTTGAGGCGCTCAAAGCCCTTACCACCAGTAACTAAGAGCATGTCCAAAGGGATGCTTAACCATCTTTTTTGAGGAGTCAAGGATTGGTCCAGGCTTCATGGATCCAAATTTAACAGTCACTGGAACACCCTGATAGAGGTTAAAAAATAAGCACTTGGAAAGGTTGTGGCGCTCCAGTGCCTGTAAGAGCTTTGATCTAAAATATATTTTGCTCTGATTTTTTATCAGTAGTTTCAGCCACAGATGGAAATCTTTGTACTTAAGTATTAATTAATTCTATTTAAATTAACCTAGCAGTTTGAAAGCAAGAGATTGCAAGTAGATAATAGGTACAACTTCAGTGGGAAGGTAACAGCATTCCACCTGCTACATGACCACTGGAATGTCTGCAGACGGAGGCAGCACTGGCTCTTTGGCTATAAATGGAAAAGAGCACTGTACCTGAGAGTCGGATATAGAGATGTAAAATTTCTGAAAATTTTGAAGCTCGGGGAAAAAAACCCGTTTTTTTTTTCTAGGGGGAAACAGAAATTTTTGGGAAAATTGAAAATAATCTGATACCATACATATTTTTTTAGAAATGATTTATAAAATACTTGAACCCGGCCTTATTTTAAAATATTTTATTCATCATGTTAAAACATTCCATAATATATTTTTCATTTTTTTTCAATTTTTCGGAAAAAAGCAAAAAAGCCTTCAGAAAAAAACGGGAAAAACCCGGGTTTCCCCCCAAATTTTTTCAGTTTTTTCCCGGGTCTTCACATCTCTAGTCGGATACAACTGGCTTTCGAGCAAGGGTGGCCTTTACCTTGGGTTAAATCTAATTCCTAGTCACAACTAGAGTAAGATCATTGAATCATTTACGGAATGATTCAACACAAGTGTCTACACAAATCAATTCAATTGATTTGATAGGATAGCATTTGGATTTAGGCCAGAGGATGGCCTCTTGAGTTGATCCCAATCTATAGATAATCATAGAAAAGGAATAGAGAGTCCAGGGGCAACAAATAAAAATTTAGCTTCACAGTGAGATAACTGCAAAGTCTCATTTTGCTTAGTCCCAAGTTTTCTTTCTAGCTTGTAAGCGCTCTCATGGCACATGAGGCGGTTAAACTGCATTACTGCAAATAAAATGCTCACAATCTGATATTGTTTCTGCCGGGGCTCAAGGTTTACTCAGCCTTCCATCTAAGGTTGGGTAAATGAGTACCCAGCTTTTGCGGGGGATTTATCTTTACTTCCTCTTTTACCCCATCAGGTGTCGAGGGAGATGGAAGTTCTTGCTCTGGCACTTCCAGTGGCTTCTACATATTTGGTGTTCTTGTAATATTTTTTCTGATGCTATCTCTCCACCTTCCTCTGGATCTGCCTCGTAGTTTTTTCCCTTCTCTTTCCACATATGCCTTGTAAGGTATGGAATTCCAAGACATTCTCTCCAAACGGGCAAACCACTTTATTTGTTGCTTCTGTATGTAGTGCAAGATTAGTTCTGTTCCAATTCTTTCCCTTATAACCTCATTCCTGATTTTATCCCTTCTACAATCTCAAAAATGACAGAATGATGTCAGTCAGAATTCAAGGCAAACCTTTCAATGTCACTGTGATCCAAATATACGCACCAACCACTGGTGCAGATGAAACCATAATGGACCAGTTCTATGAGGACTTACAACACCTCATAGAACAGACACCAAGAAATGATGTCCAAGTTATTTTAGGAGATTGGAATGCCAAAGTAGGAATTCAACAAGTGAATGGAATAATAGGCAAATTTGGTCTTGGTACACAAAACGAAGCAGGGCAAAGACTGATAGAGTTCTGCCAAGAGAATGCATTGGTCATAGCAAACACTCTCTTCCAGCAACACAAGAGGCGACTTTACACATGGACATCACCAGATGGCCAATACCAAAACCAAATTGACTACATACTCTGAAGCCAAAGATGGAGAATTGCCATACAGTCAGCAAAAACAAAACCTGGAGCAGACTGTGGCTCAGATCACAACCTACTGATTGCAAAATTCAGGCTTAGACTAAAGAAAATAGGGAAAATAAGTAGACCAGACATATATCACCTAGACAACATCCCTAAAGAATACACGGTGGAGGTGATGAATAGATTTAATGGCTTAGATTCGATGGACAGAGTGCCAGAAGAATTATGGACAGAGATGCGGGACATCATGCAGGAAGCAGCAAATAAAACCATACCAAAAGAAAAGAAGCATAAGAAAGCAAAGTGGTTGTCTGATGAGGCTCTTAAAATAACAGAGGAAAGAAGGAACGCAAAAGTCAAGGGAGAAAGGAAAAAATACAATAACTTGAACACAGAATTTCAAAGAAAAGCAAGGAGAGATAAGGAAAACTACCTAAAAAACAGTGCAAAGAAATAGAGGAAAACAACAAAAGAGGCAGGACTAGAGAGCTTTTTAAAAAAACACAGGGAAATCAAGGGAACTTTTAAAGCAAAAATGAAAATGATAAGGGACAAAGATGGAAAGGAGTTAACTGATGCAGAAGAGATCAAAAAGAGATGGCAAGAGTGCACAAAGGAACTCTACAAAAAGGACCTCAACACTCCTGATAATAACAATAATGAGAAATTTGAACTTGAACCAGACATTCTAGAGAGTGAAGTCAGAAAGGCCCTAAAAAGCACTGCAAACAATAAAGCTAGTGGAAATGAGGGTATCGCAGTTGAATTTTTTCAAAGCCCTAAAAGATGATGGAATCAAAATACTGCATTCAATATGTCAGCAAATTTGGAAAACAAAGCAGTGGCCACAAGATTGGAAAAGATCAGTGTACGTTCCAATCCCCAAAAAAGGCAATGCCAAGGAATGCTCAAATTACCGAACAATTGCGCTCATCCCACATGCCAGCAAGGATGATGCTCAAGATAATACAGGATAGACTTCAGCAACATGTGGAGAGAGAACTACCAGAGGAGCAGGCCGGTTTCAGAAGAGGCAGGGGGACTAGAGATCACATTGCCAATATACGTTGGATCAGGGAGAAAACAAAGGAATACCAGAAACAAATATACTTTTGTTTTATTGACTACACCAAGGCTTTTGATTGTGTGGACCACAACAAAATGTGGCAAGTAATTAAAGAGATGGGAATACCAGAACACCTCATATGCCTTATGAGAAATCTGTACACGAACCAAGAGACAACAGTTAGGACAGAACACGGAATGACAGAGTGGTTTGGAATAGGAAAAGGAGTAAGACAAGGTTGCATTTTATCACCCTGCTTATTCAATCTATACACAGAGCACATAATGCGCAATGTAGGGATGGAGGAATCACAATATGGGATCAATATTGCTGGGAGAAACATCAACAATTTGAGATATGCAGACGATACCACCCTAATGGCAGAAAGTGAGGAAAACCTAAAGAACCTCTTGATTGGATTGAAGGAGGAGAGTGCAAAAGCTGGCTTGAGACTAAATATCAAGAAAACCAAGATAATGGCAACAGGTCCAATCCGTCCCTGGAAAATAGATAGGGAAGAAGTAGCAGTGACAGATTTTACTTTCCTGGGATCTAAGATCACTGCAGATGGCGACTGTAGCCATGAAATAAAAAGACAATTGATTATGGGGAGACAAGCTATGAGAAACCTGGGGAATATAGTGAAAAGCAGAGACATCACCTTGAAAACAAAAATTCGCATAATCAAAGCAATGGTATTCCCAGTGGTAATGTATGGGTGTGAGAGCTGGACCATTAGGAAAGCTGAACGCAGAAGAATAGATGCCTTTGAGATGTGGTGTTGGAGGAGAGTTCTGAGAGTCCCTTGGACAGCAAAGAGAACAAATAGGTCAATACTGGAAGAAATCAACCCTGACTGTTCATTTGGAGGGATAAATAATGAAGATGAAGCTAAATTACTTTGGACATCAAATGAGAAGGGAGGACTCACTTGAGAAAGCTTTGATGCTGGGAAAGGTAGAGGGAAAGAGAAGAAGGGGGCTTCCAAAGATGAGATGGCTAGATGGTATTGTAGACACAGTGGGCACAGAGCTGGGCGGGCTGAGGAGGATGGTGGAGGACAGAGGAGCCTGGAGGAAAATGGTCCATGGGGTCGCAAAGGGTCGGAATTGACTGTGTGACTGAACAACAATCACTCCAGAAGCCTTCCTCAGGCATCTCAATTCCTTGGTGACCAGCTTTTGCTTATGTGTTGCTGTTAGTGGCCATGTTTGGCACTGGTAACATAAGGTGGGAATGAATATACTTTGTTTGTGGTGTGCAAACTCCTCAGATAGCAGTGTAAGTGCCAGGGGGTGGTATATAAATGTAATTATTAGGAATTAGAAGCCTTGCCTTGATGAACCTCTTTCTCAATCAGTTTTCTTCCTTGCATGTACTGTTTGAAACATGTACTTATATGTGCATAGCTGTGTGTTTAGTTTTGAACGTGTGCGATTACTTTCATGTAAAAATGAGGAGGGCAAAAGAAGAAGGGGGCAGCCAAAAATGAGATGGTTAGATGGTATTGTACTGTAGATGCAATGGGCACAAAGCTGGGCAGGCTGAGGAGGAGGATGGAAGACAGAGGTGCCTGGCAGGCAATGGTCCATAGGGTCGCAAAGGGTCGTAATTGACTGTGCGACTGAACAACAACAAAAAATGAGGAAAATTGACCAGTAATATGATCAAGGATCAATTCTTTTTGCCGTGGACATGTATGTGGTTCCCAAACATAAATTTAAAAACACATGTTGCTGTTATAAGTAAGGGTTAAATGGTATGTTTTTTGTGGTATATTAATACATGCTGCAGAACAACTCTGGCATCCTGTGAAATAGATAAGCAAAACTGAAAGAACTAATGAGCCGCAGTCTGACGTAATGTACAATAGCTGCCATGCATTGTTAGGTGTTTTAGCACAGAAATTGTTAAAGCAGTAGCCTGATATACACACTGTTTCACAATAGCTGAACATGGCTTTGGGTTGGCAAAGGAAACAAAATACCTTAGCTAAAAAGTGCCTGTGTCTGTGTTGGTAATATGGATTCTGTCACTTAGCATAATGTTCAGACAATGCTGTGAATGGAAAGTATCGACTAATAGTAGACAACTTTGTCTCTGTGACATTGTTTTTAATGAGAGCAGAAATAACAGCTATAAAAACAGATTGTGAACAAAATTGTGCAATCTGGTTTTTTGTATTAAGCTACACACAGAATACACCTTAATGAAAACAACTGTATATAGTAGAGTTTTTATAAAAATATGTGTGAAGATGCCCTACAATGCATCTGCTTTCAAGGACTGAAATAAAGATGCCAAGGAAGTCTTTTAAAGGCTGTCTTGAAATAAACCATGGTATTCGAAAACTAAAGTGCTGGGTCCCCCCCCCAAAAAAAACAAAAAAAAACAAAACATAATTAAGGATGGAGACAGGTGCTATCACAGTTTGTTTCCCCTTCCACATACAGTACATAGCTACTTTCCTAATAAAAATGTAGGGTCACAGAATGGGTATTTTTCAAAGTCTGGATGAAAACGTGCAGTGCTAATAGTGATAAACAAGTGCTCATATTCCAGTGGGTCAGTAAAGCATGTCAGGGAAAGGTAGGTGCAGGTTTTATTCCTGCCCCATCAGAAAGAACATTAGAGGTCTAAACAAGCTTTAGTATCGTTAAGCTGTTCACAAATAATGTAAGTCAGTGGCCGATGACAATATAGATCATGCTAAGGTTGGTAGTCTAGGATCATGTGGCATAAACCATCTAGCAGACTGCTGCCTTCTCTCCCCCCCCCCCCCCCCCCCCAGCCAACAGGGATAAGGTAAAATGTTCGAGGCACTCAGCTCTCAGCAGGAAAGGCTTTTGCCTGGAGCAGAAACTGCTGGCAATCATGACCATGTTATTATAGCATTGGAGGGAACTCATTTTAAGGCATCACAGCTTGAGCATCCTCGTTGAAGCAAAAATCCAGCATAGCCTGAAAGGAAACATTTTTGCAAGAATGCAAAACAAGGCCCTCAGGCAGTTATGATTTCCACACAGCTCGACCACTGCACAAAACCTTGGGTTTGATCAGATAAATTGGCTGTCTCATCTAGATAATGCCATGCTTCCTTTTGCTTTCACTATGAATTTTGGGAAGGCACGTCAGCTGATAAAGCAGCTCACTAGCATTGTTGTATTTGGGTGTTGAAATGGCAAGAGATTCCCACCCACCTACTCTGGGAAGAAGGAAAAAAACAGTGAAATATATTAGAATGAGCTATTAGTCATGGAATGCATTGGCGTGTCTGATGATGCAGCAGGCATAGTCTGAAGTCATAGATCGAGACCTGCACATTATTTGTGCATTTTGCATTACAAGAGCCGTCAGCTATGACATGAGTCCCTACCATCAGCATTGCTTCCAAAACCTGCTTTTGGTTTGTGGTCTAATGTTCACACCAATGAGAACTTCTGCACCTGTATAGCTTCATTTTGGAGCCTTCCATAGCTGAATCGGTAAATTTCAGTGAGAGGACTAGTAATTATTAATGATTATCATTGTCTTATATCAATAGCAGGAGGAGCTATAAGGAGAAAGATCTGCCAGAGCTCTTATACAGTGTGTGAGATAGGAACCCTTCCTTCATTAAGTAGACTGGATCTAGTGTCATTCCCTGTCCAGGGGCAGCAAGAATGATAGTGTTGTGCAAGAGAGGCTTCCAATATTGATGACTGCTGCTGCCCTTTGGAAAACTTCCAATGTTCCCATTTGCTACATCCAGCGCCCCAAGATTAGGTGGCTGGTCTCTAGTGAAGTAAAGCAAGGCACTAAGATTTGGACATTTCATCTGTGTAGAAGAAAATAATACAAAAGAGGCTTTTTTTACTTATTCCTAAAACAGAGCCTCTGAAACATGATTGATTTGTATTAAAGAAAAAGGGATACATTAAAACTGCGTATACTTTCATAATCCCCTCTTGTTTAACCTTTCTTTCACCCTTTGTCTGTTAAATTGCCTAGAAAATTATTCATCCATTACTGTTGTGGCAGCTGCTGTGAACAGCCAATCAGGATGTCTGCCCCCCCCCCTTAAATCTGTGAAAGGGACAGGGTTGGTTGGAACCCAGTGAAAACCCCCCTTTGTTTCAGTTGTTCTGGCTTGGTGGTGTGAGTTCCTGCATCGTTCTCTGGGGTGGGTGGGAATCACACATTAAACCAAGTATTGCGTACACTTAAAATGCATAGGAAATATCCAATAATCCAATGTCAATTTGTCGTCAGTTTTAGCGCAAATCAACTGAACTCCAAAATGTTCTATCCTTTGCCTTCTGTTTCCATCTCTGGCCGAACAACTTTACCATCTGCTCATCTCATTGTTTTCAGGGTCTGCCTAGTGGTATTTTGTGGTCTCTTGGTATCTAGTCTGTTAGCCAACAGGTCCATCTCTTATCTTTTAGGCCGGTGATATGGTCTGTCCATCTTCTTTTTGCCACATATAATTCATCGACCACATCACGAAGTCTGGTTCTTTTGTGTAATTCCTTATTGCTGACCTGAACCCTGATTGCTACTCTGCACATCCGTCTTCCCATTGCTTTTTGGGTTACCACCAGTTTTTCTTCCTCTGATTTTGTTATCGCCCATGTTTTGGATGTGTACAACATTGCTGGTAGCACTGTCATATTGAATACATTTGCCCTGATACTCATCGGCAGATTGTCATGTTAACACTGTTCGGTTTATATTAAAGGCAATCCAAGCTGCTTTATCCACTCACCACATGATATGTTATCTGGTTGGATTTGCTGATGGAGGTAGACATAATTGGCTATTTCTTCAATCTTGGTTCCATTTATGGTGATGGAACTCTGAGTACATTGTCCATTTCTCATCCATTTTGTTTTTGTTAAATTCATTTCCAACCCATTTAGACGAGTTCACCAATCACTGGAGGTTATACTGTAGGTTATTGGGTCTGTTTGCAAAAAGGATGTAGTCATCAGCAAACACATGATGGGTCCGTCGTTCTCTGTCAACCTTAGGAAATATTCATATATCAATTGGTAAATATTTTGTTGAAACAAACATTTACAATGCTGGTTGAGTGTTTTTGAGGTAATATTTCTCTGAAGCTCATTTATGTGTTTCAACTGCTCCTAATTTAACTGCAGTGATCTTTTGAACAAAGGATCAGAACATTATAAATTAAGTGATATAATGTAGGTTGAAAACGGCGTATTTTCACTCCATAGATGCGGAAGTCCATTCCCACTTCATTCTTTTATGCCTCCTCTTTAACAAATGAGCAAGAAAGCACAGCAAAAAATTCCTAAGGTTGAATTCAGTCTTAAGATTCTTCACCACCCTTAACCTCTCTTGGTTTTACCGGCCCATCTGAGGCACAAAAGAAATAACCCAAAAGTAGTGAGTGAGTGCATTGCAATATTAGCACAGCTGGAGATCATCAGAAAACTCACAAGATGAAGAATCGTTTCAGGTCAAAGATGGCATTTGCCAAATAACTGCTGCTGTAATTTCTCAGAACTAACCCAGTGTCTGAAAATTGTAAATGGCAAGTAATATGCCATTGGCTGATCAATAAATTATGAAGACATCAGATATCTGGCAGTAGTGTCATTGCAGGCGCACCCCCCCAATAACGGACACAGACAACATTGAAAGTGGATAACAGCATCGGGCCACATTTATTGATTCAATGCCCTAGTCCGAATTATAAATTTGTATTGGTAAAACGACCAATCATAATTCTTAAGGCAAGCAGGCCGAAGTAACACTGGTAAGGTACCACCCCAAAATTGCCAACGGCAATTGGTTACAATGTATCAATTTGTATCAATTTGTTTGTTGACGACAAACAAATTGTTGACCGTAGTCAATATCTAACTCATGACCCCACCCTCTGACGCGTATCCGTGAAATCACGGGGTGATGCATGCTGGTTAGCTATCGTCATCACCCCGTCGCCTGGTTCGTCATTGACCGGACAACGTTTAACTAATTTATTCCTGTCTAGTGTTGTCCAGTCAATTGCGAACCTGCCGGATACCTGTGGGTCATACTGTTTACCTTACCAGTGCTACCCGCCACACGGAGGGGCTTCAAAGAAGGCCTGACGCCCCCCCCAGACCGTCAGCTCGGTCAACAGGCCTGCTCGCCAATCACCCAACAGGAGGTCCATACCTCCTCGCGACAGATGGACCCCATCCCCTACGTACAAGTCATAATTTTGTAGGCTAACAGCAGGGTGATGACTGACCCGTCCCCAAGCCCCGTCGGCAAGAAACCGCGCCACCGCCCTGTTGACCGTGCGCCTAGCGCGGTCAAGGGCCCGGAGGTTAACGCCCCCTCTATAAGAATGGCGCGGGACAATGTCCGACCAAACCAGGGTTGTGGCAGGCCAGACATAATGCAAGTAGGCGAGGTCCTCGCAAATCGCATGCTTAAGCGATAAGCCGGTGACCTGGCCCAAATCATTGCCCCCCAGGTGGATGATGAGAATGTCAGGCGGGTCAGCACCCAGGCCAGAAAAAAGGAAAGGCCGCAGCTCCCGCCATAACATCCCAGGCTTACCATGCCATGTGAGACTGGCGTGTTCACCCAGTCCCAGTCGGGGTCCCCACTCTGTCGCCGCAGCGTAACGCGCTGCCCTGTGCACATAGCTGTGGCCCACCAGCCATACTGTCACCGGTGTAATACGACACCCAGGGTCTGTAAGAAAATTGAGAAAAAGACGGGAAGGTGACTGGATTGGTACTCATGGTGGAAGTGGGCGCACATAAAACTGAAAACATTGCGAGCCCCACCTCCCCATGCTGCGTATGTCAGCCCCAGAGTACCCAAAAGCAGCTGCTGTAGAGGCTGCACCAGTACGAAATGAATGTGTGCCATAACGGGCACCTGTTAGGCCCTACCCTGGTGAGGGCACTGCCTGTCACCTTCCAAAACTGAAATTTAGTAAGGGGAGACCCATCTTGGTGACAGAAAAACGGGCCGTGGTGCATGCCACGCAGTGCCAGGAACTCCTGTAGGGCACCAACCGGACAGATGTCTGCCAAAGAACACCGTAGCAGTCTTACACCACTGCCTACGCCATGCTGATCTGTCTTAGAGGAGCGTATCCTCAACTGGGCCCAGTCTTTGGCAACATAGACATCCTTGAGTTCCAGTGCCCTACAACTTGCATCCGCCTTATACAGCATCTCAAGCTCGCTGGTGCGGAGCGCTCCAAAAAGGCCACCGTTGTAGCCGCATGAAGTGGGCTGCCTCATTTCCAAAACAGAGGCCAGGCCAGCCCCGGGCCAATTGGGTAAAACCCTGGGGAAATCTTGCATCCGCCTTACTCAGCATCTGAAGCTCGCCGATGCGGAGGGCTCCAAAAAGGCCACCGTTGTAGCCGCATGAAGTGGGCTGCCTCATTTATCAAAACTGAGGCCAGGCCAGCCCCGGGCCAATTGGGTAAAAACCCTGGGAAAATCTTGCATCCGCCTTACTCAGCATCTCAAGCTCGCCGATGCGGAGGGCTCCAAAAAGGCCACCGTTGTAGCCGCCTGAAGTGGGCTGCCTCATCTATCAAAACAGAGGCCAGGCCAGCCCCGGGCCAACTGGGTAAAAACCCCTGGGTAAATGGGGTGGCGGTCGGCCGGGAAACGCCCGCGCACGCGCACCCACCCCTCCCAAACATGTCTCACCCGGAAGTCATTGGTGCTGTCCACACGACCTCCCACTTTGGCCATAAAAGCCAACCCGACAGCTGAGATGCTATGGTGCGTGGTGCAAGGCCCTGGGCATACAGGTAAACCATGAACCGCAGAACATGGGCTACTGGGATCGGCCAGGTTCCTGGCAGTCGGAATCGGGTACATAATACTCTGAAGGAACTAAATGCGTGGTGATACGCCTTACTCATGCATGGCGCTAGTGACAGGCCAATCGCCCAGTTCACCTCTCCTTGCCAACGTTCGACCTCTCGTCCAGGAGTGGCGAGGGAAATTCCTCCGCATCCGGGGGCCGAGGCACGGAACCGGGAGATCTGCAGGCGGGACAAAGCAGCAGCAATATCATTATCAACCCTTGGGACATGCCTGGCCCTGTAGGGAACGTTGAGGCACAGGTTGCATAACACAAACCAACGGACTAGCTCCATAACCCCGGGCGATTTGGAAATCTGTGCAGTGACGATGCGGACAACAGCCGCGTTGCCATGCCAAAATTGCACAACCGAGTTGGCCCACTCCTTGCCCCATAGCATCAAAGCACCCAGGATAGGGAAACATTCCAGATACGTGAGACCATGCAGGCGACCCTTGCCTGCCCAGGATGGTGGCCACTCACCATAGGCCCACTTCCAATTGAAGTACATCCCGTAAACCCAGGAATCCTGAGGCATCGGACTGCATCTGAAAGCAAGGGGGAGCCAGGAGATCAGACCCCAAAATGACACCCCGTTGAACTACCTCTGGATCTATGGCCAGACAAGCACGTCTGCCCCGATACCCCGGGTAAATCTGAGCCTGTGGTGGGGCCTGGAGAATCCCGCCATGGCATCGCACCAGCGCAGAGCAAATGCCCTGCCTGGTGCGACGACCCTGCCAGCTAAACTGGGGTGACCATGTAGCACCAAAAGTTCCCTCAGTGATGCCATGCGCTCGGCCAGCAAGACCGAGACAAGGGCCACTAGCCTTGAGACCTTATCCCACTGCAACCTAGAATCCTGCGCTACCGTGTTACTCTCCACCCCAGGAATACTAGCTGTGGAGATGGGCCCTCGGTCTTTTCGGGTGCTAAAGGGACACCCAGTTCCTCCATTAGCGTCTGAAATGTGTTGAGGAGACGTGTGTACGTGTCCCAGCCCCGATCAGCCCCGAATAAAACCATCCAGGGAATGGGCTACAGACCGGGACCCTGACCTGCGGACAAAAGCGCAATCTAGGAAAGTGGTGAAACGCTCGAATACCGAGCCCCAATGGAATAGCCAAAAGGCATGGCATCATTGAAATAATATGCTCCCCGGGACGGGGGTGCAGGGACAGGGCCAGCGACCCTGCCCGCATAGACCCTATTGTCAAAGCTAGCAGGAGCCACCTCCTCCCTCCCCTTAAGGGATAAAAGATTGGGGGCATCTTGAGGGGACCTATTACCCATGAAAGGGATCCGGAACCCCTGCCTAGAACCCTGAAGGAGAGAACCCACATCCTCTCCCTTCGGGTACCATGTGAGCCACGCTCCAACATGTCCACCTTAAATGGGGAGGGACCCCTTCGGTGAACTAGATCGATCTGCGGCAGTCTTGCCAGCCCCCTGTCTGCCCCACCCTCTGCCCCGCATCCTTCTAGGCCTGGGACAGGCAGAGGCCGCATGGGGGCCAACACAGTTGGGATACTTCTGTCTGTATTGCAAGTCTTCCCATTAGAGGAACCATTGGACAAGAAAGTCCAGCACAGCAGGCGGGCTGGAACCCCCCGCCCCGCCCCCTGGCAGGTGACCTATGCTGGGGCCGCCTGCTGAACCGCATGCCCACAATGGTATATCTCCCCGGGCGCAGGGCGCGTGGGCGTCACGTACAAAAGCCGCAGCCTCTGGCCTGGCTCATCCCGCCTAATCTCGGGGTGCGGGGAAATCCGCCTACGGCATTCCCCGTCACAAGCCAACCACGCTGGGCCCGGAAAGTAAACGATCGCCCGGTAGAAGTTGTCCAAATACTGGACCATCGGAATTGCCAGATCCGGCCGGGCCCTAAGGTACACCGCCATGCATATGATGCGGGCCGGCAACCATTTGGCCCATATACTTGGTGGCTTGCGACAACGTGCCTGCCACTATCCTTCTCATTCTGCCCCTCCCTCTCTCCTTGATGGGCACCCTGTTTAGGAGCGCGAAGATATCCACGCACTCCCCCCGCCAAATTTACTCTCTGGCGGCCTGTGCCAAGCGGTCACTCAGCGGTAAGGAATAGGGGCTTGGACCAACCCGGCCACCCAAAACATTCCCCTCAGGGTAGGGAACACCCCCCACCACGGGGCCCTGGGTGTTAGCTGTCATCGCCGGGTGAGGCGTCAGCGGGTGCACCGCCGCACCACCCGCGCGAGGCCAAGGCCATTGAAAAGCCCCCCCCCATATTGGGAATGTGTGTGGATGTACTCGCTTACACCGTATACTCACATGCTGCACCCCCGCGGGCCGCCCCCACCGGGGGTTCCGGCCCACTGGGGGCGTCGGAGCTCACGACCGACGTAGAGCTCATCACCGGGGCCTGACCTGCACCTGGCTGCTGGCTGGGGAGCTGCGAGGCAGTGGGCGAAACCGCGCCACGCGCCTGCAGCAGCTCAACCCTCCCTGTCGGCTGTTGTCCTCCTGCCGGCAGCGCCTCAAAAGGAACCCCAAAGGGGGCCCCCCGCCTGACTGGCCCGAGCCAACGACGCTTCAAGGGCCGCCAGGCGGGCCAGTAAGGCTTCCACGTTGACCTGGGGCCAAGGGCCGGCCGGCCCGCACGGTCCAAGGCGTGGGTACAGGTCCCTGTACCCCAGGACCCGAATATGGCCATTGGCCAACACCGAAGCCCGGCAGGGTCGGTGGAGAAACCTGCCAAGGCAGGGGGCCGCACCACCCCCCAAGGCTAGAGGGCCCCGGGAGAGGCTGCGACCCAAGAGCAGCAGGCCCAGCCTGGTGGGCGGGTGCAGGAGCGGTGTCCACCGCTCGCGGGCCGCGGGCCGGAGCCCCTACCACGCCCGCAATCTGTTCGCCCGCTCCGGGCCAAGGGGCGATAGACCCCATTCCGCCGGTCCCGGCAGGGGCCTGCAAAGGCGGCTGCTGGGGAGGCGGCACCGCGGTCCTCCGACCCGGGTTGCGCCTCCTAACAGCGCGAGCCGCACTTGAAGCTGCCTTCTTCTTCGAAGGCATCTCCACTGGAGTGGAGGGAAGCCAAAAAGGAAAAATCGCCGCCGAAAGGCTTCCCGATAAGTTAAAGAGCGACGGAGACACAGGGGAAAAGACTTCTCCGCTCCGTCGCTGAGGTAAAATGGCAGCTCGTCTGCCTCGTGGCCACCCCTTTTATAAGGGAGCTGGCCACGCCCCTAACTACCCGGATTCTCTGTCCTGTGGGGGGGGGCCCGCAAAGAGCGCGGCGGCCATTTTGGCGCCGCGCTTGCAATATTGGGGGTAGGGGCAATTCTAACTAGTTGCTGTGCTTGGAGGGTGACCCATAGAGCCGGAGGAGTGTCATTGTGCCTTGGGGAAGCATCCGCCTATGGAATCCACAGCAGCAGGTAGCTTGTGAGCCAGCAATCAAGGGCAGGCTTTCAAATCACATAACCACCCTTGCCATGAGCAAATTCCTTGCCTTCTGGAGCTGTTGGAATGAGCAGGATGATATGAGTAAGACAGCTGTGAACATAGTATTTTTGGTGGAGAATTCCATGGTGGCAAGTAGTTCTTGCTACTTCTCTGGAGCCTTGGCAAAGATTTTGCCAGGGTGTAAGGTGGCTCTGGTTTCCTTCACAAAATATCTGTACATTTTGGGGGTAAATATAGTGTGTCTCAAATGAGAAGCTAAGATTGCCTTCTTAAAAGTAACTGCAGATGACCAATAGGCAGAACATAGAATACTGTATTAGCAAAATAACTGGTATGGCAAAAGTGGGGCAGATAATTCCCTTTATAGTTACAGGATTTTAAAGGTAACTGCATTGTCCCCAAAGTAACTGTAATTCTCCTTCGTATAGTTTGTGAATCCACACTCATGGGTTATGCGCCTGCGCAGAACGGCCGATCGGAGGCTTGAAAAGCTATTGGTCAAAAGTTTTGGCGGTAAGACCGCCCACCGTACCGCCCACCCTGAGGCGCCTGCGCGCCATTTTACCTCAGTTCTCTTCTTTCCGCCGTAGCAGCAGGACGATCGTTGAGAGCTTCCTCAATTTTTTCGCCCTTCTGAGGGAAAGTCTTTTGGCAAACTTTTCAAATTTTTTCGGTGATCTTGTCCTTTGGGCAGGATCGCCACCCCGGTGCTGTTTCTTCCTTCTGGTGGACTCAGTTACCTACTCGCTTCGGTCACCGTTTCCCCCCTCAAGGGGGTGGCGGCTGGCCAGCCCTTCGGGGTATCCGCGTTCCAGAAACTTCCGTTGGAAGAATTTTTCTTTGATGGCCGCGGCCTTCAAACAGTGTTCGGCTTGCCTGAAAAAGTTTCCGGCTTCCGACGGGCATAGCCTCTGCCTTTTCTGCCTCGGAGAGTCTCATCAGAGCCAGTCTTGCCCTCACTGCAAGAAATTCACTCGTCTGGCCGTGCAAAACCGGAGCTACCGGCTTAAGGCCCACCTGATGGAACTCTCTCTGGCTCCCGTTGCGGCCGCTTCTACTTCGGCTGGTGTCTCTCAGCCTCCTCCGCCTTCGACCTCTTCTTCCACCACCATCAAGAAGAAGAAGAAGAGAGACAAGAACGGGGAGAAGAAAAAGAAGCACGCGCCGGAGAAGAGGCGATCACTCCCGCCTACTCCGCGCACCCCTGTTTCCCCGGGACCTTCGCCACCATACTCGGTCGCGAGATGTCCGTCTCCTGGGTCTTCCATCTGGGGAGGACGGTCCTCCTCGGGATCGCCTGAAAAAGGACGCAGGGCTGGGGCTCCAGCTCGCCCACTTCAGGTACTCCCGTCGCCGCCTCGTGGGAGGGCTCGTTCGCCTACGAGACAGGCCTCCGTCTCCCCAAGGCCCAGAACCCCGACGCTCGACGACGCGGTAATTACCATGCCGGCCACCGTTTCGTCACCGATTATACCAGCCACCGTTTCGTCGCCGGCTCCACCTGCCACCGTTTCGTCGGCCACCGTTTCGTCACTCCCGACGATGCCGGATCCAGCCCAGATGGAGCTCCTGAGAGGGATGTTTGAGGTCATGGCTCAGACTTTTGCCAACCAGTTTAAGACCTCCATACCTGCGGCCTCTGCGGCTCCGGTTCCGACCACCGCAAGCCCCAGGGATGTTGGCCCTGCTGTGGCCCCTCCGACCTCCCGAGGGTCGAGTATCCGCTCCGCTGGCCCACCCACATCGTCGTGGGTTGGTCCAGACGTCGATGCGGTGGACTCCCATCCCGCCGGCCCGCCCAGGCCGTACTGGCGCGGTCCCGACGTGGATGTAAGAGTTCCTCCCTCGTCCTCCGATGACTCCAGCACCTCTTCGGAGGAGGACGAGGGAGACGTCGATGCCGAGAGGACGCCGGACCAGGCCATCGGCGCGGTTGACCCACCGCGTGGTGAGGATCAACGCTCGCTTACGGCCATGCTGACACGACTCGGCACTGCTCTGAACCTGAAGGTGGACCAGCCCCCACTGGAAGGTGAAAACCAAATGACCGCTAAGCTGGACAGAAAGGCGGTACGGCCGGTGCACATCACCATGTTGCCGTCCATGTTGACGTCGGCGAAGGCGACATGGAGGAAGCCGGTGTCAGCACACTCCGTTTCGTCCAGGCTCGACGGCATGTATAGAGTCCTGGACGAGAACGTCGAGTTCCTGCAGGCGCACCCCCTGCCAAATTCCCTGGTGGTCAAGGCCTTCCAGCACAGGACGGCCACCAGCGGGTTCCCGGTGCCTTCGACCCCGGAAGGGAAGAAGCTGGACGCGGTGGGCCGAAAATTCTACGCCACCGGTTCCCTCTTCCTCCGCGCCGCCAACTACTCGGCCGCCATGGGCCTGTACCAGTCTCACCTCTGGGAGCAAGTGAGGGCTGAAACGGCGAAGTTACCCACCAACGCCCAGAAACGGATCGACGCGCTGGCATCCGAGGGCGATTTCCTGGCGGAGCAACAAATGCGTACAGCCAGGCATATAAATGACTATGCGGCGAAGGACATGTCGTCTGCGATCCTGCTCCGTCGCCACGCCTGGCTTAGGGGCACCTCCCTCGATGATGCTATGAAGAAGCTCATCGAGGAGTTTCCCTTCGACGGACAGGGCCTTTTCGGGCAGGACACGGACAAGGTCCTCAATGAGATGCGGCAGACCAACTCCACCGCCAAGTTCCTGGGGCTCACCACGCCGGCTCCTGCCGCCAGGCCGAGGTTCCAGCCCTTCACGCGGTGCTACCAAGGAAACCCCCAACAACAGGGTGGTCCCGCGGAACAGCCCAGGTCTGGCTCCTACAAGCAGCGACGCCAGCACAAGCCTCGCTACCAGCCCTACGGGCAGGGCAAGCGTTCGGACGCCAAGTCCAAGTCGCGCGTTTGAAGCTGCGACGGCCGAGTCTCTCTCGCTCCACATCCCGTCCCTTCCCCTCCGGAACTTCCTCCAGGTATGGTCAGGCATCACGGACGACCAGTGGGTCTTAAAGATCTTGTCCTCTGGCTACGCCATCGAGTTCGTGCAAGCGCCTCGAGTAGGACGACATCGTCTCACCACCTCGTCCCCCCATCTGGAGGAAGAAATATCAACTCTTCTGTCCAAGGGAGCCATCGAGCGGGTGGCACCGCCCGACTGGGACAACGGCTTCTACTCGAGGTACTTCGTGGTTCAGAAGAAGGACGGAGGACTCCGCCCGATTCTGGACTTGCGCCTCCTCAACAAATGCATCCACACCAGGAAGTTCCGGATGGTGACCCTGCAGACCGTCCTTCCCCTCATCAACAAGGGGGACTGGTTCACAGTCATAGACCTCAAGGACGCGTACTTCCACGTCTCCATCCTCGAGGAGCACCGAAGATTCCTCCGGTTCCGCATCGGCAATTCGGTGTACCAGTACCGATGCCTACCGTTCGTCTGGCCACGGCACCACGAGTCTTCACCAAATGCATGGCTCCGGTGGCTGCTTTCCTTCGCCAGCGGGGAATCAGGGTCTTCCCATACATCAACGACTGGCTGATCGTATCCCCCTCCAGCTCGTCGGCCATTCGGGACACGCAATTCACGGTCCACCTCATGGAGAGTCTCGGCCTCAGGATCAACTTCACCAAGTCGAAGTTGGTTCCCTCTCAACGTGTCGAGTACATCGGAGCGGTACTCGACTCGCTTGCAACCAGAGCCTTTGCACCCCAGAAGCGCTTGCAGGACATCGCGCAGGGGGTGAACGATTTTCGCACCAAACCGTGCGTCCGAGCGGAGAAGGCTCAAAGACTGCTAGGCCTTATGGCCTCAACGACGGCCGTGGTTCCCCACGCCAAGTTGAAGTTCCGGTCCCTACAGTAGTGGCTTCTACACGAATTCGACGCACTCCGGGAGAGTCAGTCCAAACGGCTAACCCCGTCTCCGGAGCTGAGGGACCAGCTGCTGTGGTGGACAACACCACTCAACATTACAACGGGGAAGAGCTTTTACCCCCCGCAACCCTCGTTGCAAATATTGACCGACGCAAGCAACCTCGGCTGGGGGGCTGCCTGCGGGACTCTCACGGTCAACAACCCTTGGTCGCCTCAGGAGATGGTGCACCACATCAACTACTTGGAGCTACTGGCCATTTGGAAGGCCCTCCGTTCCTTCGAGAACCTGCTCTTGGGCAAGGCGGTCCAAGTGGCATCGGACAACACCACGGCTGTGGCGTATCTGAACAAGCAGGGAGGAACACGGTCCATCACCCTTCTGTACCTCGCTGTGCAACTATGGGAATGGTGCCTGGAGAGGCACATTTTCCCGATTGGAGTGCACATTCAGGGGAAGCTGAATGTCCTGGCCGACCACCTCAGCCGCCTCACCTCGACGACCCACGAATGGGAACTGAACGATGAGATTTTCCAGTCGCTCTGCGAGGCCTGGGGACTCCGAACATCGACCTCTTCGCATCGGAGTCCAACACGAAATGCCACAGGTACTGCTCCAGGGCGGGCATCGGTGCGAACTCCGAGGGCGATGCCTTCATGAAACGGTGGGATCAGGACTATTTCTACGCTTTTCCTCCATTTCCGCTGGTCCAGAAGGTCCTCACCAGAATGTACCAACACAGGACCAGCGCAATCCTTGTGGCCCCAGCTTGGCCTCGTCAACCATGGTTTCCGCTGCTGTTGCGCATGTCATCTCAGCATCGCACGCTACCGGAGTCACCGACGCTTCTTCAAATGGAGCAGGGCCAGCTTCACCACTCGGACCTGCCCAGCCTCCACCTCATCGCGTGGAGGATAACCCCAGATTATCCAGGATCCTGGAACTAGCCAGGCGTCCCTCCACAAGGAAGTCCTACGCTTCTAAATACAGACGTTTCTGTGCTTTCCTGGCATCCCAGCAGACGCCCTTCTCCCAGGTGGGACTGCAGGACGTCTTGACCTACCTCCTCCACCTGGCGGAGTCTGGCCTCAGCACCACCTCCATCCGGGTACACCTCGCTGCGGTGGTGGCTCACTCACCGGCTGGCTCGCCCGCTTCTGGCGCTTTCCGCAACCAAACGGTGAAACGTTTCCTCAAGGGGCTACGCAACGCCTTCCCTCCGGTCAGGACTCCGACGGCCCAATGGTCACTCTCTGCCGTCCTCAACGCGCTCACCAGGACTCCTTTCGAGCCCATGGCTACCGCGGATGCTCGTCTCCTCACTTGGAAGACGGCTTTTCTTGTGGCCATCACGTCTGCTCGACGAGCTGGTGAACTGGTTGCTCTGCGGGCAGACGCACCTTTTCTTCAATTCTTCAATGACCGTGTGGTACTCCAAGCGGACATCACCTTCCTCCCCAAGGTGGTCTCCCAGTTTCATATGGCACAGACTATCTCCTTGCCAACATTCTTCCAGAACCCCACTAACGCCCAAGAAAGGACTTGGCACACGCTGGATGTCAAACGAGCTTTATTGTTTTACACCAGCAGGACAAGGGAGTTCAGGAAGTCGCAACGCCTTTTCGTGGCGTATGGGGGCAAATCCAAAGGTGAGCCCATATCTGCACAACGGTTCTCCAAATGGATCACTACCATCTACTTGGCCTACGAGTCGGCATCGCTGCCCCCTCCACCGCATGTCAGGGCACACTCTACCAGAGTGGTTGCAACATCCACGGCTTTCCTGGAGGGCACACCGCTTGAGGACATCTGTAAGGCTGCCACCTGGTCCAGACCTTCTACATTTGTCCAGCATTACAGGGTGGACACCAGAGCCACTGCGGACGCCAGGCTTGGCCGTGTCGTCCTCACTCGGGGGCTCCGGGCCCATCGCCCTTGACAGCTCGCCCTGCCTGACCGTCATCATCTTCATCGTGGGATCATCTCATCCGACTGCCCACCGACCAAGTAAGTGTGAGCTTGCTAATCTCCCATGAGTGTGGATTCACAAACTATACGAAGGAGAAAGTTCGGTTTCACTTACCAGTGATAACTTTCGTTCTTCGAGTATATAGTTTGTGAATACACACTACCCACCCTGCCTCCCCTCTTGAGCTGCACGGATGAGATCAATTGGTTTATCCTGTGCTTGGCTTAAGTATGGAACTGAGGTAAAATGGTGCGCGGGCGCCTCAGGGTGGGCGGTACGGTGGGCGGTCTTACCGCCAAAACTTTTGACCAATAGCTTTTCAAGCCTCCGATCGGCCGTTCTGCGCAGGCGCATAACCCATGAGTGTGTATTCACAAACTATATACTCGAAGAACGAAAGTTATCACTGGTAAGTGAAACCGAACTTAAGTTTTGATGACTTCTAAAAAAAGAATGATGCAACCTGTTGACTTGTGTAACAAAACACAATCTCCTGCTACCCGCCTTGTTCAATCAGCCCCTCACAACAGAGCATGAAGCAACAGCTCAAGACATAGTCCAAGCCAGGACTTGAATCCTTTGTTATACCTCTTCCACCACACACACACAAACTACTGCAAAAGACATGTCAATTTAAATTGTTGCTGTTGTTCAGTCACACAGTCGATTCCAATCCTTCGTGACCCCATGGACCACAGCATGCTGGGCTCCTCTGTCATCTTCCATCCTCCATAGTCCACCTAGATCTACACACACTGTCAACGATGCTGTCTAGCTATCTCATCCTGTGCCACCCCTTCTCCTTTTGCCTTAGATCTTTCCTAGCATCAGGGCCTTCTCCATTGAGTTCTCTCTTCTCATTTGGTGTACAAAGCGCTTGAGCTTCAGTTCCATTATTTGTCCTTCCAAGGACCAGTCAGGGTTGATTTCATTTAAGATTGGCTGATTTGATCTCCTTGTAGGGTTGCCATATGTCCCTAAAAATGGAATTGTCCCGGATTTGAGGTCGGAAAAATTGTCCCGACCAGTTCAATAAAAATCATGTTAAAGTCCCAGATTTTTAAAACTTACTGATTGTGTATTATAATACACCATTAAAATAAATTTGAACTCTCGCCATCAAACAAGCGATTTCCTGCCACATTGGAGTTGGAGTATACCTGAAGACAAATCTTAACTTCATCACCTGACACCACCATCCGATAAGTGTGACCATGGTGTTTTCTGGAACTGAGGACGTTAAGAGTTGACCATGATGTGACTGCTCAGAAGTACAACAAATCATCTTACAGTAAGAATTAACTGTTGTAAATAAATTCATTTATGTATTGATATATTTAATGTGAAAGTGTTTATAGCTGTCATTACATTATGTTTGTTTTAAAAAGGCTATTTTGTCAAATAGCCCATTTTTGTCAAATATACTTCTGTACTGGTTTTGTGGGAGAGAAATATGGCAGTCCAGGGGACTCTCGAAAGTCTTCTCCAGCACCACCTTTCCAAGGCATCTATTCTTCTGCCTTCCTAATGGTCCCGCTCTCACAGCCATACATTACTACTGGGAAGACCACTGTATTAATTATGCAAGGTGATGCCTCTATTTTTTATTATACTGCCTAGGTTTTCCGTAGCTTGACTCCCAAGGAGTAATTTTTATTTTTATTTCATGGCTGCAGTCACCATCTGCAGTGATTTTAGATCCCAAGAAGGCGAAGTCTCTCACTGCTTCTGTTAGGTTAAGAGGTCTGGGTTCGAGTTACGCAGAGTTAAGTTATTAACTTTTAGCAGCAGCGGGGGCCCGTTTGATTTTTTATCCCTCTCCCAGACAATAACAGTCGCTGGCTCAGGTTAACGGTGTAAACAGAAAAAACTTTTACTCAGCAGAAATGATGAAATGATGTAAATAAAGTTAACACAAAGAGCAGATTCTTCTCTGTGAGTTTTAAGCTCATATAAGCAGTCTGTTATTTTCGTTGCATAAGTTCTTACAGCAAGTGTGCTCACTGCAACTCCATCTCTCTCTCTCTCTCTCTCTTAGCTGGCTGCAAGTATGGCAAAGCCTTTTTGTCCTTGCTTGCTTGTGAGATAAGATTCAGTCTTATCTAGACAGCGCTGGCACTTTCTCTCTTTCCGAGGGCAAACACAAAACCAGCGGTCCTTCCTTTCCAGGCAAACAGTTGAGTACACAAAGCAGAACAATAGTTAAACTGGAAACAGTCTTACTTGCTTGCATCCAGTATTCCTTGGTTCTCCAGCACACAGCAGTTCATGCACACTGGCATTATAGTTCAGCAATGTAGCACAAGGTTACAAACCTCAGCATCCAGCAATAGACAACAGAGCTCAGCTTCCATCAGTGTGGCTCTGCAACACACCTCAGTGTCCAACAGCATTGCTACAGGTTTGTATTTCCTGATGTTTTTTAGGAATTGTTTATAGAGTCAGGTGTTTGTCCAGATGTGTATTGCACCAGTTCTGGTAGTGGCTGTAGTTGTGGTATTTTAATTTTGCCGCTTTTGCATCATAGTCCTTGAGACTCATTTTTAAACCTCCTGGCTTGAAAGTAAGTGCAAATGGTGTCAAGGTTTCCGATATCTAGGCTGGAATGCTGGGAGTAGTTTTTTTGTGGATCATATTTGAAGGCTTCCATTTCTAATGTGCATTGTGTGGTTTTTTTTCGTGGCCCAACTTTGTGTTGCCACTTGTCTCTTTTGATGTAGGCTGGTGTCATGTTTTTCTGGTGTTTCTTTTGCTCTTGACATCTCTGATATTATCTCTGATATTGCAATCTGGCCTCATGTTGTTCGGGTGTCTGTTTTGCTCTAGATGTCACATCTACAGTTCGACGTCTTGCAAGTCTTGTGTCTTTCTCTGGTGATGTTTCCTGTGCTCGTTGTGTTTTCCTCTTCTTTGCCCTTGGCTCTACCTGGCCAATGTGAGGATGTTTATTTGGAGGCATCCTGTCAATGTTATTTTGTAGAAACAGAGTCGGTTTCAGTTTTGGTTTTGAAGTTCTGGTTATTGGTTAGTAGTGTTAAACTTATTAGTTGGTGGTTTAATGCAAGACATGCAGGGTTGTTACATTTAATACCAGTTCTCCTCTGGAAGAAGCGCCAGATACACTAACAGGGACACTACCACAAAAAATGCAGCTACACTGTTTCCCATTTGCTCCAGAGCTTTTATAACGTGCAATGTGCTCCTTGTGATGTCACCTATCTTTTTGTGTAGGTCTGCGTGCTGTTGGTGACTCAGTTGTTTTTGCCTGTGTTGTTGCTTTCACTGTTGTTGCTGGCTGCCTCTGTGGTCAAGTGATAATTATGACAGTTGAGAATGTCTGCCTCTGCATTAGAATGTTTATGCATAGAACTGCAAGCTGATTAGCCTGTATGGCTCAGAACTGCAAGCTGATTGGTCCTGCCTTTTTGTCCCAATGTGGTGGTCTCACACCCCAAATTTTGTTCCGGGACTCCCCCAGTGTTGTTCTCGCCTGTCCAAAGTACCTGTGTGCCATGTTTCACCAGGTTCGGTTCATGGGTGTGGCAGCCCATTCTGGACACCCAGATCTCGGCTTTATAGGTATAGATAAATTTACTCTGCATATAAGTTAAATAAACAGGGTGACAATATACAGCCTTCTTGTACTCCTTTTCCTATTCTAAACCAATCAGTTGTTCTGTATCCTGTCCTAACTTTTGCTTCTTGACACACACACAGATTTCTCAGAAGACAAGTGAGGTGGTCTGGTACTCCCATCAATTTAAGGATGTGCCACAGTTTATTGTGATCCTCACAATCAAAGGCTTTGGTGTAGTCAATGAAATAGAAGTAGACATTTTTCTGGCATTACCTTGCTTTCTCTATGACCCAACAAATGTTGGCAATTTGGTCTCTACTTCCCCTGCCTCTTCAGAACCTAGTTTATACTTCTTGATCCATGTACTGTTGAAGCCTAGTTTGTAGGGTTTTGAGCATGACTTTGTACAATAATTTGAACATTCTTTGGCTTTGCCCTTCTTTGGAATTGGGACATAGACTGGTTTTTTCCAATGCTGTGACCACTGCTGCATTTTACAAATCTGCTGGCATATTGAATGCAATACTTTAATGGCATCTCCTTTTAGGGCTTTAAATAACTCAAATGGAATACCACCATCTCCACTAGCTTTGTTGTTAGAACCCACTTGACTTCACACTCCAGGATGTCTAGCTCTAGGTCAGCAATCACACCATCGTTGATTGTCAGGGACATTAGGGTCCTTTTGGTAGAGTTCTTCTGTGTATTCCTGCCATCTTTTCCTAATCCCTTCTGAATCTGTTAGGTCCCTACCATTTTTGTCCTTTATCATGGCCATTTTTGCCTGATAGCTTCATTGCAAGAAGGAGAAAGTTACTTTGGGGCAGGACTCCCAGCATCAATAAGAAGAGCATAATCTGAGGTTTAGTCCTTCTTTTTAATTCCTTCACCTTTTCTATATTTTAGAGCAAGCATTTGAACTAAATCTCCATTTTTATAAATGAAAAGCACAAGGGCTTTAGAAATCTTGCCTTGCTGTGAGCTTCTCTGTCTATAAGCCATTTTTTGAAATCGGCCCCCACGAACACTAAGCTACATATGATCAGATGCATATATTGCTGCAAAGAGTTGTTTTGTACACATTTAAAATGTGATGGTGGGATAGCTTAAAATATAAAATTAAATAAACAAGTGTTATACATATACAGTGATACCTCGCTTAAAGAGCATAATGTGTTCCACGGGATTACTCTTTAAACGAGTTTGCTCTTTAAGTGAAACTCCATTGTAAGTGACCAATTGTGACTTCTGGTGGGGGGGGGATTGCGAACCCCGATTTAGTTGTTAAGTGAGTTTTTGGTTGGTTTTGGTTGTTAAGCGAGGCGACCATTCAGAGAAAATTCTGCTCTTTAAGCGAGTTAGTCTCTAAGCGAGGCGCTCTTTATGCGAGGTTTTACTGTAGTTCATATTAATTTTCTGTTCTAATGACTATGATTTTCCAATATGAATGGGCTAGTGTAAAAAGTGGAAATTAATACTTGACTGTTGAATCGACCTAGAGTTGCTTCTTTCTTTGATTTTAAGTTTGTTGGTTCTGGATGTTTGCATAAGGCTTGCATAACTTGCCATAACTAGTTGAGACTAATTGATGAGATGCTGGCATGTATTTCCATTGAGCAATCTGACACATGATCAGGCATACAACTGAGGGCTTGCCCACATGGGGGAATTCAGAGCAGCTCTGGTTAGAGCTGAAAATGTTCATATATGTCATGCGATCTCATTTCTCTCTCACTGTATTTACAGTCAGAAAGAAAATGGAAAACAAATAGAGTCTCCAGCACATGGAAGAACCTCCATTCTTGTTGCTTAGAGGAAGGTCAGAAAAAGAGGAAGAGGTATCAACAACAACTAGAGCAAGAAACAATGAACAGGAAGATGGGGCAAGGGCTTGACTCAAATGGTAGAGGCAGGAAAACTTTACCAATCAATTTAGAGGCAAAAAACAATCACTTTAGGCTGTAAAGCCTCCTCCCACTAACACCCAGTCTTAGTGCATGCAATATTGATTTTTAAAAATGCAAAGAATGCAGGAGGGAGGCGATAACTTTATTTGGATCACTAAAAAACCTTCTCAAGCTTTCGAAATCAAAGGTCTCTTCATCAGGTGGGCATAAAATTATTAATGAAAGTTCATGTTGTGGTGCCAGGTGCAGTTCATAGAAATGTAGGCTGAACAAAGAGCAAAAGATTTCATGATGTTATCCAAATAGCTGTCGTAATTTCATGTCTGGCCTAGACACAGAAGAAAAAATAAGGGGGATTCTAGGCCAAACTACAAATAGCATTTTAAGTTATTGTTATATGTGTGTATTTCAAAATACTGCATCATCATATTTTCATTAAACACAATCAAAGTGGTTTGCAAATCTTAAACAGTTACTAGCTAAAAGGAAGCAAAAGCCCTGTTTACTGTGAATCTCCGCAAGAATGAAACCAGGATAACATATCAAGCCTCTGATGACATGTGCTCTGATCCAGGAAAGCTTGTGTGATAAGTTTTATTAAGCTGCTCCGAGAGGCATACATTTTCCTAATAGCAGAAAAGTTACTTACTCCTCCCTCCTGACCCAGCAACAAATGCCTGCATTCTGGACCAGTCCTCCATCCAGGCGCTGTAGAGTGTCTGGGATTGGGTTGGGGTGCTGTGGCAATCTGCAGAGTTTTGAGGGGTTGTTTGCGGTTGCACAGAAAGTGACTGGAGGTGGTTTGGTTCTGTTTGTTCAGCTTTCTCATCATTCTGTTTTGTTGAGGGTAAAGATGACATGGACCCACAAGCAGTGTCATGCTGCTACAGGTGACCACAGGTGCCTGGGCACTGGTAGCGGAAATTCCCCAGGCCACGCCCACTTGGCCACCCACGCCCACCTCCCTACCCCAGGCCATGGTGTAGGGAGGCCAAGTAGGCGTGGCCCACAGAGTTAACCATGCCCACAGAATTAGCCACGCCCATGGTGGGGGTAGTAAGTTTTTTTGCAGCGCATCACTGGCCACAAGAGGCATGCACCAGTCAGTAGCTGCAGAGCTGGGAAAGTGATGGTATTTGGACTAGAACAAACTCCCTATGACCCTGAGCCTGCATGGATCCTGGTGAGGGGATTCTGGGACTTTCACCCTACCTACCAAAGCAACATTTCCAAGTTTTGCGTAGTTACCGTCTTCAATTACAGCATTCAGAGTCTAAGGCAGAACGTTTGGGGTATTGCTCTGCTTAGTTCAAGTGTCCAATGCTACAGGTAAAATTCTGAATTTTTATAGGTGGAGTGAGGGATGAGATTCCCAAATGGGTCCTTCCCAAAACTAAACAAGGAAGTTCACTGAGCCACTGGAATATCTGGGTTCTCCATACTGCAGAGAAATTGATTATTTTGATGTTGTGTATATTTCATGATGAATTACAGAAACAGATTTTAAATATGGAGATGGGGAGAAGTGAGACAGACAGCTAAGTAATACATGGGGTAAAAAAAGGCTGTTTTTATCATCTATGTCACTATATGTTTAGGAGGAACTACAGTTTGTTTGTTATAAGTCACCTTTAGGGAAACATTCCATGGCAACCTAGCAGTTTGAAAGCAAGAAATTGCAAGTAGATAAATAGGTACCACTTCGGTGAGAAGGTAAACAGCATTCCATGCACTCCGGTCATGCCTACCACATGTCCACAGAAACATCTGCAGATGCAGACAGCACTGGCTCTTTGGCTATAAATGGAGATGAGCACTGAACCCTAGAGTCAGATACAACTGGCTTTTGAGCAAAAGAGACCTTGGCTGGAAACAGTGGAAACAGTGATTAAGCCAGTATTTCTAGACACATACATGAATGTTTAAATGCTCTCCACGAGTTACATGTTTGCTTCAAAGGACCCTTTTGATGCTTAAAGCGTGGAGTAGCCTTTTCTAGCCTCACTATGACCATGTGCTACAATGGCCTCAGGTCGGGAAGGGCTAGTGCTCGCTTTCTTCTGGTGCAGCATAACAAAACATGATGAAAGGTAGGTTGACTTTGGAATTGTGTGAGATGCAGTGTATTTCTTTTTTTTTCCTTTTGTCATCCTAAGATCTGCAAGTCAGAACCAGAAGAAGCAGAAAGGTAGCTCAAAGAGGCCAGATGTAGAATGCTGATGCAGAGGAGGTACCAGGCAGCTCACCACACCTCACGAGCCATACAATGAAGTGACTGATGAGCATTTGAGATGCTATTGGCCAAGGGTGCCCATGGACTCATTTAATTTAATTTTAATTTAATTTAATTTTTTGACTTGTTCACCACCCACTCAGGGAAGCCCGCCTGAGGGTGGCTTACATAAATTAAAAACCCCACACAATAAAAACAGTAGAAACCCCCACCCGCCCCCCTTAAAACTCCCACCCAGCCCACACAGGGGAGAGAGGGTGCATCTCATAGTAAGAGCCGGCGGGCAGGAGCCACATTGTCCTCAGGGCCCCATACCTGCCCCGCCAGCCAGGTCTTAAGTCCTTTCCTGAAGGGCAGCAACTCCGTCTGCAGCCATAGTTCTACTGGCAGGAGGTCCCAAAGGGCTGGTGCGGACATGGAGAAGGCCATTTTTTCTTCTGCCAGAGAGGTGAGCCCCTCTGGCCGAAGGAAAAATCAGGGACCCTCTCCGGTCTGCTCTGGTTGGACGGACAGATGTTCTTAGGGTGATGTGGTCTCTTAGGTATCCTGGACCACTACCATATAGGGCTTTAAAGGTCATAACCAGCACCTTGAATTGCACTCAGAGGCAGACTGGCAACCAGTGCAGCTCCCGGAGTAGGGACAAGGCATGGGCATAACGCCCACGTCCCATCACTACCTGGGCTGCCGCATTCTGGACCAGCTGCACCCTCCAAATGGTCGACAAGGGCAGCCCCATGTAGTGCACATTGCAATAGTCCAGTATGGAGGGCTCATTGAAGGCAGCAAGCCTTTTTGTCGCTGCTACATGACTAGAAAGCTAAGGTCTTTGCATGCCTTCTTTAAATCACTGGTGGCTATTGGTGGCGACTTTGGCTAGTGAAGTGGAAGTCACATGAGCCAATATCTTTTTACCACATAGCAACAAACACAAACAGAACAGCATCTCCCTCCTACACTCTTTTTTTTGCAGAATAACAATACAAAATCACAGATTTAAAAAAGAAAAATTAAGATTTTCAGTGTTTTAAAAATATAGAGAACAATTCATGAGTAATTGTAATTAAGGTGTAATTAAACAGAGTTTTTCTTTATTTAATCAATTTTACCTGACCTCCAAAGCAAGCAAACAAAACCATTTTCTTAGATGGCTTTCAATAATAATAAATACCATAATACAAATACCATAATAAATAATAATAATAAAATCCATAGGAGCAAAGAAAAAGATAGCATAAAATCAGAAAAAAATTAAAATAAAGCTAACTAAAAATGTACAGGTTCTTCAACCAGAAACAAAGAAATTTAAATAAAAGTAAATAATTTAAGAAAAATTACCTTCAACATAGAATCATATCTTGGGGACCTCCCGTGGAGAGTGTCTCAAAACAGAGCTGCTAATGAAGAGCTCTGTCTACAGCCATCACTAACCAACCAATACCCTTAATGAGATGAGGAACATAGATATTACAAGTATAACATGCTTCCATGACAGTATCATGATTTTCGAGGGGCATCAGAGGTTACTTATTTTATACTGAACATTCTTTTAAAATGTGTGACAACCTTTGAAAAATATTCATTAGTAGTACAGTACAATGTTATAGCAGTTCAAATTTCTCCAACACCATCATCAATGAATTTGTGTCTGTACTGTATTAGTTATTTGCCAGTGCCACTGTTTCCAGGCAGAAAAAAAATGTTAATGTTAATTTTAATTTTAATTTAATAGTCATATTTATATATATGTCGCCCACTCAGGTAGAACCCGACTCTGGGCAGCATTACAACAAGTTCTAAAAACACATAAAAACAGTTTAAAAGACCCATATCCCACCCACTTTAAAAGACCCATATCCACCCACCCATCCCACCCACTATAAAAAGAAGAAGAGAAAGTTCTTAATTCTTTACATAAGCCAGCAGCCGGGGACCGTGTTCCCATTCGGGCCCCACACCTGCCCTGCCAGCCAGGTCTTCAATCCTTTCCTGAAGGGCAGCAATTCTCTTTGAAGTCTTAGATCTGTTGGCAGGAGGTTCCAGACAGTTGGTGTGGACACGGAGAAGGCCCTCCTTCGGGTGCTGGATAGATGTGCACCCCTAGCTGATGGCACTATTAGAGAGCCTCTCCGGTCTGCTCTGGTTGGATGGGCAGACACTCTTGGGACGATGCGGTCTCTAAGGTATCCTGGCCCACTGCCATATAGGGCTTTAAAGGTCAAAACCAGCACCTTGAATTGCAGCTGGAGACAAACTGGTAACCAGTGCAGCTCCCGAAGTAGCGGTGAGACGTGGGCATATCGTGCGCATCCCATCACCACCTGGGCTGCCGCATTCTGGACCAGCTGCAGCCTCCGAATGGTCATCAAGGGCAGCCCCATGTAGAGCGCATTACAATAATCTAGTCGGGAAGTGACCAGAGCATGGGTGACCATAAGCAAGGAGCCCCGGTTCAGGAGCGTGCGCAACTGGCGAATCACCCGAAGTTGGGCAAAAGCCCTCCTGGCCACAGCCGCTACCTGTTCTTCTAGCAGCAGCTGCGAGTCCAGAAGGACCCCCAAGTTGCGCACTGGGTCTGTCTGGGGCAAAACAGCCCCATCCAGTACCAAAGATGGTAGCTCCCTGGATAACACGGGCCCCCTTATCTACAGCCACTCTGTCTTGCTGGGATTCAGCCGAAGCCCATTGGCCCCCATCCAGACCCCAATGGCCTCCAGGCATCCGGATAGGATTTCAACAGCATCACTGGGGTCCCCACGGGCCGAGATGTACAACTGGGTGTCATCCGCGTACTGATGGTACCGCACCCCGTGGGAACGAATGATTTCACCCAGTGGCTTCATGTAGATGTTAAATAGGAGAGGAGAGAGCACCGAGCCCTGAGGCACCCCATACTTGAGGAGCCTAGGGCTGGACCTCCGTCCTGGAACCCCCCCTAGATGGAATGCTGCCCCTCCTTCCTGGCTGGCAGGACCAGCTCCCTCTCTTCCTACCCCACCCACAATCCCACCTTGGTTCCGGCAGCAAAAATGGTAAGCCGCTCCACAGCAAGTTGCCTCCTTCTCTTGCCCCCATGCGGGAGGACGATACCTCCCAGACCTAATAGGTTTCGCAGGAAAGTACCCCCAATAAAATAAAATACAAATCCAGGATGATAAATGAAATGGTCATTTACATATTCCAAATGAGCAGCAATGCATATTTACATTCTAGAACAGGTTCACATCTCCAGAGTATATGAACTTTCATTGCTCTTTCTCTTCCTCCTTTGTAAACAGAGAAGCACTCCCCCACCCAGTCTAAATGCTCTATATCACCACTGATAAGCCATACAAAAGTAATTCTATTTGGCACACACCTTCTTTTTCTGAGACCCAGGGGTCAGAGATCTGAACTGTGTATTCCTATTGTGTTTATGCCGAGAGTAGTCATTGCCACTGTTTGCAGAAGGCCGGCCAGAACATCTGCTTTGTTGAAGATTACTATTGCATCCCATGGTGGGAGGCATACATTTCCAAAGCAAGGGAATGCTAAGAATTCCCCATCTCGACATTGCCTTGACTTTGGTTTCCCCCTGGAATCAAGGTTTGAGGAGGAAGGCTTTTAGAACAAGTGAAAATCATCTGCCGTACTATGATGGGTGGGGTGGCAGGAAGGGACAGGGACTTAGCTCTCTTTGCTTTCCTTCTTTTTTTAAAAAAGTTGTACATATTGGTTTCAAAAAGAAAGTAGCAGAAGACACAGTCTGCTTCATAATAGCTTCCTCTTTAAGTGAATGCAAGTTTAGGGAGTTGTAACTGGGCTCAAAAAGACAAGTGGCTCTAAGATCCACAGTTTGACGCTGCAAATGGATGGTCTGAAATACTAAAGGAGTTAAGGATACCTGGACCTTTGCCCATGACATCAAGAATACTAAAGAAGTTAGAAAAGGAAGGAGAAGAAGAAAATTTCTAACTTATACATTTCAAGGCCTTCTCCAGAAGGAGGGGGGGTGGTAATCAGCCCATTAGTCTGGATGCCAGGAGGAAGCTTGCTTTTGTGACATCTCCCCAAACACACCCACATTCCCTGGACCACAGAAAGATCAATCCTGTTTGAAAACCACCCATTACCTAAGACATCTAATTTATATTAGGAGCTCACTAAAAGGCACAGCCTGGCCTCCAACTTTCACTTGCAATGATAAAGAGGATGTTTTACACCATATGTGACACTTAATCAAAAACCGGTATGCTTTAACAAACCCTTAACCCCTAGCACACAGGGGTCGCCTCAGGCCAAGGGACAAAGACACAGATCCATCGCAGGGTGGCATATCCTTTGATTAAGATGATAAAGATTTTCCTTTTGTCCCCCACCCCCCACCCATCAGAACAGTAAATTCTGGATATGCCCCTTTTTGATTTGTCAGCATTAAATCTTGCTAAGAGGTTCAAACCAGATAGAGAAGCCAGGGACTAGTTCTATCTTCATGAGGCATTCGGAGGCAATTTCTAAACACTCTTGACTGTAATGATCCTCATGTCCTCTGATCTTTCTGTAAGCACGGTCTTCCCAATGAACCTGGATTTAAACTGGGACGAGCCTTGCGTCCCTCTGGATTTTTTCTTAAAGCAGGGAGCGTCCAAATACACTTATTGCATTGGCCTCAGAGCAGACCTCTTCCCTTGCTCCATTTCCTTTGGTCTTTTTCTTCTTCTCTTTCAAGGGAGTTCTTTCACTCTCTTGGATTCCTAGTGCAGGAGATTTTTTTTTACTTGGGCAGCCTCTATAACACTTGGGCAAAGATGTTATTCTCTGTAATAGAATGTTTCTAATTGGAGCCTGCATCAAAATGCCAAAGCACTGAAAGTCTTTGTTTAGGATGCCAGCCGAGCCAGTCATAACTTTTAGGATACATTCCCCCACTCAAACCCAACCCTTAGACAGATTTCCATTCTGTGGTTCTCATGGTGTCATATCTTTCCTGTTTCTCAGTAACTGTGTTTCAGCTACATAAGCCATTTTAATGCAGCAACTGAGTTCAATATTGGCACTAAGTGATCATCTCAATTCTCTTTTGTTTTATTTTGCTTGAACATAGAGTGGGATGAGAGGGCAGTTCCTTCTTCAGATGAAAACTTTCCAGCCAATGTTGTGTGGCCCAGTTGTTGTACAAAACTCTTTGTTATGGCTTGATTTTTATCATCCAACAAAAATAGTTCACATGCAGAAGCAGTCTTCTGGCTTTAGAAGAGAATCCATGGCCCCAGTTTGAGTAAGTTTTAAGGAGTCTATTCTAGACTTTATTTCTTGATTTGCAAGATAAATGGCTTAAAAAGACACTGTTGTGGCATTTGTTCTGCTTTGTTTTCATGCTATCAGATCTATCATCCATTTCTTAACTTAGGTCACATTAGGCTGTATGCATCCTTAGAAAAAGCTGGTGATTATTTGGCAAAACAGTGTTTCTCCGTAAGGCGAAAGTAGAGGCAGAACCTGGGAAAGTTCCTTGTTTGGACTACAACTTCCAGAATCCAAGGAGCTATAGTCCAATAAGAGAACTTTTCTAAGCTGTAAGTAAAACTCCATGCACGTTGGTTAGTAATAATAGTAGTAGTAGTAGTAGTAGTAGTAGTAGTAGTAGTAGTAGTTCTGTAAACCTGCAGTTAATTAATGGCCACCCTACAAAGGTTTCATGATTTGGGAGATATTTCAGGAGCGGTTTTTACCAGTGTCACTCCACTAGATGATTTTCCATGGCTGAGTGGCATACCTGTTAACCGCGGCTCCGGACAATACGGGACCTGCGCAGAATGGTTCTGCGCGAGTCACCTTCTACGCATGCATAGAAGGCGACTTGCGCAGAAGGGATGCGCAGTACCTCTTTCCCCCGCTGCCAAATTCCGGGGTTTTGGCAGCTCCAGCTGGGAAATGGCGCAAATCGGCGTCGAAAAATGGGAAATCCCGGCCAATCCGGGAAGGTTGGCACGTATTCTGAGTGGGGATCCTAATCCAGGCCTCATTTGTCTTAGTCCTACGCTATCTGCTAAACCACACTTGCATCCATAAATATTCATAAATTGAGAACTAATATATAGTGGAACTCAAGTTACCCCAATGGATTTGCAGGATATTCCAAGTGAGTTATTTAGGATGGTATCCCCTTAATCTTAATGCATATACAGTACTTACTCACATGTTTTCTTTTTGACCCACTGTTTTCCGTGTTAACAAATATAATATTTGACAGAGTGTCATTTATTATTTTTAACCTTACAAGTCCATGTACATAAAAAGTTGGCTTTAACTTGTGAGGCTTTTAAAATCACAATAGCAAGCTATAGCTGGTGTCACACCCTCTTTCTTTTACTCCTCCCTTCATGCCAATCTGTTTTGCCTCAGAAGGCAATTAGAAGCTATGGGGATGGTATTTAATTAGGAAAACAGAGTAGGAAGGAAATGTTTACTCCTTTTCTCCTGTACCACAGTCTCAAGGTTTTTTCGATCACAGATCTTCCAATGGTACAGTATTTGTATTTAAGAATTTAAATACAGTGGATTTGTAGCTCACTCTCGCTTTGCGTAGCTGCACTTTGCTGTTGCTGTTGATCCTCAGAAACAGAGTTGCCACACTCCAGATGTGTCCTCCATTTCCTCTTCCTCCAAGAACCTTTCACATACAAACCAGAGCTTAGAAAAATTACTTCTTTTGGACTTTAACTCCTCAACATGCTGACTGAAAGATCTCGATGCAAAAAGGCAACATTTCAAAACCCTGAAATACACACACCCTTCCATCCTTAGCCTGATTCAGAACAGAGATTCTGCAGCTAATTCAATAGCATCCTCACTGAGAAAAGCAATGCAAGTTTTCGGAAAAAGAAGACAAGTCAGTCTGAAACAGTAACAATGCAAAAATAAAATAAAATACAATAGCACTTTAGAGTATTATTGGCCTATTATGTCCTAATGGGAACAAATTGAATTGTGACAGGGAAGCCTTGTTCCCTGAATGTTATAAGGCTTCGTTTTTCTTAACATTTGTCTAATTATTATGCTTCCAGTTCAAAGCTGTGAAACCTGCTGATGTCTCCTGAGGCATTCACCAAATCCTTCTGGTAGATTAGCAGGGATGCAAATTAACATGCCCTCAAATTCTAAACACCAAAAAGAAAGGGACAGTGAGTTTTTATGAATGCTTGGTGACACTGTCCTCAGAGAGAAGCAAAAGAAGGGGACAAAGAGGATCCCTATCCTGCATTCTGCTGTTGAGATCCAGTGAGAATATACCTGTTGGAAGAGATAGCGTAGCTCAGGGAGTTAAGAGGGCATGGAGGCCAGGAGTTGAATTCCCATTGTGCATTCCAAGAGAGAGAGGCAAGCTGAGATCAATCTCTTTGTGTGTGGTGTGTCATGCTGTGATGCGGAAGGCAGATGAAAGGCCGGCATTATATTCGCAGGAGTCTTCATGGTTGATCACCATGATGATCACCAATATTCAGAATCAGATATGGCACAAAGAAAAGAAGCATGCTTTGTTTAGCAGGTGCAAGAGATATAACTTCAGATAACCGGTAAAAGCTAAATGTCAGACCACAAAGTTTGCTGTTTTGTTAATGGAACTCTGTATCTCATTTGATATGTATGTTTCCTGGTTTTGGGTTTTTCTTTTTTTCCATTTTATAAAACCATGCTATTTGAATATGTGAAATTATCCATCCCTCACGCTTAGAGAGTGGTTCCCTAGCTGTACATCTTCAAATTTTCAGTAAACCCCTAAATCTGTGTGATGTGTTTCTTCCTCATAGGAGCACAAACCCAGGGTACTCCTTATGCCATCAGATTGGAGTAACAGATTGGGAGCTCATCGTCTGGGAATTCCCAGGAAAATTGATTTTACTACACTCTAGTGGCAGATCAGGCTTATCAAAAGAGGAATGGACAAAATTCTTGGATGTCCTAGACCAGAGGTGGCCAATCTTGGTGCCCCAGCCCAGGTGTTATTGGACTTCAATTACTAGAAGCCCAAGTCAGCACACTGGGAATTGAAGTCCTACAGCTGCTGGAGCACTAAGGTTGGCCACCCCTGTCCTAGATTAATGCCACATCAATAAATATAATAGGCTCAAGTCCTGTAGGACTTACTGGGTGGATAACCGGCTGTTTGAGTGTTGTTTGTAGAATGGTGTCTGTTGATTCCTGTAGGTTCTTCCCAGGGAGTTCCTCAGAGCCAGCAAAAATGCAGATGTAGAAACTGGCTCTGATGCCCAGCTCTGCAGTGAACCTCTCAGTTCTGTCAGATCTAATTCTAGCTGGCCATCCTGCAACATTCCAACTTGAATTTTTTATACCCGACTAGCATAGTTTGCCCGGCAATGCCAGGCTGTTATAAACTGTGATCAGCTTTTTTGGGGGTTATTTTTTGTGGATTAAAAAAGAACAAAGGATGATATAATTTTTTCAACTTGTTTTATTTAACCAAATAATGCTTTGGTTTGTGGGGTTTTTTTAAATAGTTGTACCATAGGTAATATTTTTTAAAATGTGAAAGTACATGTTTTTTACATTCAATGTTTTTAAACTGTGTTTTTAAACTGTGTTTAGATGTTTTGGGTTTTTATTTGAGTTAAAACTCAACACAGGATGTTATAAATCTTTTTATTTTTATTTTTTGACATATGTTTGTGATTTGTGTAAAATTATGATTTATTGTTATGTTTTTGACTTGTTTTTACTCTTGTGGCCTCTAGGTGGGGCTGTTGTGTCTTTTTGAGTTGTTTTTACTATTCTGCCCTGCAGGTGGGGCTGCTAGTGGTTCTGTTTTAGTTTCACTGTTTTTTCTCTCCTGGCCTCTGAGTGGGGCTTCTTCCGGTAAGTAGTTTCTTTGTTTCTTCATTTCTGTTCCATTCGTCGTGGAGGGAGGACGTGCTGGTGAGTTGTCTGGTTTTCTTTCTTCTGGGGTTTTTCTTTGTTTTGCTTTTGTGGTGGTGTGCTGGGAGGTGTTTCTGTTTGTTCTTTTTTGTTTTGGTTGAGTTTTAGGTTTGTTTAATTGGTTTGGTTATTTCTGATTTTGTTTAATTTTTTATTTTGTTGTTGTTTGTTTGTGTAATTAGTTGTTGTTTGTTTGTGTAATTTGTGGTTTTTTCGTGTTGTAGTTAGGTATTTTGTATGTGGTTTTGTGTCATTGTGGATGTTTTTGTTTGTGTATTTTGTGTTTTTTTGTTTATTAATGTTTTTTTAATTATTGATTTATTTTTGATTTATTTAATAATTTTGGTGTTTGTTTTTGGTGGTTACTTTAGTTTGAAGAATGGGCTGCCTGTGGGTTTCTCTTTTCTCCATTGCTGCTTTGAATTTTGGTTTAGATGTAGCAATAGGGGAAAGAAGGAGGAGGCAGTCAGCCCGTTCTTCTCCCGGGAAGGTTCGTTAGGTAGGTCGGGGGAGAAGGAGGAGGCAGAGAAGAGCTTTCTCTGCCTAACGATGGTTCTCTCCTCTCTGTCTCCTTTTTCTCCCGGCTTACCTAACCGGAGATGGGCAGGCAGCGATCCGTAAGGGGTGGTGCTCTTCCTTCCGGATTGCTGGCTGCTGCTTTTGTATTTGGAAGTACAAAGGCATCAGCCAGTCATCCGCCAGGGAGGATGTTTCCCCTGATGAACTGCTGCCTGTTTTGGGGTTTTTTCCCACCCCGGCTCAACTTTACTTGAGGCTGGTGGTGGTCTCGCCATGTCTTCGGTGGGGTAGCGTGGAGGAGAGGGAGTCCCTCTTCTCCCCGTTGCTCCGGGAAAGAAGGCCGGCGGGTGTCTAGTGGTAGTGTTTTGTTGTTTTTTTATTTTGCGTGTCTGTGAGGTGCTGAGTCTGCCTGCTGGGGACTTGCGCTCCCATTGCTTTTTGTAAGTTTAATTTTCACGTGCCAGCTTTCTCAGCGTTCTGTGCGCTCATGGCGTGCAGGACGCTGGGATTTGTAGTTTTGCGTTTGTGGTTTTTTTCCTGCGGCTCGATTTTAATTGGCCACGCCACATTTCCCAACTTTCTTTTTGCTCACGCCTCTCAGCCTGATGTCATCACCTGCAAAATTACACGTGTGTAGAGTGTTTTAAATGGTTTTTAATGTATTATGATTTAAATTTGAAAACAGATACAACTAAGTTTTAATATTTACAACACATTTTAGTTTTTTTAAAATGAGCAAATGTAAAAAGGGTTTGATATAAATATAATAGGCAAATTCTTAAAGAGGGGCATAAGAGAAAGACATCAGTGGCCAACATCTTATTGCTTTGCACAGTCTTGTTGATTTACACTAGAGTAAGCTCACTGGATCAGTGGACATATGGTGAGCTAACTCCTCTGTAAGTTTCGTTGATTTAAACAAGCCTACTCTACTGCAACTTACTTTGACATAGTACATTAAGTCACAGTTAGGGTAGGGGAATTTGAATCAATGAAAATTGACTCAACAAATCCCCACTGATTCAATAGGCCTACTCTAGTGCACTTTACCATACTAAGCAACAGGGTTCTGGTCAGTATGAGATCCTGGATAGGCAATGCCATTCACTGTAAGCACAGGACTGAATGTGCCCTTGGTCTGATTCAATTCCATTGTTTCAAATGTCCTTACAGACAAATTCAAGACACCTGAAACACAGTTTAGCAAACTTCTTTCACACAAAGGCTGCATTGTTTCTGAGCAGAGCTTGGAAAATGTAGTTTTCAAATTTAAACACCCCCCACCCTCAAGAACTCTCTGCATGGAGGGTCCAATTCTGAGAAATATGATTAAAAATATATCTTCCAAGTCACATTTCCAACAGAACTAGTTTGTTATGAAAAGCTTTAGTAAACTAAAGATTTATCATAAAATAAGATTGGAGTGGAGGGAGGGAATCTGCCTGCACATTTGAATATGGAGCATCTGTACGACAAGGTAATTGGTACAAGGGTCCACTTTTTTGACAGTAATTCTTGACAGAAGTCTGGAGTCTATTGGCTTTCCGCTCCATTGAAGGCCATTTAAGAGAAACCATGTTTAGCTTACCAAGACACATGCAGTCTCAGAGATGAGGTCCGATTTGTGCAACAAAGAGAGGCTGTCAAGAGGCGGAAACTAGGGAGGGGGAAGAGGAGGGGGAGAATCTCAAACGAGTACATGATATGGAATTTCAAAATAAGGTTGTCATTTCTCTTTTCTCCATTATAGCTGAAGAAAGACAAAAGGCATAAATTACATTTGTATATGGAATAGTTATTTGCTGTTGATGTCTCCTGTGCCATGGTGTCGGCAAATATTAATAATGAAATCTCAATTAAATATTAGTCTAGAAAGCCAACTTACTTTAAGTAATGGCCTGATGCTCTGGGAAAAACTTTCTGAACAGCTAATACATTAGATCTATGAAATATCAGGGGACCCAACTTCCGCTGGCTGTTTTCCCAAGAAATAAGGCAGCACGTAGCTGCTTATTCAGCAGGAGGTGCGGGTGTAAATTGCTGACAGGTTCTCCATGTGATTGACATGCCAGGTGTTCCAGCTTGTCATAGACTGAAAGAAAGGAATAGCAAAATGTCTTTGCTAATTTCTTTCAAATACTGTATAGTACAAAATAATTTTTGGATGTTTGTGATTCACTCAATAGCAGAGCTTCTATTTTTAGTACCCCTGCAACTGCAACACCAGTCACTTCATGGGTTAGGTTTCTTTTTTTGTCCCACTGATATCTTAAATCCTAAGGGATTGCGGTGGCTCAGTGGTTAAGAATCTGGCCTTGTTAACTGGAAGGTCGTCGAGTCGGCAGTTCAAGACCCAAGTACTGCATGATGGATTGAGCACCCGCTGCCCGTCTTTGTCCCAGCTCCTGTCAACCTAGCAGTCCGAAAGCAACAAATTGCAAATAGATAAATAGGAACCACTTCAGTGGAAAACAGATCTTGGGGACATGAAAGGAGCCTCATTCGGGCATCCTCTGAGCAGAGTTTCTCCAGCACAAAATCTTTTCAACCCAGAAAGCACCTTTGTGTGTTTCTGACATGATGATAAAAAACAGTACCTCTGACAAAACTAGTGTCTAAAATTTGTTTCCTCTGTCTTGCAGTCACTTGAGGAAACAACCCATTTGTTAAAGTGGGCATTAATAATGTTTTTTTAAAATTTCTGTATGGGATGTTTAGCTTTTCAACGAAATTTCCAAGCACCTTAAAAAAATGAATAAAACTAATTTTAACTGTGTAAGATATACAACTTAATTCTATACTATATTTTTACTTATGTTTAAGAGGCTTTTCAATATAAAAGTAAGTGATGTATTCTAAACAAATAAAAGAGATAAATTAACGGTGTTGTCACCCATCTCTTTTGTGTGTGTTCTCTCTTGCCCTCTCAACTGAGAGACCTCAACTGACACAGTCCTACAGCCCTCACCTTTTACAGAATCAAAGCCTATGTTCATATATCTAAATTGTGTGGGTTTTTTTGTTTACCATTACCTTTCCTTCCCTACCTTCTATAGTCTTCCCTAGGACAAACTAGATGAGGCAGCAGCTCTGCATTTATCATCATCATCTTTATTATTACACTCATAGATCAGTACAGTTTAAGTTACGTATAAAAGTTATGTCTAAACACAGAATAAAAGGCTTAAGCTATAATAACTTTTATAAATCTTACTACACTATCTGTATAAATTTATTTATTACTAATTACCATTATAGACTGTCACATTCTCAGATGGAATAATAAAGATGATCTCCTCTGCATTTAGAAGGTGATAGTATATCACTCCTTTAGAGATCGACTTTCATCAGGTTTCATGCCTGTGCAGTCAGATCTACAAACTAATGAAGCCCATATTTACCTCCTGATGGCCAATCAGAAAACACAGCAAACTTCTTTGCAAGTTATGAGATAAAAAGCTATACTAGTGCACACAAACAGCTAAGGGAGCACTGCTTCTGTATTCAAAGTTGAATGTTTTGTCTAGTTTGATCATAAGTGTTCAATTTTAGATTGTTAGTGACAATAGGGTAAAACAACCTGTTTTTATCCCATAAATTACCATGCAGCAGGAGTGCAGCTTTGTATGAATAGGTGCCTTCCTCTGCTTGATTTCCATTTTCTTTCACTTTTATATTGTATTCGTTCCATTGTAAGCTTGTAGGTAAATAACTTCATGCTCTTTTTGATCACAAGTTAAATTATTGGGAGAGACTTACTAGCCTTGTAGTAGGTAGTGACTCTACCAACTTTGCGTCCAAAACCCTAGGAGTGGTTTGTTCCTGGTTTGCTGGTGATAAATACTTTATTATGTTCTCATGACCTCCTTGGAAGAAAATTGAGATACAAAGGTAATACAGGAGGTGATAAAGAGATACACGGTGCAAGTGACAACAGAATCCCACACAAAAGATGACAGATAGATGACCAACTGTATGAGTTCGAAGAGATACAAAAGAGCATTGTTGTGTGCCAACACAAGACCATCTTTAGACAAGTCATCTCAAATGAGCCCGAATTTAGCCTTTGCTGGTTCTTTCCTTTCTACAGACTAGCATGGCATAAATCCACAGCACACCGTAGGATACCATGTTGTTGACTGGGTTCCCGCTGCCTATGCATGACAGTATGTTTCTTTTAGAGTTGGCCCAAAGGACTTTGCTCACTGTGGTAAAGATGAAGATGGTGCCTCTCAAGAATGGAAAATTTCCTTTTTCAGATTACATTTCTCAGAATCCCCTTCTGTTCATGGCCACCACCGTATGGTTGGAAAAATACTGGCAGCTATTATCCATAGGGACTGTAGTGGCTCAGTTATTAAGAAGCTCGCCTTGTTAGCTGGAAGGTCGGCAAGTCGGCAGTTCAAGACCCGAGTACTGCATGATGGAATGAGCACCCGTCTCTGTCCCAGCTCCTACCAACCTAGCAGTTTGAAAGCAAGAAATTGCAAATAGATAAACAGGGACCACTTTAGTGGGGAAAGGTCTTGGGGACATAAAAGGAGCCTCATTCGGCCATCCCCTGAGTGGAGTTCCTCTAGCAAAAATCCTTTCAACCCAGAAAGCACCTTTGTGTGCTTCTGACATTTAAAAAAATTATCCAAAAATACTAACTTCCACTAGCTCTAATCTCCTCTTTTTATCTCTTAAGCAAATGGCTCATTAAAGGTATAATTCTGTAGATATTACAAACTTTAGCACTTTCCTTTGGGGACAATGCAATCAATATAAATCTCAGCCCAAATCCAGGCATAATCCCATACTGCAGATTTAACTGAAAAGATTTATCAACATATCTAGGTTATCATCTATCATACCTCTTTTTTATTTTTAACATATCTGATATGGAGCAAGCACAGGTGGGTGAAATGCAGATTCAGAGCTGTTTTGTAACTTCTGGCCACTTCCATCTTTGCTTTGAATGTTGGGCTTTGCATTTTTGTGGGTCTCCATATGATCCAAGGGGCAGAAAACTGGTTCTTGGAAATGTCAGCATTACCCACTGATGTGCTAAAGTATGAAAAGGTAATCAAAAGCCATCCTCAAACTTCCTAGCTGGAGAACCAGCTCTTCATTTGCTCATTGACACTTGCCTTTTCAGGGCAAGAAGCAGGGCCTAAGCCAAACTCCTTGCCCCCAGCTTGCCCATCCCGTCCTTTTGTTCACTTCATGAATATTTTACTTATTTTGATTGTGCATTTGCACACATTTTATGTTTAGCTTGCTTGAATGTTTCACTCCTTAGATAGTTTAACATTTTCAGATTATAATGGGGAAAGCTACCAAGCTTCCTGCAAGTGGCTGCTATGCTCACTATTAATTGTTGAGATAGGCTGGTATAGTCTTAAAGACAGTGATCAGAAAGCAGGGACCGTTCCGGCATTTTAAAGGGGATTCTACACTTCTGTGTGAGTAGGTTCCCTCTAGTTTGTATCAGTTACAGTGTTTGTGTGTTTTTGGCTGGGCCTTTAAGAGCAGGCAAATATTTATTTATTTATTTTTAAATAACCAATGTAGTGCATCAGTATATATACTGTAGTTAAAAATGCATTTCCCCTGCCCTCTGCTGAGCAAGGGAAGTATTTAATTTGCCAATATCCAGAAGTGTCTCACTTATTAAGACACTTCATGTAATGAGTGGAAGCCATTTCCAGCTAGGATAATGAACCTTCATAGCTTGATTCATTACAGGAATAAATGTGTGCCATCAAGTTGATTTTGGCTTATGGTGATCCTTGTTATGATTTTCTACTAAGACGTTGGTTACCATTCTCTTCTTCTGAAGGTGCCCTGGGACTGTGCAACTTGCCCAAGGCTACACAGAAAGTCTCTTTTCCCAGGAGGCAAAGTGGGGAATCAAACTCCCAACCTCTGACCCCAGAGCTATCCAGCCAGATCCACCTTAGATTATTCTAATCAAGTCCAACTCTTTCCAAGTGGCCCAAACTAGCTCACTCCTTGATGCTAGTGTAGGGAAATTTGCCCATTCCACTAGTACTTCTAAAACTATCTTGTTATTTGCCCTATGTAGCTATGCGCAAGAAAAAAGGTACCCTGTGCTCACTGGGGCTGACTCCTCCTGTGTCAGTGTGCCTTAAAAACTTTCACACGCTTGAAGAGCGTTTCCATTTTTAAAATACAATTAATGTGATAATTATGACAAATTATAGGACAAATTCGATTTTTGAACACTGAGAATGCCTTTCCTGGACTGGCATTATCCATGTTTGCTGATGTTTCCAGCTAATTGGCTGTCTTCCACATCTTTGGTCATAGAATTTGTTACTATAGGGCAGGCATAATTAACTGGGTTGTTGTTGTTGTTGTTGCTGCTGCCTGTTATTCCAGTTGCCAGTTGTGATCCTGTCACAGCTGCTGTCCATTTGGTTGTTCTATGTAGCTGGCATCAAATAGCAGGCTAGGATAGCGAACCTTCACAGCATCTGCCAGTATTGATTTCCTCCCAGTTTTTATGATCAGTGCTATGTGCTGCCTGACTTTCCTACAGGACATTCCTTTGTCTTGATTATTGAAGTGGGAGCAGCGCTGTAGCCAGGATTCTAGGTTTTGTGTTGTTGTTGTTGTTTTTTTGGGGGGGATTTTCAGTAGGGGTAAAAAAAATTAAGGGGGGTAGCTATGTCACACTCACATATATAACAGTGGCACCACGAGGTGGGTTGGGGGGACGGGCTGTTAGCTCAGGAGAGATTTCACCCCCCTCGGCCACCTGGCTATGGCCCTGAGTGGGAGGGAGAAACCATCCCTCATACAGCTAGTTCCATTAACCTGCCTTCCTGTTATCCTGAACATCCTGTTCGTATAACAAATTTTTTAAAAAAATTATTTTTTTCAATATTTTAATTACTGAAGCATATTATTGAAAGGATGGTCTCTCTTATGGAGTACTTAGCTTTGTGCTGTACAGAAAAGCGGAGGACCTCTGTACTTTACTCACTGTCCTAAGACATAGATCTTTTAAGGTCTTTCAGGTAAAGTAACCATGGCTGAAACAATGTGGGGTGGGTTCTGCCTGCATCCCACATTCTACCAATGTGGTTGTCAGTCACAGACTGCTGCTGATTTAAAGGCTTCCTTTTTCAATGTTGGGATACAATCAACCTTGTCTCATTGTATGTGAACCATCCACACCCTGAAACTGAAAATGGGAGTATTTAATCATCCGCCACTGATATTGATGTCATTTTAAAAAATAAAATGGGGGGGAATGGAGTCACTGATGCTAACCTCAGTAAAGTTGATGGACAAGACAGTGGCTAAGATTTAGGAGTGAGGAGGTTTGGAGTTGGTATAGCTATGTCCTAAGGAGATACCCTCAAGGACAAGTACCAAACTGTCAGATCAGACTTATAGCCAATTAGTGCCACCCAGTACCACCTGAAATGAAAGGAGGTGCTTTGAAATGGAGTTACGCACTAACAAAAGTTACTTATTTATTTTATTTTATTTTATTTTATTTTTAGACTTGTTTGCCACCCCACTCGCAGAGCAACTCTGGGCGGCTCACAAAGATACAAAATATAGAAAATATACAGGACAATTACAAATTACAAAATTACATATCAGTATCAATCACAGTAATAAAACAATTAGTTTCAACAAGAGAAATTTATACATCCAGACCACAGTCATAGTCAATGTACAATTACAAGATTACATATTGGTATCAATTACAATAACAAAACATTAATTTCAACAAGAAAAAAGAAAGAATGTATACATCCTGACCGCATCACAAAATGTCCAGTGGCAGCGGTGGTGGTTTTATTGCCAGACCTGCCACACAGCTGCTGCTGGTCACTGCTCCGCTGCTCTGCCCTCCAGGCCGGGGCCGGCCGAGGGCGTCTGGTGACAACGGGGCATCTGGCGGTGGTGGTTTTATTGCCGGACCCGCAGCACAGCTGCTGTTGGGCACTGCTCCGCTGCTCCATTCTCCAGGCTGGGGCCAGCCAAGGGCGTCCGGTGATGATGGGGCGTCGGTGATGGTTTTATTGCCAGACCCACCGCATAGCTGCTGCTGGTTGCTGCTCTGCCCTCCAGGCTGGGGCCAGCCGAGGGTGTACGGTGACAGTGGGGCATCCGGTGCTGCCAGCGATGGTTTTATTGCCAGACCCACTGCACACGTGCTGGTGGTCACTGCTCCACTGCTCTGCCCTCCAGGCCGGTGCCTGCCGAGGGCATAGGTGATGGCGGGGTGTCTGGCAGTGGTGGCGGTTTTATTGCTGGACCCGCCACACAGCTGCTGCTGGTCACTGCTCTGCCCTCCAGGCCATGGCTGGCCAACGGCATCCGGTGACGGTAGGGCATCCGTTGTTGGTGGCAGTTTTATTGCCGGACCCACTGCACAGCTTCTGCTGGTCACTGCTCCGCTGCTATGCCCTCCAGGCTGGGGCCGGCTGAGGGCATCTGGTGGCGGCGGGGCATCTGGCAGTGGAGGTTTTATTGCCGGGCCCGCCAAACAGCTGCTGTTGGTCACTGCTCCGCCCTCCAGGCCGGGACTGGCCAAGGGCGTCCAGTGACGGCGGGGCATCCGGTGGCGGCGGCGGTTTTATTGCCTGAAACTTGCTGCTGGAGTGAAACTTGTGGACTCACCATGTGGGAGAGAAGAGAGGAAAGAGTTAGGTGGCTTGATTTTCACCTAGCTCAAGAGTGAGAATGGTAGTGTAGCTGAATGGATATGTGAGAATCCTTCCTGTATCACTCCTAAGCATAAACTGGGTCTCTTCACAACACCCAATATCATTAGAAGTAGGCTGCTGAGCAGTGTTGAGACTGATTAATACCTAGATGAGAGGCAGAGAAGCAATGCTCAAAAACAACACCCAACTACATATTTTGTCTCCATAGTATACATCACTGATCTATCCAGAGATGAGAAAATGTATTTTTTTTAGCTATAGCTCTTTGTATCTACAATGCCTGGGATATTCTGAAAGTTGTAGAGAGAAAAAGAAACACTTCCCATTTCGAATCCACTCCAGTAGATTGACCTGTCCTATGACTAACATGGCTGCAGAATTTGGAAAAGTTATTATTCTGGACTTCAAAATTTGCCTAGTGGTGGGGATTCTGGGAATTGTATTATAGATTAAAATAATAATCTATCCAAGCTTTGAGACGGCAGCCTTGGAAATAAGCATGGGATAATTTGTTAGCAGTGCAGTTTTTATTCAAGTAGCAGCATTCAAGTGTACAGTACATAAGCATGAAATTCAATAGCCTTTGGGCTACACTCCCCTGGAGAGAAAAGTGAGATAAAAACTGAATAAATAAATAAAATTGAGAAAGCCATGAAGTACAATGAAAAGCAAGTTATTGGTGAAAATTTAGACACAGCGATCATGGGAGGCAGTGGAATTTCAAGGTCAGGAACTCATTCTTCAGCATATATTGACACTCATTCTTGCTTTCAAAGTCAGTTACCTCATCATTTCAACATTCAGCAGCCACTCTAGAAGGCGACAAGACTATACCTGAATTTTCAGAAATCAGATGGGATTTCATGTGCCGTTTTATACATTTTATCCTGGTAATAAATCCCACTGAATCAATTGGCCTTTTTTTGTTTTTTTGGGGGGGCAGGGGGACACCCATAGGACAGCACTGTTGAACACAAAGTCTGTGTTTTGGAACAAACTGGGATAGCAATGACCTTGATACCTGTGGCGGCTTCCTCACGTACACACACACACACACACACACACACACACACACACACACACACACACACACACACACACACACACACACAAAGGCAGCCTCCAGTTTGGTATTTCAGTCCTTACTTGACAATCACACTGCTGAAACGTTTCTGGGTTCTGTAATTTAACACATTTTACGATGATAGCAGGTTCTTGTAATGCCCCAGGTAATCTTACATGGTATTACAAGTCCTTCACAGATTGCTATATGCTATAGGTGCTTGGTTCTAGGTGATATTGGTCATTGTCACAGCAAGAGCGACTTGGGCTACCCTCATCTCTTGTCAGGAGGATTGATACTCAGTGGGCTCCCATGGCTCTTTCAGGGGAAGAAAAAAAATTATTTCAACTCCTCTAAACCCCATCTGTGAGAGCCATTTTCTGTGTAGCAATTACACAGTGGAGGCGACCCTCCTAATGCACTGAGTGAAACAATAGCTACCGCCTAAGAAAGAAAGAACTTGGCTTTGATTCTTTAGGGAATTTTTCCAGGTTTAACATCCAACAGGAAGACATGAGCATTTCTGCCCAAATACTTTTATTACTGGAACCTTTGAGACAGCCATTATATGCATGCATAACTTGTGAATAGTTCTTATTAAACATAGTGGGACTAATTTTGAGCACATGCAGATTTGCTTTTCCCCATCTTGCTCAGAAGATTTAATGTACAATATCGTATACTTTCAATGTTACTTGTTATTGCTTAATTACAGTTATATCCTGCTTTTCTTCTTTGGAGTTCAAGGTGGTTTAGGTAGCTTTTCTCTCCCTCCAGCACTCTAACTCAGGGATTCTCAACCTGTGGGCCCATGGGCCGGATGTAGCCTGCGGCACCTTTTCATTTAGCTCCCCACTGCCTCCACCACACCAGGAAGTGCCATGAGGTGGAGGAAGGGCAAAATGGCCATCCGGCCCCCAAAGCTATCTGAGGGAGTATGACCCAGCCCCCGGCTTAAACAGGTTGAGAACTCCTGCTCTAACTGCTATATCCCAGAGCCTTTTGCTTTGACTGACCTAAATCTACTTGGTGTTTATGGAAGATTTACATAACTTGCTGCAGCTAATCATGGCTAATTCATAAGGTGCTGGAACATGTCTCTACTGTATGTTTGTTTATACATTTAATAACTGCACAGCTGAGATGCATCTTGGCACTTTCTCAATTAGCTACAATTAGCTACGGCAAGTTATGCAAACCTTAAAGGAGCCTTTGGGATGTCATGGTTAAACTGTAGTACTGCAGCCAAAATGTTGCAAGTCGAATCCTGATGGGAATCATGGTTGACTCAGCCTTGCATGCTTCTCAGGTCAGTAAAACGAGTACCCGGCATGTTGGGCACAAAATGTTAATTACCTTGTGAACTGCCCAGAGAGTGCTCTAGGTGCTATGGGATGGTATATAAGTGTAATTGCTTTTGTTGTTGTTGTTCAGTCGCACAGTCGATTCCGACCCTTTGCGACTCCATGGACCATTTTCCTCCAGGCACCTCTGTCCTCCACCATTCTCCTCAGCCCGCCCAGCTCTGTGCCCACTGTGTCTACAATGCCATCTATCCATCTCATCTTTGGACGTCCTCTTCTTCTCTTGCCCTCTACCTTTCCCAGCATCAGAGCCTTCTCAAGTGAGTCCTCCCTTCTCATTTGATGTCCAAAGTACTTCATCTTCATCTTCACTATTTGTCCCTCCAATGAACAGGTTTGATTTCCTCCAGTATTGACCTGTTTGTTCTCTTTGCTGTCCAAGGGACTCTCAGGACTAATTGCTATTGCTAGAAAATGAACATCAGTAGGATAATGGCCAATATTCCTGATTCTAGACATGTGCTGAGTATATAAAATACTTGGGTATACTGTATATGCATGTTTATAGGAGGAACCTGTTAGGCAGCCAGAAAGCTTGCCTGAAAAGTTATTTGCCTGCTGAACTATCCAAGGTGTCATTCTCCAAATAAATGCATCACCTTGGATAGCTCCAAAACTTAAAATGGCTTGACTACCTCCACTGAACTCACTGCTATAAATGTCTCCTCAAACATAAGTCCCAAAGATCTTTATGAGTCTTAATCTCAGGCAATTAAATACAGAATTGTTAAGTCAAGCATGTTTAAATTTATTGATTTCCACGAGGTTAAGTGTATTTAACCATTCTGATCAGACTCTTCCATCTGTTTGCTCCAAATCTCATAACAGCTTCTTGTTTACATCTCTTTCATTCTAGCAAAAGACGATTCTTTGCATTGCTGTAGTGCAGTAAAATCAGCAATGCGTTTCTTAAAAATACCCCTTGACATCTCGACACCGATGCAACAATTTTAACTGAATTGGTCTTTAAAAGGCCATGAAAGATACTGTTTATGGTGGCATATTTGAAGTGGGATTTACTTTCTAGACATAAAATGAACAGAAGCTCAAGCTTTATTTTTAAATGAGGGAAAAATTGTGTGTGGGCTATATTGAGCAATTAAAGCTCTAATTTGCAAGGACCTGACAAGGCTGTGTTCAGCTTTATAAAATGAGAAGTGACATTAAGTGGCAGAATTAAATACATTTGAAAAGCATTCACAAGAGTTCACTCTTAACTAAACTTTGCTAGAGCTATTACTTTGTCTTCACCCATTTTTCCTCTCGCTTCCTCTCTGGTATTTTTCTTAATGGCTTGAAAAAAGGAGTATATCACTTCAACTGTAAAGACAGTGTGTTAATCAATTTTATTCAATGGGCTGAAACTGTAGGTGTGGAAAATACACTTTCAACTGGTATTGTAAACGTAAGTATATAGATTGTAAATCCTTAAGGACATAATACATGACTCTTAACACCCAAAATATTGCTCTAATGAGCCTGTAAGGAGGCTGGGAGTAGCACTGGCTTGATTGCTGTGATGTGACAGCATGTTCACAAGCATTTGAGCTGCTGGGAGAGCAGTAAAAGGTTTATTTCAGCAGGAGCAAAAGGCCTCACACAAGACTTAACAACAATATCACAATACGATGGAAGTTAGTATATTTCACACATTTATTTGAAATACTTACCAAAATATGTGGCTGCAAGTCTTCATTGTCTATGTTCTTGGTATCAGTAGACATAGGAAAACCTATTTTTTGGGACTATTGTGTGCCCTCAAATTTAGGAAGAGAAAATATGAGATGTGTCACTGCCATAGAGACTTAGATCATATAATGTATTTTCCTTTTAGGTTGATCTAGTATGAGAAAGACTCAAACAAACAAACACCAGAGGCCCTGGAATACTAGTACTCTTGCAAACACAAGACATAACATGTTAAATCCTCATCACCAGCCAACTGAGGTAACAGACAAGGTGTTTCATGGAGCTTGTCCTCCTAGCAAGTACCTATCAGACTCTGTGGCAGTGATGGCCAACCTTGGCACTCCAGGTGTCCTTGAACTTCAATTACCAGAAGCCCAAGTCAGCACTTCTGCTGATCATGGCTTCTGGGAATTGAAGTCCAAGAACATTTTGATTGCCAAGGTTGACCATCACTGCTCTATGTCAATTTCAATGGACACGTGTGAGGCAATGCAATAACAGCTGCCATCCATGGGAACTCTTCTGCAGAGTTATTCTTCACAGAACTTGAACAATTAATTGATTTCATTAATCATTAGCTCAAAAATGATTTCTTTTACCAATGAATAGTGGGAAAGTTCAGTTCATTACATTAACTATCGCTGAAATCCTGTTGCTCAGTGTAATAAGTTTCAAGTAGACCCACTGAATCCAAGGGGATTTGATGAATCAATTCCTCAATAAATTCCACTGATACAATGAGCCTACTCTAATGGCAACTTATTATGCTAAACAACAGGATTTTAGCCATTATATTTGTTTCTACAGAAGCCATGGGATTAACAGAAACTGGTTGTAATATATTTGCTTTACCACGCTTTCACTGCAGCTGTTCCTTCTGACTCATAGTCAGAATTCTAGTTCACTTATTCTCTAGCTGTTTGCCTGGGATCTTCTTGAAATTTTTGCAAAGTGCTGTCGACATCCAGGAGATGATGGGAAAACAGTGTACCGAATCCTCAGATCACTGGGTTGGCCAGTGTGGTTAGTTGGTTGGTTGTGAAGTCAAGGCAGATAGGATCTTAGCTTGATCCTTCCTATATGCACTTTATCTAGGTATTGAATCCTACTGCATTCAACAGGTTCAAAAAGCATCCAAAGGACTGCATTTCTTTTCAAACTTAGCTGATCTAAAGAAGCGCCTATGGAGCAGGCAAGAGTAAGCACTCACGTTGGCAAGGACTAAAACCCTCGGTGCAGATTCTGTTTCGTATGCTGTCCCGTGCATTCTCCCTCCCTTGAACACAGCCCAGGCAGACTGATAGAAATACTGTCCATTTGGCAGACCCAAGCCAGCATGTGAAGTATTGACTTCCTCTTTATGAGGTCACAGCCCCAAGCAGCCTTATTACTTGTTAGACAACAAAATGAATGAGTTTCCATTCTAGGGGAGGAAAGAGGTTGGCTAAAAATCCTGTTTCTTAGTGTAGTGATGCATTTTGGAATGATTGGAGTTTTCAGGCACTTTCCAGTGGGCAGCCCCACACAGAGTGAGTTACAGAAATACAATCAGGATGTAACAATGGCATGTGTCCCCATGCATCTCCAGGAATGGTGCACCAGTTTTAAACATGTTGATTCACTCCTGGCTACTGCAAATATTTGGGCATCCATAAGCCTGCTCGAGCTGCACACTTGAGTTTTCAGAGGGAGTTCAACTACATTCAGCTGGATCAATATTCACTAATCCAGTGATGGTGAACCTTTTAGAAACTGAGTACCCAAACTCACCTTCACCACAGACTCAACAGGCTGCTGTCTGCACTGCTCCCATATGCCGCATGTGAGTCACCCACCTTACCCCAGACAGGGGATTGAGGAAGCGCTCCCATTGGGCTGCTGGGCAGAGGGGCGGGGCGAACTCTGTGCTGGGATGACAGCATGCATGCACACAGAGAGGGCTCTGAGTGCCCCCTCAGGCACGTGTGCCATAGGTTCACCAACACTGCCCTAATCTGGCTTTTGTCTGACCAAGAGCATCTCTGTTTTGTCTGGATCAAATCTCAGTTTATGCATCTTTATTGATTCTATTACTGACACCAGATGCCAATCTAGAACTGAAACAGCTTTTCCAGATTTAGATGGAAAAAAGAGAAGGAAAGAGATATTTTAGCTCTATGAAAGATGCAGCATTAGAGGTGCCAAATTATTTTCTTATGTGGGCCATAAGAAGTGTCTTTGCTCCAGCATTTAGAAGGAATTAACTAGCTGGCTAGCTTCATTGGTTTAGGTATCTAGTTGTGGAGCCAGAGGTTGGGAGTTCGATTCCCCACTATGACTTTAGGGAGAAGAACCCCCCTGTGTGGCCATGGACTAGCTGCACAGCCTCAAGATTCCCACAGATAAAGGGAAGGGTAACCAACTGCTGAGTTCTTTGTATCCAGAAAAATCCTGAAAAGGTTCACCTTAAGTCTGAATTGACTGATGGTACATCATAAACCTTTTTGTGTGTGTGGCAACAAGCGTACAGATAGCTATTTTATATTTCAAAAAGCAATGTGACTAGTAGCTACAATTATTTCCTAGTGGGACAAGTAGCTTTTCTTAGTTGCTTCCAGCCATTACTATTAAATAAAATTTTAAGGCATCTTTCAAGTTTTATACCATTCTCTTATGAAACTTAAATGATGTAGGAAACATTTTGTTTTGCCTTTTGTATTTTAGAGGCCAGAATTGGCTCCTAGGGAGAAACAGAGTATTTTATAATATTTTTCTGGCCTGGTAGTAAGGCAGCGTGGAGCATTAATAAGGTGAAATGCAACAGATTACTTTTGCATGAGTAAAACAACAACAATCATTTGGCTGAGGTAAAGTATCAATAATACAAAAAGTTTCTTGAAAAAGAGACTTTTTCCAAGCTTGATTTATGCTCTAAGAAGTGCCATTGTACAAGGTGGCCCATAAGTCCCTTCCCCAGGCTGTAAGTCCCTACCCGTCCTCTCTATGGACACAGGCCCCACCCCTCTGCCCAGCAGTCCAATGGGAACGCTTCCTCCCTCCTCCCAGTACAGAGTTTGCCCCGCCCCTCTGCCCAGCAGCCCAATGGGAGCACTTCCTCCCTCCCCCAGCAGAGCCCTACTCTCTTTGTGACAGGGTAGGGACTTACAGGCCATCCTGTAGATGAGCCATTGGTTACTTCAGTCACTGACACAGAGTAGGCCAAAGTCTGTACTTATGGCAAGTACAATTTAATGTGTGCTTGCCATCCCTAAAGCCAGGCAGGGTCCAGGGCCCTCTGGCTGCTGTTGGCATGTCCCAATTCCTCTGTGAAGGCAGGCCTTGTTTATTTGTTATCATGAAGCAGCTGCTCTTCAACATCTGGTGATTTTTCAAGCATCTCCTGCTGTAGAGTAACCCATTTTTTCTTCTTGTTTTAAAAGCCAGCTTGAAGATTTACAAGCAAAGGAAAGAAATGTCAGCGCAGTTTGTCTGACAAGTACAAATGAATGATAGATTTAATTAAGAACAGAGAGCAAAAGAAATATATTCATCAATAGTTCTATAAATATGGATGTACATAACATTATATCATTGCCCATTTAATGCCTCGTGTTGAATTATGAAACCCCTGAATATAATATCGCACAAGAGCCAAACATATGTGAATGGCATGATATCCTATTATTTCGACAGCAAAGAGAATTTTCATAAGTCATTCATACTCAATTGAATTAATGCTAAGACTTACTGCTAGCTGTTAATTATCTGCTGTAAAGAGTTGGTTATTGTGCTCAGCCTTAGTAAAGGGAACAATTCTTATTGTGAATATTGAAAGAACGGCACCTGGGAGGGAGCTGAGAAAACAGGCTTGCATAGAATTTAAACTAGAAGAGCTTTTCTAGATGGAAAGAATGCTGAGACAGTGACTTTAATTCTATCATTTATAACAGAAGATATCATCCTGCTTATTCAATTTATACACAGAGCACATAATGTGGAATGCAGGGATGGAGGAATCACAATATGGGATCAAAATTGCTGGGAGAAACATCAACAATTTGAGATATGCAGATGATACTACCCTAATGGCAGAAAGTGAGGAAGACCTAAAGAAGCTCCTTATTGAAGGAAGAGAGTGCAAAAGCTGGATTGAGACTCAATATCAAGAAAACCAAGATAATGGCAACAAGCTCTATCAGTCCCTGGAAAATAGATGAGGAAGAAGTAGAAGCAGTGACAGATTTTACAATCACTGCAGATGGTGATTGCAGCCATGATATAAAAAGGCGACTGGTGCTTGGGAGACAAGCTATGAGAAACCTGGGGAACATAGTGAAAAGTAGAGAGATCACATTGCAAACAAAAATTCATATAGTCAAAGCAATGGTATTCCTGGTGGTAATGTACGGTTGTGAGAGCTGGACCATTAGGAAAACTGTGTGCAGAAGAATAGATGCCTTTGAAATATGGTGTTAGAGGAGAGGTTTGAGAGTCCCCTGGACAGCGAGGAGAACAAATAGGTCAATCTTAGAAGAAATCAACCCTGACTGCTCATTGGAATGTCAAATAGTAAAGATGAAGCTGAATTACTTTGAACATCAAATGAGAAGGGAGCATTCACTTGAGAAGGCCTTGATGCTGGGAAAGGTGGAGGGCAAAAGAAGAAGGGGGTGACCAAAGATGAGATGGCTAGATGTTATTGTAGACACAATGGGCACAGAGCTGGGCGGGTTGAGGAGGATGGTGGAGGACAGAGGTGCCTGGAGGACAAGGGTCGGAATCGACTGTCCGACTGAACAATAACAATAACAGAAAGATTTCTCTGATTATTAGCAGTGGATCTTAATTCTTCTCAGTTTACATGTGATATGCTCTGTTTTACATATGCATTTAATAGGTCATCTAATATTTTAGAATGATGCAATTGGAAAAGTTACTTTTTGGAATGGCAGCTTCCAGACTCCCGTGGTAGCCATGCTGAGTGAAGGAGAGTCCAATTTCTATTTTCTGTTTTGGTTTGTAGGCATGTGCCATAATTCAACTCACACTACATATCAGTGCTGAAATTGTGGTGGGATGAGCCAAAGATGGACCATCACCCTGAGACTTTTCAGACAAAAATACCAAAGTCAATTCTGAGACAAAGAATCATAGGATGCATGCAAAACCTGACTCTATGAGAGAGACAAAACAAAAAGTCAACCAGGGTTTTGAACAGAGAGCTTGTGAGTGAATGGAATTATTGAATCAAGATACACCAGCCACTGCACACACAAAAGAGAATTCTTTCTGACCTTAGATGAGAATGCTGTTGGACATATTCAAATAGCCAATGGTGACTCCATTGATAAAGAGGGAACTGGAGGTTTGCAATGTTAATTGTCCAATGAAATCAGTGTTAATATTCTAAGTGATGTTTCATATGTTCCTGATTCACAATGCAACATGTTATGTGTCTCATCCTTAGATGTCAAAGGGGTTTGCATACACTCTGAAAATGGAAGTACAGTATATAATGACAGAAAAATAATGAAGTATATTTTCTAGCTCTTAAATCTAATGGTGTCAACAAACAAAGTCTTCCAGACCAGAAGGTTAGCCGAGTACAAGCCCACAGAGTGAATGACAACATCCTGGAGCTCTGGCACCACTACTGTCCATCCAGAGACTCAAAGGCAACTGAGCTGCAGAACGACAATCTTGTTGCAGGTGTCAAGATAAATCCACACCATCCAAATAACATGCACAGGGGCATAAACTGTGCCACAGAAGAACGTGTTAGGCCCTCATTCTCACTAAGGACTGAGAGAAGGAGCACCAGGATCTAAAACACAGTGACCTATGGAGGCCACTTAATGTGCCATCACTAAGACACAACCAAGGTGTCTTAATATTTATTTATTTTATTTATTATTTATTTTTTGGATTTGGATGGCCGCCTTTCTTGCTTCAGTGACCCAAGACAGCTCCCATCAGTTAAAAACCATCCCCATACAATAAAACCAAATACTAAGACTATAAATCGTTTTTAAAAATCCTTAAAACCCCTAACCCCTCATTAAAACTCCGTACAGGGCTAGATAAGCCAGCAGGGCTGGGTTGTGGTGCCAGATGCACCCCACACTTGTTGGCAAAGCCATGTTTTTAGAGCCTTCCTCAAGGGGGGCAACTCCGCCTGGAGGCACAGCTCTGGTGGCAAGAGGTTCCATAGGGTTTTCTTGATGTTGAGTCTCAAGCTCTCCTCCTGGTCCCAGTGAGGCATGCCTCCCTGGCTGATGGGACCACCAGAGAGCCCCTACAGCCCACCCTTGCAGGATGGGTTGAAAACCTTGGGGCAATGCGGTCTCTTAGGTATCCTGGCCCACTACCATGAAGGGCTTGGGTTATTGTGAGTTATTTTATAACTATGTCACCTACCTGCTAAAAGAGAAGAGTGCGATACAGTACATGAGGTGCTTGAGATGTACGTGGCCATTATGAGCAATAAGTTTGAAAGAAAACCCAAGACATTTCAGACAAACAATGGGATTGAGTACTGCCATACCACACACAAGCCTCCCTGGAGGAGCAAAACATTTGCATAGGAGGATTGTTACACATGTTCCTGCGGAGAATCGAATCAGTGAAAGGAAACTCAGATCTCTTCTGGAGGTAACAAGATGCACACTTGCAGATGCAGAGCAACCCAGCAAATTTTGAGGTGATGCAATCATGATTGCAACATCTCCCCAGAACAGATTACCACCCAAAGATACCACAAAAACCACAATTTGAATTATGGTGCAGCAGAATACAAAATGTAGAACACATCAAAGTCTGTCTTATGCCTACCTCCCAAAACAGAGAAGGTACACATTGGACTCATGAACAGAATGGACTATTCTGGCAGCAAAGGCTACAAAGTAATAAACTTAAAAACAGGTGAAATCAGCATAAGAAACATGATTCATTTTGATGAAGACAAGAGAGCTGGCAAAATAATAATAATAGATATCTCTGAGGGGCAAGACAGTGATGTTCAACCTATCCTAGATACAGCAGTGTTGAACCTGAGTCAAACAAAGAGCAGAAAAATGATGAGGGCACTACCCCAAGAGAAGGGGATGTTGAGATGTTGAAACTGTTGAAGTGCAAGAGGCACTGATGCCACATCATACTCCAGAGCCAGTCATCAGACACTCACCACAACCCAACAAAGATGTACCACTTCCTTGCCTAATCTACCTTGCAAAGTCATCACTGATAGCTGGAAAGAAGCTGAAGGGGTGCCAGCAGTTGAAGCCACCAGATGAAGATAAGCTGCAATAGAAGAGAGAAAAAACCAACACAAGAATGAGACAAGGACCCTGACCAAACCACCACTAGGCAAGAAAGCCCTTGGTGCAAGTGAGTCTTCAAGGTGAAACAGGATGCAGAAGGAGAAGAGGAATGCTTCAAGGCAACCCTGGTTGCAGTGTTGGGCATCAGCAGGTCTGCCTAGAGATGTAAAATTTACGGAAATTTTGAAACTCAGAAAAAAAACTGGGTTTTTTCGGGGGGGGGAACGGAAATTTTTGAAAACATTGAAAATAATCTGATACCATACATATTTTTTAGAAATTATTTATAAAATATTTGAACCTGGCCTTATCTTAAAATATTTTATTCATGTTAAAATAAAAAATTCCATAATATATTTTTTTATTTTTTCAATTTTTCTGGAAAAAAAAACACCAAAAAAGGCTTCAGAAAAAAACAAAAAACAAACAAACATTTTTTTCTGATTCTTTTCGGGTTTTTTCTGGGCCTTCACATCTCTAAGTCCACCCCAGTCCGATCGGACCAGTAGCAGACATGGTTGGCCATGCCTCCCTCCCTCCCACACCACGCCCACCTCCTCCTTGTCATCTCCCCGCACTCCAGGCGTGACCAGGAGCCAGGAAGAAGAAGAGGAAGACGTAAGAAGTGCTGCAGCCAGAGCCAGGGAGGAGGAGGGGCCGCCACTTTGCCCACCCGCCCACCTGCCACCGCCACTTGCCCAGAGTGGCATGACTGAAAGGACCTCACCATGCCGCTCTGGGATGCTGCGCCGGGCTCAGGAAGAGCTCGTTGTCCTTCGGAAAAGGAGGAGTCCCAGAGCAGCCAGGCTCACCGTCCGGACACGCTTTCACCTTTGCACTTCCTGCGCACCTTCGGCCCTGGGCAAGGCACATGGGAAGCGTTGCCGACACTGCTGGGAGGGGGAGGCCGCCAGCTCCCCTGCCCCCCCAAGGCACGTGGGAAGTGCACAGGTGAAAGCATGCCCGGACGGTGAACCTGGCTGCTCTGGGACTCTTCCTTGTCCGGAGGACAACGAGGCTCTTCCTGAGCCTGGCACAGCATCCCAGAGCGACATGGTGAGGTCCTTTCAGTCATGCCACTCTGGGCAACCAGCGGCGGTGGCTGCTCCTCCCTGGCTCTGGCTGCAGCACCTCTTCCGTCTTCCTTCTCTTCTTCCTGGCTCTCCCAGTCATGCTGCTCTGGGCAAGCGGTGGCGGCTCCTCCTCCTCCCTGGCTGCACCGGGGTCTCCTGCCTCTGCTGGGAGTGACACTCTGAGAGCAAGGTAGGTACCTGCCAGAGTTCTTTTCTTTTTTCTTTTCTTTTTTTGGGGGGGAATTGAGGCCACGCCCACAGTTAGCCATGCCCACAGTGTGGTAGTAAATTTTTTTGGAGCCCACCACTGCCTGGTTGCCAAAGTGTTCCTCCAGAAGTATGAAGATGACATTGACTGAACCTTTGCTCCCGTTGTCCTGCACAGAACTATAAGAATGTTCTTCGCTGCAGGAGTTTCTGAAGAGTGCAAGTTAAGATAAAAGAAAATTGTGTCCATATTGTCAGCGAACATGAGGAAGTAAGTAGAATAAATTTCCTTGCTTTGGGTGGGGTATACTGTAGTTTTAATAAAACATTTTTCTTTACACCAAAGTTTTCTCCCTCTTTTGTCAGTATTTATTTGGAACATTTTCACTTTATCTTAAATGGAACAAGAAATGCTTAATGTCCAAACTGGATTCTGAAACGGAAGAAGTATTCAATATTACATTGCAAATATTTGATGGCTACAGGGGTTCAACAAAGAATTTCAGAAGATCAACCAGAGCTTTATTGACTACAGCAAACTATTTGGCTGTGTGGATCAGGAGAAACTATGGGTTGTTCTGAAAGAAATAGAGGTGTCTCAAAACTTGTTTGTCCTGATGTGTCATCTACATGCCTGACAAAAAGGTACCCTAAGGTCAGAACATGGAGAGACAGAATGGCATCCTAGCATAGGCAAAGGTGTCAGAAAAGGCATGATTCACTGAAAAAGACAATAATGTTAGGAAAGGTGGAAGGTAGTAGGAGGACAGGATAACCAAATGTAAGATGGATTGACTCCCTATAGCAGTGGTGGTGAACCTTGTCACTCCAGGTATTCTTGGACTTCATTTACCAGAAGTCCAAGTCAGCCCTTCTGCTGATCAGGGCTTTTGGGAATTGAAGTTCAAGAACACTTGGAGTGCCAAGGTTCACCACCACTGCCCTTTAGGAAAAGCCACAAGCTTGAATATACGAGAGCTGAACAGGGCTGCTTGAGGACAGGACATTCTGGAGATCTCTCATTCCTAAGGTCACCATTGGTCAGAGACTTGATGGCAACAAATGCTGCTTTTTAGTCAAAAGTCTCCCAGTGCCATTTACATCTGTCTCTACTTATACATCCACTACCACAAGTACATCTAGATTTACATAACAAGTTAATTCCTGCCCTCTGCCTTTCAGTCTGACAGAGAAGGAAAAAGAGTTGAAGAAATCGTGCACATGTATATTCAAATGAACAGACTAAAGGTTCTCCCAGAGCCGCCATCAGGGCAGTACTATCAGTACTGCTGTATAGGGCCCGGAGTTGACAAGGGCCCTGCCACCGGCGGCCATAACTGTGACATTACTCTGTGTGTGTGTGTGTGGGGGGGGGGGGGGGGGTAGTGGGATTGCTTAGTATGGGGCCCAGAAATTTCTGATGGCGGCCCTGTTCTCCCACCACATATTCATTATTTTTAAGGGCAAGCAGCTTCACCACATGTGTTTCAGAGGCAGAAAGATAGACAGAAGTTGCTTAGCCTTTAACCCACAGTCCTTTTACAGCTTAAAATTTCTCTTCCTAGGCTGTTTCCCCACTCATGCAGAGTAAGACACTTGATTCCTTTAGTTTTGCCATATGTTGTTACGTGCCACCAATGCATGGTGACCTTATAAATAAATGGCTTTTAAAAAGATCTATCATTCATAGCTCTGCTCAGGGATGTGGCTTCCTTTATTGAATCAATCCATATCACGTTTGGTTTTCTTTTCCTACCACTTCAGCTCACATTTTGTGTTTGTAAGATTGTTGGTTTGTTGTTGTTTCTTTAAAAAGGGATTCATTGTGATCATAAGCAATATTAAAGACATTTATAAACACAATAGGGATTTTCTCAGTCTGTCACCTTTATTTGCTAGTTTTTGGTCAATAGTTACTTCCCTTGACATAATAAAGCCAGCTTTAATCATCATCATCATAAATCATGGCAAAAAAGTCAGCAAAATAATAATAATAATAATCAACGTACAGAGAGAGCTATATTACACCAGGTCAGGTTATTTATCAGGAATTAACCTGAATGTTTATTCACTAAGACAATCTCTCCAAGGCTTAAAGCTGTTGTAATAAAGCTGAATCCAAAAACAGACTGATTTTTCTTTCAATTCTGACACAAAACCATTGGTCAGCTTACTTTTTGAGCTTCTATCTAACAGAGAAAACAGTATTACTGAAGTTTTTCCAACTTAATGTCAGAGTACAGGATGTAAGCATTGAGCTAGCAGCACATGCACCAGGACCCAGAGCAACCAAGCTAAAGGTCAAAGGCAAACCGTATCCAAGTCTTAATCCATGTCCACATGGACACTGCATGCTGCAATAAACCTTCAGTGATAATAACAGGATGTGCATTATAGGTAGCCTTAAATCTGCTCCTTCAGGAGAATCTCACTGTGTGCAGGTACAAGGCATATTGTTATCATGAGTGTGCCTACACATGAGTGAGCCTACATTACAGATTTACAGCAGCTTAATCCTACTTCTAATTTTCCTAGCTTTATCTCATGGAATCCTGGAACCTGTAGTTTAGAAAGGTATTTCAAATTTTCTACAAGAGAACTCCAATGCATTTCCTTGAACTACAGTACAGTACTATAGCTCTCCAGGCAAGAGCCTGAGTACCTCACTAGATCACAAACCACAGGATCATGTAGGATGGAATGATAGCAGTTACAGAGGGATCAAATTGTTGTAACGTTGTAGTGCAGGTACATCCATATTTATGGCTTTATGGCAACATGGTGACGATACTTTGGTTGTGTACTGACTTTTTTTTTTCAACAGGTGAGTTTCTTTATAGCTCAAACTTTCAGAGCAATGTACATAAAGATGAGATACAAGAAAAATCAAAATTAAATCGTTAACATATAGCAGTGGTGGTGAATCTATGGTACACGGGCACGCGTGCCAGAGGTGGCACTCTGAGCCCTCTCTGTGGGCACCCATGCGGTTGCCCCAGCAGTTTGTCCCACCCCTCTGCCCAGCAGCCCAATGGGAGCGCTTCTTCCCTCCCCCAGCAGTTTGCCCCACCCATCTGCCCAGCAACCCAATAGGAGAGTTTCCTCCCACCCCTATTATTGTGTTGGCACTTTGCAATAAATAAGTGGGTTTTGGGTTGCAGTTTGGGCACTTGGTCTCTAAAAGGTTCGCCATCACTGACATATAGCAAATTAAAAGGTTTGAGAGGAAACCAATCCTTGTGAGGAAAGAATGAAAGAACTGGGTATGTTGAGCCTTAAGAAAATAAGGCTGAGGGCATAGGGTAGCACTCTTCACCTACTTGGAAGGCTGTCATACAGAGGAGGAACAGGATCTGTTCTCAGTCATCTCAGAGTGCAGGACATGTAATAATGAGTAAAAGTTACAGGGAGCCAGATTTTGGCTGAATAACACAAAAATGTTCCTGTATGACAGTGGAACCAGTTGCCTGAGGAGATGATGAGTGCTCCAACACTAGGCATTCAGAAGTAAGAAAGCCATCTGTTGGATATACTTTAACTTAGATTCTGGACTGAGCAGGAGGTTGGACTCAGTGGCCTTACAGGACCCTTTAAACTCCATTATTCTATGAATCTATAAGGTTCACTAGGACACTCCACAACTGAGAGGCTGTCATTAATGAATCCCATTCCCGAGAAGACATCAACCAAGCTCAGCATGTGACAGCAGTTGGAGCAGGACTTCTGATGATCTTAGGGCTCACATTGGGATATATAGGAACTTGTGGTCCTTCACATACTCTCAAGCTGTGAAAGGTTTTGTAGGCTAAGAAAAACGGTTTGAATTGAATCCAGAAACTCTTGCCATTTTAAATCAGGCGAGATTCCTAAATGAAAAGCAGCTCAACACATTGTAGTGATTTAAACAGGAACAAAACAAAGCATGAGGAGCTCGTGAAGCTCAATGGGTTGTACCACCTGGCTAGGGGCTGGGGATTAGGCATTCAAATCCCCATTGTGTTTATGGTGGCAGAGCCAGCTGTGGTAACTGGGAGCATGGAAATCACTGTGGAGTTAAGGGTTGTGCTTCTCCTGACGTTGACTGCATCCCTCACCAGTTCCAAACAAGAATCACTACTGGGGGAAGATGGAAGCAGCAGATGATTAATATCAGGAGGGACACAAGTCACACCATAACTTAGTTCAGTAAATTAGAGCACCTGGCTGCAGAGCTAGGAACAACGTGAAGTTTAAATCCCCACTATGCCTCTTGGATCAGCTGCTGGTTAAGATGACTCAGTTTGTGCAGTTGGTGGAATTACCTGCTCTGCCATTTATGTGATCTTTGACAGCTGAAGTCTGAGCACCACCAGGAGGGATGGGTGAACCACTTCTGACTACTTTATACCTAAAAAACCCAGGAGGTATTGCTGGAAGTTGACTTGACAGCACATAATTACTAAGGTAGAGGTCACTGAAGGCCTATGCCCTCAGCCTTCTTTTCTTAAGGCTCAACATCACCATCCAGGAAGGATTGTGGTTGATAGCTTTGTACCTGCACACACTCTAGTGACATTGATGGGGTACACAGAAAGAACCTCCTCGAAGATTGTGGTAGTTTTTGAACCACAATCAGGCATACCTTGGTATTGGCAACCTTGTGTTGCCGACTAATGTTTCTCACACTAGGTCAGTCAAAAGGAAGTGCAGAATGAACTTACCAAAAGGTGCCTTCATTTTGGCAGCTTCACATCTGGCCTAGACACAGAAGTGACACTGATTGGCCCACAATGATCCCAAAATACCAGCTTTGATCTCTTAGGCAGAGCAACCCATTCCAGGAGAGGTTGAACCTGGTACTCCATAAGGATTAACTGTTGACAGTGTCTCCATCTTATCCAGACAGTTTGAATATACTGTAATTAGAGAGCCATTCTCAGTGCTTCTTGACAGCAATAGACGGCTTGGACACTTACAGTGTAATGTTTTTAAAACATGATTTGTTTATTTGTTCAAGGTTCTTAAATAAAAAGCTCAGTGTGTTTACTCTTTTGGCATTACAGTAATACCTCATACAAAGTCTGCTTCATACAACATTGCCTAATTCCATGAAAAAAGTTGCCTCATACAAAGTCGCTGTGACTTAGTATGAGGCATTGGGGTTTTTCCCAGGTTGCATTGTGCCTGGGCAGTATAAAAGGCAGGACACATGCGTGCATTGCTCTTGTGGGTTCTGCACGAGGCGAAGAGTGTTTAGGAGTGGTTTTGAGTGCGATTTTGGATTTTTTTTTAAAAAAAAATTGTCAGAATTTTTAGAAGCATTCCTGGGATTTTTGCAGCATTCTTCAGGTTCTTGGACAATCAGGATTGTTTGACATGTTTTTGTAATGTATTTAGCCTTTAGACAATGATTTCTTAAAGTTCTGTCAGTTTCCTGTCTGTTTCCTTGACTTTGCGCTGAAGTCTGTGCTGTTACAGTACAATGTATCTCTATGGAAACGACGTTGTACGAGGCATCGCGACAAGGATTTGGCCCTTGTATGAGCCACCGCGGCTAGGATTTTGCATGCCTCATACAAAGTCCAAATCCGTAAAAAGTCCAAACTTGTGGAACCAAGTTTGGACGTTGTATGAGGTATAACTGTACTTATTTCTGGCTACAGGTAAAACCCTGACTTACAAATGCCTCGAGTTACATAAAATTCGACTTACATAATGATTTTGTACATGTCCCGATTTACACAATTTCCTATGGATTTGCTTTGAGTTACATATTTTTTTTCCTATGGGTTTCCTTCGAGTTACATAAAAATTCATTTCCCTATGGCTTTGCTTCAATTTACATAAAAAACAGATTTAAGCAAAAGCCTATGGAACGGAGTTTTTTTTTTGTAAGTAGGGGTTTTACTGTACTTCTATTTGTTCATTTAAGACACAGAAGAATTTAAGGTATTGATACATTGCTTTTCTCTTCCCCTCTCCCAACGTTGTTCCAACTGGGTCACAAAGTACACGTGTGTGTGTGTGTGTGTGTGTGTTATCTATAAGTTCCTCTGTGAAATGAAATAATTTAAAGCAAACCTTTGATTTTATTTCATTGTCTATTAATTTGTGTTTAAGGTTCGCTGCCCCCACTGACTGTGGAGGGGTAGGCAGGCAAACCCTCTTCAGTCCTTATATCCATGGCCTCCAAGGATGGTCTGCAGAGTCAGGCATTGCTGATGTTCCTGCTTGGCATTGGTGCTGGCATCTCCCACACCTCTTCTGTGTCAGTTGTTGTGGTGGTTGTAGCGATGTGGCCATGATGACTGGGAGACCTGCTCAGCGCCATGACAGCTTCCCCATTTTTTGGGACAGAGGAAAGGGTCCTTCAAGGAACTTCCACAGATGTAGTCATGCACCTCCTCTGTAAAGAGGGGTTTCCCCATGTCAACCCAAGCTACCTCCTGCTGTGAATCCCAAAGGCCCTTGTCCTTTTATTGACAGCCTCACCAGGCTCTGCTTCCTTCTCCTGAACCTCTGCCCCTCTCAGCTTTATCTTCCCCACCTGCTGGCAGGAACCAATCTGTCCCCCTCTTCTATCCCAGATGCTTCTGGCCACCACTCTTCTCTCCTCTCCCACCCCTGGGCTGGCTGACTAGTCCCAGATCCTATCTGAGGTCCGGTAGCCAATGGGCTTTCCAGTGGATATGGAGTGAGAACAGAATGCCCATATGGGGCAACCCCTACTCCCACATTGTGCCAATAATGTGGTCACTTTTCCCATTTGGCTGTGTGTGTGTGTGTGTACCTAGTCAACCTTCTAAAATGTTAGTTTCCCATCACGTTAAATGTGTAATGGTTTTCCAATTCATCTCAACATTTTCTTCAATAAGCTGAAGGCACCAGGTAGAAGTTTGCCCTTTCCCCCATTTTATGCTTACAACAGTTCTGTTTAGTACGCTATGCTGAGATTAGGATTGGCCTAACTACAATTTAACCCAGGGGTTCCCAACATTCTCCTGCCAGAGGCTGGACCCATCACCAACACTCAGCTGTATGGGCTGGAGGCATGGTTGTTCCCAGTGCTTCCATTTTCAGCGGTGGGCACAATCGCACCATTTCCCCAGCTGCTTGGGTAGAGTATGCGGAGCATTTTTTTTGCTGTTTTTGGATTTTTTTTCGTTGTGTTTTTGCATTTCTAGGTTCTGTAGTTGGAACCCAGGCACCGCCGGAAGCTCCCCCTGCTACCGGAAGTGACAAAACACCACGTTTTCACTGCCAAAACATGGTGAAAAATTGCAAAAATGGAGCGAAAATGCTCCGTATACCCTCCCACCAGCCTGGGAAGCGGCGGAGGCTGCAAAAGCAGCCGAAAAAATGGTGCAACCTTACCGCAGAAACTGGAAGTGCCAAAATGCTGGTTTGCGTGGAGGCATTAGGGCAGCATTTTTTCAGCTGTTTTGCTGTCTCCACTGCTTCCCATGGCAGTGGGAGGGTTGGCGGAACATTTTTGCTCCATTAAAAAAGGTGGCATTTTGTCATCTAAAACACGGCATTTTGGCACTTCTGGTGGAGGGAGAGCTTCTGGTGGTGCCTGAGTTCCCACTGTAGGCCAGAATAATTAGCACTATGGGCCAGATTAGGCCTGCAGGTCGTAGGTTGGGAACCCCTGATTTTGCCTCTTGAATTGCAGTTTCAGTAAGTGATAAACATTACCAATACCTTCAATGTTACCAGTTACAATGTATGGAAGCCACAACAAAAGAAAAACTTATAACACCCGCTGTACCCAGGTTGATTACTTGATGCTATACTAGATGGTGTCTTGCAAACCATCATCATGTGACACAAATAACCATCCCATTGTATGATCTGATCTTTTAATGAAAGATTTTGAGAGTTTGGTAACATCATATTTAAATACCATACTAGCAGATTTTGCCCGGCACTGCCGGGCTGTTTTAAATGGTTTTGGAAGGGTTTTTTTCCTTAATTTTGGTAAAGAGCCGGGCTGTTTTAACTTGTGTTGTAAGGGATATTTTTTTTTGGTAATTTATGTAAAAAAGAGGAGTGTTGGTGGTTAGGGGTGGTTTTGGGTGTGCACAACCACCACTAACCATACAATACCACTCCAACCACCAACACATGCATTAAAAATTCCTGGCAAGGCAGGAGTGTTGTGTGTGTGTGTGTGGGAGAGAGAGAGAGAGAGAGAGAGAGAGAAGCAGTGTGTGTGTGTATTGTCCCCCCAACCCTTCCAGAGCCAGGGGACCCTACAGACAGGGGATCCCCCCCCAGGACACCCCGTTATTAAAGAAACCAAGCTCTTTCTTCTCTTTTAAAAGTGTTTGGGAGGGGGGGGTGTATTCGATCTCCTCTTCCTGTTCCCTTGGGTTTGGTAGGGTTGGGGGGACAAAAGGGGTCTGTCCCCCCAACCCTTCCAGAGCCAGGGGACCCAGCAGAGAAGGGATTGTTCCCCCCCCCCCAAAAAAAACCCACTCCGTTTTTAAAGAGAAGAAACCAAGTGGTTTCTTCTCTTTTAAAATGGAGTGTGTGTGTGTGTGGGGAGGGGGGTGTATTCGATCTCCTCTCCCTGGTCCCCTGGGTTTGATAGTGTCGGGGGGACAAAAGGGGTCTGTCCCTTCAACCCTTCCAGAGCCAGGGGACCCAGCAGAGAGAGGATCATTCCCCCCCCCCCAAAAAAAATAAAACACTCCGTTTTTAAAGAGAAGAAACCAAGCTCTTTCTCTTTTAAAACAGAGTGTTTGGGTGGGGGGTGTTTTGTTCCCCTCTCCTGGGTCTCCTGGGTCCAGAAGGGTTGGGGGGACAAAATGGGTCTCCCCAATCCTTCTGGACCCAGCACCTTTCATTGCCTCCCTCACCCACCCCCTAACCCTTACCTTTTCCTGGCTCCCTCCAGCTGGGTCTTTCAAAGTCTTTCCCTCTGGCTCCAACCGTTTTTTTAAAGTCAGCGTGCTTTCCCAGCCTCCTCTGCACTCGTATCCCTCAGCCTGATTGGCTGAGGGGTTGCACAGTGCAAAGGACGCTGGGAATTGAAGTCCTTTTTCTTTGTTCACGTTCGGGGGGCTCCTGCCCCACTGCCACATTTCTCAACCCAACAGTTACCTGCGAACCCGGTTCGGGTGAGTGCAGGGAGGCTCGGTCGGGGCAAGTGGGGCCTGGTGCAACATCCTTTGTCACATTCCAACGGTTAACGCAGATTTATAGGTATAGATAGGTGGTACAGTGGTTAAACTGTTGTCCTGCAACCAAAAGGTTGTGAGTTCACTCCTGACCAGGACGCAAGGTTGACTCAGCCTTCCATCCTTCTGAGGTCAGTAAAATGAGTACCTAGCATATTGGAGGCAAAATGCTAATTAACCGTGTGAACTGCCCAAAGAGTGCGCTAAGCGCTATGGGGTAGTATATAAGTGTGGTTGCTTTTACTTTAAGTTTAATTGTGATGCCATCAACCTATAGGAGCATCAAAGTTGACTTAGCCTGCTATACTTCCGAGGTAGGTAAAATAAGTATCCAGCATGTTGGGGCAAAATGTTAATTATCTTGTGAACCACCCAGACAGCACTAAGTGCTTGGGCGCTGTGTATAAATGTAATTGCTAAAATTACCATAATTACATTAACACAGCCCTTTCCACAAAATGTTTTCTCAGTTTGCTGATTTGGCTACCCTACACATTGTTATGCTATTTGAATAACCACTTAGGTTTTTTTTTTAAAAAAAAGGTGAATCTAAGTACAAATTTAGTATATACAAATTTTAATGCATGTTTTATAGTAAATTACTTGTTAATTAAAACTGGGAAATGCATGTCTACTAAATGGCTAATAGAAAGATAATATGCAACTATTTATTCTAGTTCCAACTGCTAGAAGATGGAATCAAGATTAATTTACTTTTCTGACCTATAAGATAAATATTACCAATACCTTCAATGTTACCAGTTACAATGTATGGATGACAACACACTATGTACCAAGTTTTTGTCCTAATGTAGGTAGTAGTCATATCAGGTGAAATCTGCAGTGGCTCAAGTGGCTAAGGCGCTGACTGGGAGGCGGAAGGTCAGCAGTTCGATTCCCGAGTACTGCAGGACGGAATGAGCTCCCATCTTTGTCCCAGCTCCTGCCAACCTAGCAGTTTGAAAGCAAGAAATTGCAAGCAGACAAATAGGGACCACTTTGGTGGGAAGGTAAACAGCGTTCCGTGCGCTCCGGTGTCATTATGCCTGCCACATGACCATGGAAACGTCTGCAGAAGCAGACAACATTGGCTCTTCGGCTTTGAAACAGAGATGAGCACTGTATCCTAGAGTTGGATACGACTGGCTTTCGAGCAAGAGAAACCTTTACCTAAGAGCCTAAAATTGGGGTAAGAGGGGGAAAAAGAAGCAGGACACTCAAAATGGACAAGATAGTAAATATTTATTCATTTTCAACATTGCCAAAAATGTAATTTGTTTTAAAGAGTATAATTTAAGTTCATTGCTATGATTCCTGACAATTTCTGTTACAGAACGCATTATTAATATCCGTGCACAAAAATATTAAAAATGGATCGACAGTACACAAACACAACGTAAAGGTGCCACGCAACATTTATCTTCTTTGTCATAATTTGTCAAATGTGCAGAAGCCCACCTTTTTTTCTGGAAATAAATGTTAGTTTTGTTTCATTCGCTTTTACATCCTTAGGGTCTTTGACCCTACTGCTTTAGTTACATGTAGCCAAGTATTTAATAGACAGCTACCTTTAGGAGAAAGGAAACAAAAGAAGCAAGGCAGACTGTCATATTAGAGGGTGTGGGAACCCTTAATTTCTGAAAATCATCACCACTGGGATGACTTGTCCATCATTCCATTCCAAGTTTAATTTGTATCCTGCCTTTCTCTACCCAATAGGTGACTCAAGGCGGCCAACAACAAACTATACAATGAAATACAAAAAGCAATAGGCAATTAATAGTCAAAATATCCAGCATAAGCAAAAATACAATACAAGTGGGCGTATTCTTCCCACTCGAGATCAAATCTATGCCACCAGGTGTTATAAGAAAGCTGTAGAGATTGCGCAAGATAGTACGCACCCCGGAAATGATCTCTTTCAGCTTCTGCCTTCATAAAGACCAGGACCAGCGCCGCGTGAGAAATAGTTTCTACCCAAAAACGGTTCTGGCTTTGAATGCAGTCTATGAGGGAGCTTCTGTATAAAGTTTTTAGAGTTTTAGAGCTTTTTAGGGGTTAAATGTGTATATGTGGGGTGGGAGTATGTTGATAATTTTGTATAGTTGTATTTTGTTTAGGTTCTGTTGGGTTGATAAGTGTTTTTTTTCCCTCCCCAATCTCGTTCTTCTGTGAAGGACAATGACAATAAAGATTTATCTATCTATCTAAATAATTAAGCAATGTCACAATACACAATAATCTACACAATATAGTCAATACCCTATCCCAAGGCCACATACAATAAAGCCCCACAACACACACCCTTCCAAGTCCGGTACAGGTGAAAGGGGGGGGGGAGCACTGGCAGATGAAGTGGTCCAGGCGCTCGTGGCTGGCGGGCCTCTTCGCCCCACCCGGGGGCAAGGGCAGCCCCCCCCCCGGAGAATCCATCAGTGGTAATTTTAGAAAATATAAGATTCCTCCTGTCCCCAACATGATATTCTAACCTGCTTGACAAAAGGGACCCCGAAGAAGCTTTGAAGTTCTTCAGGAGGAAATTGGGAATGTCTAATTCCTGGAAAAAGGCTGACATCAAGTTGTGCACCAAGGTTCTTCCATATTTTCTTCTCTATACACATTATGCTGTAGCTCCCTCCTAGACGGATTTATTTAGTGTTGTGGAAGCAATGTGTTTTGTGAAGTGTGTATCTTCTGTCCCATCGGGTAAAAGAGGGAGATTTAAAATGTCCCAATTGACAATATAACTGGCATAGAGGCTTTGGCTATGTAAATGGCAGGTAGCACTTAAGCCTGAGCTGCCAAAGAGTTCTAAGGAGACAAGTCAGGCAGGGCTTATCTTTGAGTTTGTATGAATTGGGGGAAGGAACAATAGGAGGGTTATAAAAGGTACTTTAGAATGTAAACAATAAAAGCAGACAGGAAAGAATGGTTGTTAATAAGTTTATTGCTTAAAAGGCTGATTTTGTCAATGAAGTTGATTTTATTGAATCATTTTAGCCTTGCCTTGGTCATATTACCAATCTTCTGTCTTTAGGGAGAGTAATCACAGATGGTTTACTAGAAGAAATATAGTTTAAAACAAATAGAGGGGAAAATACAGAATAAAGACCTAACACCTTTCTAGAAAGAAGACCTCAGTGGAATTCCTTCATATTGCAGCTATCGCTGAGGTGGGGGGGGGGGGGGGGAGGAGAGGAAGAGAACCAAATCACCCACTCTTTAAAGTATGTTACCAAACGGATTCCTTCTTCCAAACCTGCAGAACTATGATCTAGTTTACTCTATAAACGCTAGAATTTTCAAAATGTTGCTGTGTATATGCCATATGTATAGCTGTAGAGACAAGAATTGTTCAGTCTTAATACAGCTACTGTATACTGTCCATGCTTTTTGTGCAGTTGGCTCCCAAGGTTCAATAATCACTTCTTTACATGGTAATAAATCTATATAACAGTGTGTAAATCAGGAATTCTCAACCTGTGGCCCACGGCACAATTTCATGTGCCCCCCAGCCTCTACCACATCAGGAAGTGCCATGTGGTGGAGCAAGGGCAAAATGGCCATCCAGCCCCCGAAGCTGTCTGAGGGAGCATGACCAAGCCCCTGGATTAAAAAGGTTGAGAAACTCCTGGTGTAAACAATACATCACACTGGAAGATAGAATGAAACCATGTGTTGTACATCCTCAAGAAGTCCTACACAAGCTTGTATTCAGGTATTTGCCTAGCTTTACCGAGACTCCCAAACTACTGTTATGTGATCTGGGACACTTTCACACAGCAGATATATCTTGACTACAGCTATTTAACTTAACTGTTCTTTTTCCTTCCCTTTTCAACTTCCTGTTGTTTGTACTTAAACTTGCATGCTTTGATGGCAACTGCCACTGCTGACAACCGCAACCAAGGACGTATCTTAGCCTTTTTAACTCAAGCATTCTAGATAGCTCTCAAAGTTCATCAAATTTCAACCGCCAATAATCAGTTCCCACTCCCCACATAACTCCTTTTAGAAAAGTCTGGACATATGAGTAACTTATTTTTTATTTTGTAGCAGAGAACACACAGGTTCATGTTTGTCTGTGCTCTACATTGGAAGGAGGCTGATAGGTCTGGAGAGCCAGTGGCAGCCAGTTTTTATTGGTTGACATCTTGTTAGACTAAAAGACTGCACTATCACCACCTGCAACAGAACAATATTTGTATACTGTATATTTGCTTAATCTAGGAAACATTAAAGTATTTAGTAACTTGGTTAAATTATGTAACTCCAAAGCTATGTTAGTTTAACTTACATTCATTTAACATTAATTGCTATAAAATCTATTGAACTTTATAAAAGGACTAGCAGGGGTACCTGGCGTTGCCCGGGTGAGGGACCCAACCTGGCCAAAGGAGGGTCCACCTATTGTTGCGGCCGGAGTTGGCGGGGGATAACACACAACACACACACATACCTCACCCAGAAACATCACACATGACACAACACATCCACATGCACACAATACACACACCCCCACACACAACCCACTGCACCACAGCCACACACATCAAACAAGACACAACACAATCGCACAACACACATACCCCCGACACCCACCACACACCCGACACACAACACACAAAGACACCTCCCCACACCCACAATACCCCCTACACACACAATACACAGGTACAAAACACATGACACTCGACACACACACCGCAGCTACACACATTTCACACTTGTAACACACACACACACACTGGCCTTCCCGCTACTGTGCCGTATCCAGCGTCGCCCCAGGCCAGGGCGTCCCAGACAGCGGAGGCTGTGGCACACCCCCGGGCCGGTGGAAGCAGCGGAGTAAGCAGGGGTCGGATGCGGGAGCTGTGTGGAACGGCTCAGGGCAGGGAAGGAAGCGCGGCCCGGTGACTGGGCAGGCCAGAGGTTTTGCCCATGTGGGGGCCCCAACCTGGGCCAAGGAGAGACCTGGGCATGACCCCCCTGGCCACCTACCCCCCCGTTGCCTTATCTGTCTGCGCATGCTCGGCGCCCTCGTGGTGGTCCCAGTGGCGCCGAACAAGCCTGGAGGCGTAGTCGCCTCCTCCTCTGATGAGGGGAACCCTCAAGGGTGCCTCCTCCTTCATCTCCAACCCAGCAGCTGAGGCTTGGCCGGCTTTGCGAAGCCTCCTGCTCCTGAGAGTTTGTATTTCTGTGAGAGGAAATTCTGCCCCAGTGCATTCTGGGGATCGTAGTTCCTTGGGAGGCTGGCTCCCATTGAGAAGAATGGAGAACAGGACTACAGCTCCCAGCGGACTCTCCTTAAACTCCGTTGTCCAACTGCCTCCACGGAGGGGCGTGCTGTCCCTGAGCGCAAAGGCTGCTGGGAGGTGAAGTCCCATTCTCCATTCTTCTCAATGGGGGCCACCCAACCAAGGAACTATGATCCCCAGGATGTACTGGGGCCACTCTTCCATTGCTGTTTGGTGTCTGCTGGCCAGTGGAGGGGGGTGTCTTTGCGGCCCGTTTTCAGGGTGACAAACCCCGAAATGGGCTGCCGCTCCTCACCCTGGCCTGGCCAGACGCACCAGGTATGCGGTTGCAAGGTTTCTGGGGGTGTAGGGGACAAAGTGTGGTGGTTTAGGGGTAACAAACCTAGGACAGGTTGATTTTAGTTATATAGAAGAGGCAAGCTGGTGACAGTAAATATATATAATTTGTTTAGGGTATTTTAACTTTTCCCTTTATCAACTGTGATGCTTTCACAAACAAAACATGCACTATTGTTTTGTTATGCTATTAATTACTTTCAGCTTAAAAAATAAAAAAATCTAGTCTTTTTTCCTAGTGAGAAGTGCTCTCTTGCCAATACCCACCCTGGTAAATCTTACTAGGGTCATGAATTGTATTAATAATAAGGGTACTTTATTTATCCCTTCCATATGGTGCTCACCATGCATTTTTCCAGCTCTACACAAGCTAAAAATTGCTAGTTTAATATTACTACCTAGAATCCTTCTCAACTAGCAAGCGGTGCCTACTTAATCCTTAAATAAACTATTACTATATAATAATAACTTCGTGTCAGAAATTATTCTGGGTTGAAAGGATTTTTGCTGGAGAAACTCTGTTCAGGAGACTCCTGAATGAGGCTCCTTTCATGTCCCCAAGATATTTTCCCACCAAAGTGGTCCCTGTTTATCTATTTGCAATTTCTTGCTTTCAATTTGCTATTACAACCAACCTATTATATACATTTGGAGATTGCCCCTTTCTAAGGTGTAATGTCAGATTGTGAGGTCATGTCAAATTACATAATTAAGATACTTATGATTCAAGTATAAAGCACCATAATTCTATCTGAATATGGAAGCAGACTTTATGCACAAATCATTACCTGGATCAGGAGCATATGTCCAAAATGGTGACGCTTGAGTGGTTACCACATTCAGCATCTGAAACTATTAACATAGTTTACTTTCTGAATAAAATAATAAACTCCCAAGCACCTATAGTCATATGAGCTGCCCACAATATTTAATGAACCATCAATTGGTATTCCAACTAATAGATTTGTTATATTAACATAACATGTCAAGAGGTACAACAACCCCCTAGTTATTTGTATAATTTCCTGATAGTTGGAGGCAAAAAATGCATGTTTAAAAATAGATTCATATACTGTAAAGGGTATCTTAAATAGAGGTGACTATTACCACTTTCTTCTAAGCCAGGGGTGCCCAAAGTCTTTGGGCCACGGGCCGGTTATGCGGTTGAATGGGCCAGTCATGTGGTTCCTCCCACTGGAAGCGGAAGTAAAATGTGCCTGCACATGCACAAAATGCTGCCATAAATACACCCGCTGCTGTTGTAAACGTACTTAAGAAACACGTTTACGACAGCCACGGGTGCATTTATTGTAGAGTTTAGTGCATGTGGGGCGTTTTACTTCTGCTTCTGGGAGCTGTGCAGGCTGAACTATTAGGCAGTGTGGGCTGGATTTTGCCCACAGGCCATAGTTTGGGTTCCCCTGTTCTAAGGCCTAGTCACTGAACACCATTTTCTTTCCAAAAGGAAAACCCAGTGCTATGACTTTGATTGGTTTTATAGCTGCATAGCAGTTTGCTAGTATGAAATGGATGGTATCAAGTCATTTTTTGTTGGCTGCAAATTGACACAAAAAAGGCAGAAGCCTCTTATGCAGGTAGAAACCTTTTGTTCTTCCACGCTAGTCTTAAAACCGTAACAAACCAATTTTAGTATGTGTTCTCGTGGTACTCCTAAATGAAGTTTTCATACTTACTGACCATTGTATCTACTTTGTTGTGTGACATTCTGACCTACAAAATAAAATAAAACAAATATACTATGGCACCTGAAATCTATTTCCACAGCACAGAAGAACCCTCAGGTTCCTCATATACACACTTTCGACACAGAATGTATGATACCAATTCAAAGGCCACAAGTACTCCAAACAGTTCAAAAATGTTAAAAACCAAAGACATATTTGAAACTTTTAAGATGTGGATTATGTATTTTGACTCCAGACCATTTTTCCTATGTATGATTACTTCTGGGCGCACAATAAAACCATATTTTTAAAAACAGCGTCAAAGTATAACCTGGTCATCTTAAAGGGGGGGGGAGGTTTTTTTAAACTACATTTATCATTTAATAAATTTGAGCATCAAGCATTTCAGGATGAACAACTTTATGATTCTAGAAAGACTAGCTCTAGGTATAAATCTACATTTAAAAAGAAATACTTCTGAACAAAATATTTCCAGCAATTAATAATAATAATAATAATAGTTTTATTTATATAAAAAACAACTTTTACTTAAAAAAAACTACTTTTCATTGGCTGGAACAAGTTGACATTGCTGTTAATGAAGCAATGCACATAGTGACAGGATGCCTCAAACCTACACTAGTTGAGGAACTATACCAGTGATGGCCAGTCTTGGCCCTCCAGCTGTTCTTGAACTTCAATTCCCAGAAACCCTGACCAGCTGGTGTGTTGACTTGGGCTTCTGGGAATTGAAGTCCAAGAACAGCTGGAGGGCCAAGACTGCCCATCTCTGAACTATACCCTTGTTGGTATCGCTTTACCTAAGACCAGTAGAAGTAGCAACGGACGCCGAGAAAACTAAGCAAGAGAATGACTCTCGACACCCTTTCAATGGAGATGAGCCTCAAGACCACCAGCTCAGATCCAGGAAGAGCTTTATGGCAAGAACAAACATTTTTGATATGTAAAATCAAAACCAAATTAGAAGATGGAGGAAGGCGTGTGCTGGACAAGGAACAACATTAAAGGAGGATATGGGCTGAGGAAGACATCAATGGATATGGGCTGAGGAACTCGACCTCCCTTATGTCACTTAGAGGACTCTGATTAGGTTGAGGGTCAGTGTGCCTAAAAACATAAGACCAACATGCTCAAGTGGGGGCTGCTGACAACAGGATGTTTTGAATGCTGACAAATACAGAATCCGGCTCATTTACTGGTCTGCAGATTACTACCAGAAACATGTAATGATGAAGATTTAATTTTGGCCAATGAGAAAGCTAAGGAAGTGGCTTCATTCCAAAGTTTGATCTGGACGCGAAAAAAGAATAGGAAAAGAAGAATCAGCTGGAAGCCTGAAAACTCTCTCTCTCTCTCGTCCTCCAAGTGACATAAGGGAGGTCGAGTTCCTCAGCCCATATCCTCCTTTAATGTTGTTCCTCAGCCCATATCCTCCTTTAAACGTTGTTCCTCAGCATATATCCTCCTTTAATGTTGTTGCTCAGCACATATCTTCCTCTAATGTTGTTCCTTGTCCAGCGCACGCCTTCCATCCTCCATCTTCTACTTTGGTTTTGGAGCCCCTGGGCCTTTACTGGGAACCCGACTCTCGAGGCCTAGAGTGGGTCTTGAACCGCCCAATCTGACATTTTAACGCTATGGCCCTTTCAATTCGTGGGTGTTTTATTTTCCTTTTGTTGTTGTTGCTGGGAAGTTCCTTCTTCTGGCGAACAAAACGAATCCGCCCACTTCTCCTCCCCTCTCCGGGGGGAGCCGCCCCGCCGTCACCACCTCCTGAGTGACAGCCGGGACGAGGGAGATTTCAAACCTCTTGGCTGAGTGAGGTGGTTTTTTTGGGGTCTCTCTTGGAAATCGAGCGCGGACACGGCCCGACTCCATGCCAAGAATAAGCGCCTCGGGCTCCCCTCCTCTTTCTGTAATGGCGGTGCTGAGGAAAAGAGTACAAGGCAGATGTCTGGAATGGGAGGGAAAGAGGTCGGCCCCGACTACAACATGCGCTTCCCTCCAAGGTTACCCGGGAGGCCCGAGTTGCCCCCCCCCGCCCCCATTTGCTTCTCCCTCAGCCTCCTCGTAGGCTGTTTATTAGGCCTTATTCTCTTCACCCCCTTTTTGGTTTGAAACTCTCCGAGCACTAGGCCTCGCTCATTGTCTCTCACACAAACCCTGGCAAAACAGGAAGCCACCTCGGCAAAAGGCGGGGGGGGAGAGAGGAGGCTCCCCCAGAGAGGCTGAGCGACAAGCGAGGCCAGCCATTGACAGCCTAAGCGGCGGCGCGCCGCAGCCACTCCGCGGACGAGGACGCCACTGGGAGGCGGGACTTCCGGCCTGGCAAGACAGCGGTAGTGGCGGCGTCGGGGCCGGGCGGGCCCCTTCTTCTTTTTTTTTTCCTTCTCCCCTTGCTGCACAAGCCCCACCTTTCGGCTTCCTCGCAGCACCGTCAATCAAAATAGGGGGAAAACCCCGGAGTGGGCTCCTCCAGCCAGGCCGCCGCCTGCACCACCACCACCACTACTACTACTACCTCCTCTTCTTCCACCACCAGCGTCGCACCCCAAGCATGCCCCCAGCAGCAACAGCAGCAGCGACGGCAACAGCCGCCCAGCCCTAGCGGCGGCGACGAGCGAGGCCTGCGAGGGAGAGAGAGAGAGAGAGAGAGAGAGAGAGAGAGAGAGAGAGAACCAGCCAGCGCTTTGGCCCCTTCCTTCCTTCCTCCCCCCCCCCTCCCGCTGCCACCAAGACCAAGTCGGCAGAGGCTGCTGCTGCTCCCGTTCGCTCTCACTCACACATATACAACCACCATGACTGGTACGTACGGGCCCTCCGCTGCCTACGCTGCTCCCCCGGATGGGTGGGTGGGTGGGCGGCGGTGCCGACAGGACGTTGGTGTGTGGTGTCCCCTCTCTCTGCCTGCGAGCGTGGCTGGAGCGGCAACTGAGTGAGGCTGAGCAGCAGGAGGAGCAGAGAGAGAGAGAGAGCCAGCCAGGGGGAGGAGGGAGAAGGCGAGGGGGCAGGGGCAGCAACGCAGTGGCGGCAACAGCACGGAGGGAGGAGGAAGAGGAGGAGGAGGAGGAGGGGAGGAGGAGGAGGGCTCCTGTGCGCGGGAGGGGAGCGCTGGGGTTATAGCGAAGGGAGGGGGCGAGCACTCCCTTCATCAGTGACTCAATTCCCCTCCCCCCAGCCCCCCCCCAAAATACTACTACTACTATTGCTACCAAACAACCTCCCCCCTTCTTCCTCCCTCTCCCCCCCCCCGTAGCTCCCGAGAAGCCCGTCAAACAAGAGGAAATGGCTGCCTTGGAGGTGGACAGCAGCGGCGCCCACGGAGAGTATCTGCAGCACGGGAACGGCGCCTCGGCAGCCCCTCCGGCCGACGCCTCGGATGAGGCCGGCACTCTCCAGGTAAGGCGCAGCCCCATAACCCCGCGCCCCCCACTCGCTGGCTGGCTAGGGGAGCCTTGGCCTCCCCCCGTCACCCCCCCCCCCCGTGTCACGTCGAAAGCGCGGGACTCGGGTGTCGAGTGGCCTCCTCCGCTCACCGCCTCTGCTTCTCTTCCCCATTCCCCCCCCCCTCTCCCCTGTCTCTCCGCGGCCCGCGTAGGACCCCCAGCCGTCGCCGCTGGCGCTGTTGGCGGCTACCTGCAGCAAGATCGGGCCGCCGTCGCCGGATGAAGAGGAGGAGGAGGAGGAGGAGGACGAGGCTTCTCCGCCTGCCGGAGCGGTGAGTGCCCGCCCCGCCGCGCTCGCCTCGCACGGCCTGCCGGGGGGGGTGGGGGTGGGGGTGGGTGGGAGAAAGGGAGAGACCGCGCAGATCGCCCGCCTGCCCGGGGGGAGGGACGGGGAGACACACTCACACACACACACACACACACCCCGCACCACCACCACGCACTGCCCGGCCGGCCCGCCCGCCCGGGGGAGGGACAATCGGGAGGCCGACCTGCCCAGGAGAAACGGGGTCCCCAGGCTCCCCCCTCCGGGAGGAGCTCCGGGGGTGGGTAGGTGGGTGGGTCGGGGGGCGAGGCGGCGGCGATAGCGATGGCTGTGTGGGACTTCCCCTCGCCCTCTCCCCCCCCCCTTTCGCCTTTCAGACGTAGGGGTGGGTTATCTTGGGGGCTGGGGGGGGGGGACACCGACACCGAGAGGGGGGAAAAGAGGCGGGAAGCTTTCCCCGTTGCCCCCCCCCCCGCATCTTGGTTTTTTCTTCTGTTCTGCCGTGAAACATCATCTCCCCCCCCCTTTTCGCCCTTTATTTATTTTTTAAAGTCATCATCTGTCAGTTTCCCCCCCTCCTCCCTGAAGAAACCCAGGACGATCTGCCCTAAAATGACGGTTGGGCTGTGAAAGAGAAGGATCCACTTTAGGGCTAAAATGGCTGTGTTAGGAAAAGCAAGCAACAGCAGCGGAAGCAAGCAAGCAAGCAAGCTGTGTGTGTGGAGCCCTGTTTCTGGGCACAGTTTCCCCTGGGCGGCAGAGCCTTCCTTATGTGGTGGTGGTTGCTGCTGCGGGGTGGAGGGGAGACGTTGGTTATTCTTATTTTATTTTATTTTATTATTTCAAATTTTTGTTTGTGGGAGACTTGCTCCTGGTACAATAAATATCCTTAAGATTGTTCCCTGTCTACTCTTGAGAGAGGATTCTGTTGGAATAAAATGGAATTAAAGTAGTTTTGCATAAAGGCTTTCACTGTCTTAAAGCAATAGCAATGACACTTACATACCACTCTATAGCACAGGGGTGTCCAAACCATACCTGTCAAGTTTCGGGAAATTTCTGTCAAACCCCAGTATTTTTCACTCTTTTCCACCATCATCTCGTATTAGTTAGACTGGAGGCCAGCACAGGATAAGCATAGCTGTCCAGTTTCCTATTTTGGCAGGGAAATTCCCCTTATTTGACAGAAATTTCCCGAAACTTGACAGGTATGGTCCAAACCTTTCTGGTCGTGGGCCGGGTCACGTGGTCAGTCGCACGGTTCCTCCCACTTGGAAGCGGAAGTAAAACACATGCGTGTGTGCAGAACGCTACCATAAATACAGGCACTCAAGAGAATACAGAATTAAATTAAGTACACTGGTACCTCATACAATGATTTTAATCCGTTCCATGGGGCTTGTTGTACGAAACAATTGCTATACAATACATGCATCGTATAGTGATTTTTCCCTATGGGATGCATCGTACAACGATTGTTTTTGCTAAGTGGTTTTTCCAATTGAAAAATTGTACGATTTTTTTCCATAGAGAAAATTGTTATGCGGGACGCCATTTCCCCCCCAAACCTAATTTTTATGCGATTTCGTTGTTCTACAGGGCGATTGTTGTATGAGGTTCCACTGTAAATGCTAGATAATAACCAGTTTTCTAAGATGGCCCTAGAACAGTATGATCCTATACCTTTTTGTTCCAGGCAGCATAGTGTACTGGATAGGGAGCATTGGAGTAGGATTGGGGAGGCCTGGGTTCAAATCTCCACTTAGCCCACTCAGTATTAGGTGTGTTTACGACAGCTGTGGGTCATTTACAGCAGTGTTATGCGCATGCACATTTTACTTCCACTTCCAGGAGTGGTGGAAGCCAGATTAATCAGTGCTGCGAGCAGGATCCAGCTTGCGGGCCATAGTTTGTGCACTCCTGCTATAGCGCTTAGTACGCTCTCTGGGTGTACCCAATCCCAGGGCTCCTAATTACAGGTAATTAGCATTTTGCCCCCAACATGCTTGGGACTCATTTTACTGACCTCGGAAGGATGGAAGGCTGAGTCAACCTTGCATGCAGTCAGGATCAAACTCACAACATTTTGGCTGCAGTACAGCAGTTTGATCACTGCATCACCAGGCTCCTTTATCTGTTAAAAGAGAAGGTTGCAAAGGGAAAGGATTATTTTTCAGCTGTGTAGGACAGCTTAATGTTTCTGACTGTCTTAAACAATTTAGGTCATCAACAAAGATAATAGAAGTGGAAGCAAGTTCCTAATTAAAAACCTGTTCATGATGCACATAACGCACCTAATACCGAACATCAGCCTTTGTATAGCTTTCTGTTCCCCAGGTCTTACTAGCTTTAAATGCTGCATAGGTTTTATGTTTCATCAACACTGAGATGGAGAGGAATATAAGAAATACTGAGTGAACAGAGTGAGCAGCATCATATTCTCTTCAGAGTGTCTAGGTTGAATTCCTCTTACACTTGTGCATAAACCCTGTTATGTTCATTCAGTAGGACAATTCAGTTAACATGTATTCTGATATGTGCCATCCAGCTGCTTCTGGCTGCCCTAGTAGTGGTTTCAGGATACACAAGATGTTCAAGATATTTATGGTTGCTGCACACAACCAGTGAGTTTTCATAACAAATTGGGGATTTGAACCCAGGCCTCCCAAATTCTACTCTGATGCTCCCTATCCAGTACACTATGCTGGCTGGAACAAACAGGTACTGTATAGGATCATACTGTTCTAGGGCCATCTTTGAAAACTGGTTATTATTTAGCATTTGTTTACTTAATTTAATTCTGTGTTCTCTTGAGTGCCTTGTAAACTTCAGTGAAACTTAAAAACTATGTCAGTGAACTATAGCTTGTCCTAGGGGAAAATATTTATTATCTTTCCAATACACCAGGAAACTGAGATGCTCTTCAGGTTTAATCACTAGTCCACAGCCTCAGTCAGTGAGTATCAGAGTTTGGCATAAAGCCAGTTTTAACTTGCTCTTATATGGCCTTCCAAATGTGATGTGATGAAAAAATAATGCAGCAGTGAGGTCTCAGATTCTCAGACAACTTGAAGCACGATTTTGACATGGCTGAAATTCTCAATCTTGTGCTTACTAAAATAGTAACTAAATTGATTCTCAGCTTTCATGAAATGCTTAAATGTGCAATGATAAAGGTTTATACATTGAGGGAGAATGCAAAAAGGTAGTCAGGAATGTGCAATGGAAAACGTGTGAGGGGGTAAGAGAGCAAAAAGTTGGTTTTCTTGAGAATAAAACAAAAATAGAGAGGGCTTCCCCACCACCACCGAAAGTTGTTTTTATGGTTCTCTGCTTCTATGTAGAGAATGTTCTTGAGATGAATGTTTAAATAGATTGACACTATAGTTATGATTTACCATGTTTAGTAGCATGCCATACCCTGGCCATGTGTACTTGTAGTTAATTCAGAATATAACACATACTTTACTCTCCCACCGTGGTGCCATCAGATGTTTTGGACTGTAAGTCATTGTAGGCACTGCTGGGTGGGGCATATAGGTATAGTAATTGAAAACATCTGGAGGTAACCTTGTTTATGAAGGGTGTGATTCATATATCATTTTTCTTCATATTGTTACATATTATTTCTCTCTCTGTAACGGTACCATCAAAGATTCATAAGAAATAGTAGTAGATGAAGCAAATTGAATTAAAAAAAAACATTGGCATGAAATGTCTTAAAAGCAATAATCAGTGGAAGTACTTTCGTCATAGTTAGTGGAGTGTTTCATGAAAGGAATAGGTGTATCTGACAGTGCTGACAAAGTAACAACAAAACCATGTCTTTTTTGTAGATGAATGTTTAGTATCAGTGCATGTTCTTGTGAATGGGAGGGAAATCACAATGTTTGCCTAAACCAGGGGTACCCTAACTTTTCGGGCTGCGGGCCAGTCATGTGGTTCCTCCCATGTGGAAGCAGAAGTAAAATGTGCAAAATGCTGCCATAAATGACTCGTGGATGTCATAAATGCATTTATGACAGCTGTGGGTCATTTATGGCAGTGTCATGTGCAGGTGTGTTATGCCCCCACACATGCTTGTTTAGCTTCCGGAGGTGGTGCGGGCCAAATTAATTGGTGCCATGGGCCGGATGCAGCCCACGGGCCGTAGTTTGAGCACCCCTGGCCTAAATGCACAATTAAGAACAAAAAATTACATCAAGTCTTTCAGGCTACATTGTTCATCATGCCCTTTGAGATGTTGCTAGAATAAATTGTTAAATTCTGTGGTAATTAGAAAAAAGGAAATGAATTATTTTCCAAGTCTACTCAATGAAAGATAATCTTCTAGTCTCATGCAGTTAAGATTTAATAATAATGTCTATATTTTTATTGTATTACAGTGGCAAAAATTCTGTTTTGTAATCATGCCTGGAGATGGCAGACAGTGTAACTCACAGCCCTTCCTCATTGGCAATTAATGAGTCCCTGCTTGGATTTCCAGATATGTACTAATGTGCCTGAAAATTCAAAATGAGACTTGTTAATTAGTAGCGAGAAGCCACTGTGAGTAATGCCATATGCCTTCTACAAGTATAGCTATGCAGTAGGATTTGGAACACTATTATTATACTGGAATGTTCCTTGTTCTAAGCAAACTATTATCATTGATATTTAATAATTTATGTCAGTACATTGCAGAGAGCTGAAGCAGTTCAATTGCTAAATGGGATGCTCTATCACATCACAGTGGTAATGCAGTATACCTTGATCCGATAACCCAGGGATTCTCAATCTGCGGCCCATGGCTCCATTTCATGTACCCCCCCCCGCCTCCACCACACCATTTGGTGGAGGAAGGGCAAAATGGCTGTCCAGCCCCCAAAACTGTCTGAAGGAGCGTGACCTGGCCGCTGGCTTTAAAAGGTTGAGATCTCCTGTCATAACCTATTAAATTGGAACTAATGTTACTAAGTGTGTTTCATTATAATGCCTATCAGATGACACAAACATTTGCTTGTTGTAAACAGACTTGGAATATTCTCTCTCTCTTTCATACACTGGTTCAGATATGGCAAACCTTTTAGAGACCTAGTGCCCAAACTGCAATCGAAAACCCACTTTTTTATTGCAAAGTGCCAACATAGCAACAGGGGAGAAAGGAAACGCTTCCATTGGGCTGCCGGGCAGAGGGGCGGGGTGAACTCTGTGTTGGGGGGAGGGAGGAAGTGTTCCCATTGGGCTGCTGGGCAGAGGGGCGTGGTGAACTGCTGGGGGAGGGAGGAAGCATTCCCATTGGGCAGAGGGGCGGGGCGAACTCTGTGCTGGGGTGACTGCATAGGTGCCCACTGAGATGGCTCCAAGTGCCACCTCTGGCATGTGTGCCATAGGTTCACCACCACTGCTCTAGTTCTTTGCCTCAGTTCCTGTTGCATAATGATTAATGCTTCCTGTGACAGTTGAATGCTGTGAAATAAGTGCCTTCCATTTTAACAAAGTTTCTGGTTCTGGCTCAAGCAAACTATTTACATAAAGCATAATTCCCCTGGTTCAGAGTGAATTGTGGGCAACTGTTCCTTGCAAGTCTTGAAGTTGAGAATTGTAATGTTTGTAAGTATAGGCCCAACTTTTTATTAAACGTATTTTGAGGTTTGTTGAAAAGAGAAGTACAAAAATTTACTAGCATTAGTGATGACAGTTAAATCAACCAAGTACAGTAGAACCTTGTATAACGAAGAAAACTTCATTCCACGGGGCTCTTCGTTATTTGTTGTTGTTCAGTCGCACAGTCGGTTCCGACCCTTTGCGACCCTATGGACCATTGCTCTCCAGGCGCCTCTGTCCTCCACCATCCCCCTCAGCCCTCCCAGCTCTGTGCCCATTGTGTCTACAATGCCATCTAGCCATCTCATCCTTGGCCTCCCCCTTCTTCTTTTGCCCTCCACCTTTCCCAACATCAATGCCTTCTCAAGTGAATCCTCCCTTCTCATTTGATGTCCAAAGTATTTTAGCTTCATCTTTACTATTTGACCTCCTCGCTGTCCAGGGTACTCTCAAAACCCTCCTCCAACACCACATTTCAATGGCATCTATTCTTCTGCGTTCAGCCTTCCTAATTGTCCAGCTCTCACATCCGTACATTACTACTGGGAAAACCATTGCTTTGACTATTCTAATTTTTGTTTTCAGTGTGATGTCTCTGCTTTTCACTATGTTCCCCAGGTTTCTCATTGCTTGGCTCCCAAGAATCAGTCGCCTTTTTATTTCATGGCTACAATCCCCATCTGCAGTGATCTTTGATCCTAAGAAAGTAAAATCTGTCACTGCTTCTACTTCTTCCCCATCTATCTTCCAGGAACTGATTGGGCCTGTTGCCATTATCTTGGTTTTCTTGATATTTAGTCTCAAGCCAGCTTTTGCACTCTCCTCCTTCAGCCCAATCAAGAGATTCTTTAGGTCTTCCTCACTTTCTGCCATTAGGGTGGTATCGTCTGCATATCTCAGATTGTTGATGTTTCTCCCAGCGATTTTAATCCCATATTGTGATTCCTCCATCCCTGCACTGCGCATTATGTGCTCTGTGTATAGGTTGAATAGGCATGGTGACAAAATGCAGCCCTGTCTTACTCCTTTTCCTATTCCAAACCACTCTGTCATTCCATGTTCTGTCCTAACTGTTGCTTCTTGGTTCATGTACAGATTTCTCAGGAGGCATATGAGGTGCTCTGGTATTCCCATCTCTTTAATTACTTGCCACATCTTGTTGTGGTCCACACAGTCAAATGCCTTAGTGTAGTCAATAAAACAAAAGTAAACTTGTTTCTGGTATTCCTTTGTTTTCTCCATGATCCAGCGTATGTTGGCAATGTGGTCTCTAGTCCCCCTTCCTCTTCTGAAACCTGCCTGCACCTCTGGTAGTTCTCTTTCCACATGCTGCTGAAGTCTATCCTGTATTATCTTGAGCATCACCTTACTGGCGTGTGGGATGAGAGCGATTGTTCGATAATTTGAACATTCTTTGGCATTGCCCTTTTTTGGGATTGGGACGTATACTGATCTTTTCCAATCCTGTGGCCATTTTTTTGTTTTCCAAATCTGTTGGCATATTGAATGCAGTAATTTGACGCCGTCATCTTTTAGCGCTTTGAAAAATTCAACTGGGATACCATCATCTCCACTAGCTTTGTTGTTTGCAGTGCTCTTTAGGGCCTTTATGACTTCGCTCTCCAGGATGTCTGGCTCAAGTTCTACTTCTTCATCATTGTGATTGTCAGGAGTGTTGAGGTCCTTTATGTAGAGTTCCTCTGTGTACTCTTTCCATCTTTTCTTAATCTCTTCTGCATCAGCTAGCTCCTTTCCTTCTTTGTCCCTTATCATGGTCATTTTTGCTTTAAATGTTCCCTTAATTTCCCCAATTTTTTTGAAAAGATCTCTGGTTCTGCCTCTTTTGTTGTTTTCCTCCATTTCTCTGCACTGTTCTTTTAGGTAGTTTTCCTTATCTCTCCTTGCTTTTCTTTGAAATTCTGTGTTCAAATGATTGTAGTTTTTCCTTTCTCCTTTGACTTTTGCGTTCCTTCTTTCCTCTGCTATTTTAAGAGCCTCATCAGACAACCACTTTGCTTTCTTACTCTTCTTTTCTTTTGGTATGGTTTTCTTTGCTGCTTCCTGCATGATGTCCCTCATCTCTGTCCATAATTCTTCTGGGACTCTATCTATTGAGTCTAAGCCATTGAATCTGTTCATCACCTCCACCGCGTATTCTTTAGGGATGCTGTCTAGGTGATATCTTTCTGGTCTCCGTGTTTTCCTTATTTTCTTTAATCTAAGCCTGAATTTTGCGATCAATAGGTTGTGATCTGAGCCACAGTCTGCTCCAGGTCTTGTTTTTGCTGACTGTATAGAGGTTCTCCATCTTTGGCTGCAGAGTATGTAGTCAATCTGGTTTCGGTGTTGGCCATCTGGTGATGTCCATGTGTAAAGTCGCCTCTTGTGTTGCTGGAAGAGAGTGTTTGCTATGACCAGTGCGTTCTCTTGGCAGAACTCTATCAATCTTTGCCCTGCTTCATTCTGTACTCCAAGACCAAATTTGCCTGTTATTCCCTCCACTTTTTGATTTCCTACTTTGGCATTCCAGTCTCCTAATATAATTTGGACATCATTTCTTGATGTCTGTTCTATGAGGTGTTGTACATCCTCATAGAACTGGTCCATTGTGGCTTCATCTGCACCAGTGGTTGGTGCGTATATTTGGATCACAGTGACATTGAAAGGTTTGCCTTGAATTCTGACTGACATCATTCTGTCATTTTTGAGATTGTATCCCATTACTGCTCTTCTCACTCTTTTATTGACAATTATGGCTACTCCATGTCTTCTAAGGTTTTCTTGTCCACAGTAGTAGATATGATGGTTTCCTGAGCTGAATTCACCCATCCCTGTCCATTTTAGCTCACTGATGCCCAAGATGTCAATGCTTATTCTTTCCATCTCACTTTTTACCACTTCCAGTTTCCTTGGTTCATTGATCTCACATTCCATGTCCCTATGCAGTATTGCCCCTTACAACATTGCATTTCCCCTCCCCCTTTCCTGTCCCTCCCCTTTCTCCCCTCTGTGGTGTTAAGCATCCTGTATCACCTAGCCTGCCCCTTTGTTTTGCCTTTTGTTTTAGTCAATAGGGTTCTCTTGGCAATCTTTGTGGCGTGGTTTGCCGGTGTCTACGCCATTTTTCTCTCCTCATACATTTTATCACAGTTTTTAAAAGTTTGAAACATTTAAGACAACATATTATCATGCATATTATCACACTTTAAAACACAGTCTCTATGCCAGTTTCTATGTTTAGTCAGTATAAAGTCTCTATGTCAGTTGCTATATTAGGTCTTCTACATTTGCATATCTGCTACTTATCCTTTGCCTGGGACTCTGACTCTCCTCCTCCTCCTCACCCCCCACCCCCCCTGGGGGTGGCTGCCCGGCTGCGACGGTGGCAGGCCCCTTTGCCGCTTGCCCGGCTCTCCTCCTCCTTCTCACCCCCGGCTGGGGTGGCTGCCCGGCGGCGGCGGCAGGCCCCTTTGCCGCTCGCCCGGCTCTCCTCCTCCTGCTCACCCCCGGCTGGGGTGGCTGCCCGGCGGCAGCGGCGGCAGGCCCCTTTGCCGCTCGCCCGGCTCTCCTCCTCACCCCCCGGCTGGGGGTGGCTGTCCGGCGGCGGCGGCAGGCCCCTTTGCCGCTCGCCCGGCTCTCCTCCTTCTCCTCATCCCCGGCTGGGGTGGTTGCCCGGCGGCGGCGGCGGCGGCAGGCCCCTTTGCCGCTCGCCCGGCTCTCCTCCTCACCCCCGGCTGGGGTGGTTGCCCGGCAGCGGCGGCGGCAGGCCCCTTTGTTATAAAGGTTTTTTTTGTTATACGAAGCACTATTGGCGATACCCCACATAATGAAAATAAAATGTTCATTATACGGGTTTTCGTTATGTGAGGTATACCTTGCTTAACAAAAAACCCGTATAACGAACATTTTTTTTTCATTATGCCGGGTATCGCCAATAATGCTTCATATAACAAAAAACTCGTATAATGAATTTCGTATAACATTTTCGTTATGCGGGGTATTGCAGTTAGCGCAAAGATGCTTCATTATACGAATTTTTTGCTATACGAAGCTTTCGCTATATGGGGTTCCACTGTAAAACAGTGTTGAAACAGGACACGAGGGAGTATTCAAGGAAGGAAGCAATATTCTTTACATACTTATAACCATTGTATAGAACAGCGATGGCGAACCTTTTAGAGTCTGAGTGCCCAAACTGCAACCCCAAACCCACTTATTTATCGCAAAGTGGCAACACGACAACAGGGGAGGGAGCAAGCGCTCCCATCGGGCTGCTGGACAGAGGGGCCGGGTGAACTCTGTGCTAGGTGATGGCACGTGTGCCGACAGAGTGCTCTGAGTACCCCCCTCTGGCACGTGTGCCATAGGTTCGCCACCACTGATAGAGAACCAGTGATGGCAAACCTTGGCACCCCAGGTGTTCTTGGACTTCAATTCCCAGAAGTCCAAGTCAGCACTCATGCTCATCAGAGCTTCTGGGAATTGAAGTTCAAGAACAGCTGGAGTGCCAAGGTTTGCCATCACATATAGAACATGTATGCCATGACTAGAAGAAAAATAAAAGTCTTCTTATAAACTTTGAGAAAGCAAATTAAATTGAAAGTTAAATTCTAAATTTTGGTTACATATTAATTATGTTTAGTAGGGATGTAGTGTTGCATGTTTTTTTTTTTAACTTCAGTTCTCAGACGTTTCTAGAAAACCAAATCAGTACATCTGGAGATTTCACTCCTCTGAGAAGGGCTTTCGAGTTATTTATCTAGCTCCATTCGCTCATCTGGCCTTCCTGTTTCCTGTCGCTTCCTGTTGTTGATCTGCAGGTGCCACCTGCAGTTATTCTTACAGTACTTGGGTTTCTTGGTTTCAACAATTCTGGGAGTTAACATTGTTTACACATCCCAATTACACAGTTGTAATATGTAGCTAGACAGCATTTTTAATTGTATGGTAATATAAGGAAACTGGTTTACTGGCTGTTGTTTGCGCTTCTCGTAGATAGCATCTGTTGTAAAAATAGTCCATATTAATCTATTTGAGGATAAAGGTGAACATTTGTGTCTCACATAAATAAATTGAAGATTTAATTTAATTTAATTAAATTTCATATTTTTATAGCTGCCCTACTCACAAGGACTCCGGGCGGCTTACAATACAACCCCCCTCCCAACAGATAAAACCCCATTTAAAACCCACCCACACATAATAAAAAGAGAGGGAGTTCCTCTATTACTGATTTGATATAAACTAAACTAACCAGCAGGCGGGGGTCACTCCACCATCAACGCCCCACACCTGTCCTGCCAGTCAGGTTTTCAGATCTGTCCTGAAGGGCAGCAATTCTGACTGCAGCCTCAGTTCCACGAGCCTCTCTAGCAGATGGAACAAATAGAGAGCTCCTCCGGTCTGCTCTGGTTGGACGGGCAGAAATTATTGGGACGATGCGGTCTCTTAGGTATCCTGGCCCACTACCATGTAGGGCTTTAAAGGTAATGACCAGCACCTTGAATTGCACTCGGAGGCAAATTGGTAACCAGTGCAGCTCCCGAAGCAGTGGAGAGGCGAAGCATAACACCCAAACCCCAACACCACCCGAGCAGCTGCATTCTGGACCAACTGCAGCCTCAGAATGGTCGTCAAGGGCAGCCCCATGTAGAGTGCATTGCAGTAATCTAGTCTAGAAGTGACCAGAGCGTGAGTGACCATGAGCAAGGAGTCCCAGTCTAGGAGTGGGTGCAACTGGCAAATCACCCGAAGTTGGGCAAAAGCCCTCCTGGCCACAGCCGCTACTTAATCATGCTTTGGGACCCCAGTGACGCTGTCAAAGTCCTCCAGGTGCCTGGAGGCTGTTGGGGTCTGGATGATGGCCAACGGGCTACAACTGAATCCCAGCAAGACTGAGTGGCTATGGATAAGGGGCCCTGCGCTATCCCAGGAGCTACCATCTTTGGTTCTGGATGGGGCTATTTTGCCCCAGACAGACCCGGTGCGCAACTTGGGGTCTTCCTGGACTCGCGGCTGCTGCTAGAAGAACAGGTGGCGGCTGTAGCCAGGAGGGCTTTCACCCAACTTCGGATGATACGCCAGTTGCGCCCGCTCCTGGTTCGGGACTCCTTGCTCATGGTCACTCACGCTCTGGTCACCTCCAGACTAGATTATTACAATGTGCTCTACATGGGGCTGCCCTTCATGACCATTCGGAGGCTACAGCTGGTCCAGAACGCGGCGGCCCAGGTGGTGATGGTGTGTGGACGTTATGCCCATGCCTCACCACTGCTTCGGGAGCTGCACTGGTTACCAGTTTGTCTCCGGGTGCAATTCAAGGTGCTGGTTTTGACCTTTAAAGCCCTATATGATAGTGGGCCAGGATACGTAAGAGACTGCATTGCCCTAAGGACGTCTGTCCGTCTAACCAGAGTGGGCCGGAGGGGCTCTAATTGTTTCATCAGCCAGAAGGGTTCTCCTCTCTGGCACAAGGAGAGTCTCCGGACGGAATTTCTGCTTTTCAGAAAAGAACTCAAAACCTTGCTGGCGGGCCAAGTATGGGGTGCAGGTAAAAGGGTAACCTCCATTGGGTGGTTAGTATAAAGGATAATTCCTTCGCCCATGGTCCCTTTGGTCCCTGCACCCTTTTTACGGGGTGGGTAGTTTTAATTATTATTTTTTAATGTTTTTATCTGTGATTGTGAACCGCCCCGAATCAGCCTAGGCTGAGTGGGTGGTGTAGAAATCGAACAATTAAATTAAATTTAAATTAAATCTGTTAATCTGTGGTGTGATTTTAGGAAGAAGAGTGTTATTTTTCCCTTTGCTCTTGGAATCTTCCAGAAGCAGTACCTTTTGCATTAAAGATCAACGGTCAAGCCCTCTCAATTCCCCAAAAATCCCAGAAAGGAAAATAAATGTCTAGGCAATTCCACACTACCTTGTTTGTTTTGCTTACATGATTATTTATATTTAAACTTGCATCCCATCCATCTTAAATTCACTGGTCTGGTTAGCATGTACAATCGTAAGACAGAACACACCACCCGATACAAACCAAGCTAAGAAATAAAACATAGTACAGTAAAACCTCGGTTTACAAACACCTCGGTTAATGTTTGCCATGGTTTACAATGGCAAATCCTACAAAAATGATGTCCCGGCTTACTGGTTTTTTCCCCCCGGTTTACGAATGGGAATTAGATCACCAGCGCCATGGTGGTCCTGTACCATTTTAGACTCTAAAACGGCACCCACCACCCACTGCCAGAAGTTGCGATTCTTTACTTACCGCGATGGTGTCGGCAGCGGCATTTTTGCCACTGATTTCACAGTGTCCACCACTTCTACCAGCAGCGGGAGAGTGTGGGGACCATATCCATTCGGTTCCGGTCTTTGTCCGAGCTCCATGCGCAACGATACAGCTGGAAACGTGCACCTCCCCCAGGCACGCATTCCTGGCTATAGCACTGCATAGGGAGCTTGGACAAAGATCGGAACTGAGCGGACATGGTCCCCACACTCTCCCACTGCCGGTAGCGGTGGAGGCTGGGCTCCCCCCGGCAGCTGGACAAAAACCGCTCAGGAAGAAGCAGCGGTGTGGAAAAGGTAGGGAGATTGCTTCGTCCCTTTTGTGTTCCTTTTCCCCTACACTTCAATCGATCGATCCCACACCTCAATTGATAGATCTCCACTGTTGGGGGTTGGCTGGGGGGAAGAAAGGAGGGGGTGTTTTTAGGGACTCCCCTTTCTCTCCTGCACCTCAAGACTCCCCCTTTTTCTCCACCCCAGCCGCTAATCAGCTGGGGAGTTCAATGGAGGTGCGGGATAAATCAGTTAAGAACACCCCCTTTTCTCCACCCCAGACTCTCACCAGCAAGTGGGATCGAGCGGGGGTGGGGGGGTGGGAGACGACTGTGTCTGACTTTGGGGGGGGGGCTTGAGTTTGTATTTTTTAATTATTTTTGGTCCAGTCTGGACCATTTTTATTTTTCAGTGCACTCATAAAAACAGCACACTTTAAATGGCAATACAGACATGGGAGGCACAAATTGCTCTCTGAAGGGATAGGTGTACCCAAATGCTGCTTAGGACAACTCTTGTCTTTTAAAAGCTGGAAGGGAAGAGACCTGGTACATTATATTTATATTTTTCATTTATATTCCATCTTTTCTGGGCCCACTGTGACCTTTGGCAGATGCTGGGGATGAAAATCGTGGGGAGGGGGTGGCAACACCCAAGGGCTGCTTTTCTTGATCATTTCAACATGCAGTACAAATATAAACACAAAGAACAGAAATAAATTTAGTATAAGCTCATTATAAAAATATAATAAAATTGGTAAAATAAGACAAATCACAAATATAAATGGCGGTAACACACAACTACAACCAAGGCTTTAATTTATTCCTTGTGCCAGAGGAGAACCTTTTCAATTTCAAAGGCTTCTCTAAAAAGCTCCAAAGGCCCAAAGGGAGGCAGCCTGATGAATCTCTGATGTGAGGGCTTTCCATAAGGATGGAGCCATAAGGCCTAGGAGGATTGGGGAGGACAGGCATTACACCTTAGAAAGAGGCACTTCAGCAGGTAGTATCCAGTGTATTGGTTTGGATAAAGTAAGGAAAGGAATCTTGGGTTTGAAGCCCTGCTCAGCCACGGAGACTCACTGAGGACGTGGAACTGGTAAAACCACTCCTTAAATATCTCACCCTAGAGGTGTTGCTATAAGTGAGTTCTGACATGACAGCACATAACAACAAAGAATATGTATCTTGCTTGTAAAAATGGATTCCATTGTCTTTATTCATAATGATACATTTGATATTTCTAGATAGTGTAGTTTGATTCACAATGTTTTCATTTTTTTTTAAAAAAGAGTGAAAGCAGCTAGAGCAGTGATGGCGAACCTATGGCATACGTGGCAGAGGTGACACTCGGAGCTTTTTCTGTGGGCACCTGTGCAGTCACCCCAGCACAGATTTTACTCTGCCCAGCAGCCCTATGGTAATGCTCCCTCCCCCCCCAGCACAGAGTTCACACCACCCCTCTGCCCAGTAGCCCATTGGGAGCACTTCCTCCCTACCCCCAGCAAAGATTTTGCTTGCCCAGCAGCCCCAATGGGAGTGTTTACCTCCCTGTTGCTGTGTTGGCACTTTGCGATAAATAAGTGTCTTTTGGGTTGCAGTTTGGGCACTCGGTTGCTGAAAGGTTCACCATCACTGAGCTAGAGTAATGGTTAAAAAACCAAGTCCTTAATATGTCACAAATGTTGGACATGGTTAAAACATTTGACAATCCTAGGAGTTTTGGGAAATGGATATGTTATTTTAATCTGACCATCCTGAAGTCAGAATGCTATAAACTCTATATAGTGGCTGCTAAATATAAGAAGACACTTTGTACCTGTTTGGGTTAGTGCAAGGAAATGTTTTTTCTAGTCTTTGGAGGAGAGACTCTTGTGTTTTGACATTTTATTTTATTTTATTTTTATAAATTTTTATTAATTTTTTAAAGCATAAGACATAAAACAAACATTTTATACATAACAAAAAAAATAAAAAGAATTGATAAAGATAAAATCATAATATAAAAATTAAGACAGACTGTGTATTACATACACTTACAGACTACATCACCCTGGTGCTATATACATTGTCCTAGGAGGTTGTGGGATCTCCCATTCATTTCTATTGTTCCCAAAATTTCATTTGGTCTGGTGTCAATTTTTTTATTCCGTCTCTTGTCAATGAGTATTCCACAAATTTTCGCCATATTTTCCAGAATCTACTTTCTTTTATTATACCTTTCTTAAGGTTTAGTTCCCATGTTAGTTTTTCATTCAATGCGAGATCCCACATCTGCCCGTACCAATCCTGCACTTTTAACATTATATCACTTTTCCAATTTTTTGCAATACACATTCTTGCCATTACTAACATCATAGACAACAGCTCTTTCTTATCGTTATCTATTTTAATATTCTCAACATCTGTCAGTAAGGTGGTATCTGGCCCCAATCTGAGACATACCCCAATAATTTTCCCTATCTCGATCTCAATTTTTGTCCAAAAGTTTTCTACCTCTTTACATTCATACCACATATGAACATATGTGCCCAAACTGTTTTTACATCTCCAGCACATTTTATTGTTCTTCTTATCCATCTGGTGCAGTCTCACGGGTGTCAGGTACCACCTCCATAACATTTTAAAATTGTGTTCCTTTATTCTGACCGATAGGGATCTCATAATTCTTTTTTTCCATTTATTTTGCCATTCCTTTTCCGTTATTTTCAAGTTCAAGTCCTGTTCCCATGTATGTCTTAATGTTTCTTGTGGGTTGCTTTCTGTGTTTACTATTTTATAAATTTTACTAACCAACCCTTTAATACCAATTTCCTCTTTCCTAATTTTCCAAACTAGTTCCTCAAATTCCGTCCTGTCTCTTTCTAAGCTTCGTTCCCTCCAGTATTTATTATTCCACTTATTCACCATAATTATCTGAAACCAATTCAACTTCATCTGGGTATATAACTCTCTTTTCCTCCCATCATCTTTGCAGACTCGTATCCAATCTTTCAATAGGAGAACCCTATTTGTCAACAAAATTTCCTTAATCTCGTTATCGTGTTTTGACATTTTAGAGAGAGCATGAGAGTGCATCTCCAGCATTGCTTAACCTTGTTGGCTTTGTATGTTGCTGTAGTTACATATTTAAAATATTGTATATGATGGCTAAAATCTAATAAGTTGCAGCTACATAAAGCCTATCGAACCAGTGGAATTTAGGAGGAATTGGTTTACCAAATTCCCACTTAATTTAATGGCCTACTCTAATTGTGATGTACTGCACTAAGCAACAAGACTTCAGCCATTCTATATGAAGTCTGTATGTCAAATGTAAAGAAGAACGTAGCATACTAATATTCAAGAGAGTTCTTGCACTCTTATTGCAAAGTCATGTTACATAAATGTTGACTTCCTGTAATCCTATTGATTTAATGATTCTCTAATTGGGACTAAGGACTGGATTTTAACAACTATTTAATGAAGTAAATACATACATGTAAAGCAGAATATTGGGGATTATTCTTATAATTCCCAATATTATATGTTGTTCTTTTAAAAAATAATCTGCATTGAAGAATAGATATTAATGTTCATATGAGCCATTTTTTAATGTGGGACATATGCATTTCTTCAAACACTTTACTGTCTCTCCTTCCCATTAAATCCTTTTAAAGACTTTAACAGCTGGAACATTCATATGTTTGAACTGAAACTGCTCTTAAACAACTGTACTTCATTACTTGTTGCTATAGTAGTTATATCTTCTACGTTTTCTGTTGGAGGAATTTGCATCCTGATAAATAAAATAGCATTTTGCTAGGATATTGTTGCAGTATAGATAAGCATTCAATCTATTGTGCGACAAATATTGTACTCTTCTTTATTATGACTTCATAAAATCAGAATGATTAAGCAAGTAATGATTTTAAACTTCCTTAACTTGTAAAATAGGGTTTAGGAAGACTAGAAAAAAAGTAAAGTGATTAAGATTTGTAGTCAGTATAATGAAACAAGAGGTTGACATTCTGTGACCCTGTTCAGGGCAGCATTCCACAGTAGTATAGTATTCAAAGATATCCTGTTATTTCACTAATTTCATTTAAGTATACAGTAGTTGGTGCAGTAACATACAACATGATCTGCATGTTCTATCCTTGTTGTTCAGTCGCACAGTCGATTCCAACCCTTTGCGACCCCATGGACCATTTTCCTCTAGGCACCTCTGTCCTTTATCATCCTCCTCAGCCCGCCCAGCTCTGTGCCCATTGCGTCCACAATCCCATTTATCCATCTCATCTTTTGACGCCCCCTTCTTCTCTTGCCCTCCACCTTTCCCAGAATCAAGGCCTTCTCAAGTGATATTAATGATATTAATTTTTTGTCATTATCCCCAGAATGAATTAATACTGAGGATCAAACCTCTAGAACATTTATATTTTGAAATTTTGATGTCAACTGTGAGCCGCCCGGAGTCGCTTTGGCGAGGGAGGCGGCAATATAAATACAGTAAAACCTCGCATAAAGAGCGCCTCGCTTAGAGACTGACATGCTTAAAGAGCAGAATTTTCTCTGAATGGTCGCCTTGCTTAACAACTAAAGCTAACCAAAAACTCGCTTAACAACTAAATCGGGGTTAGCAATCCCCCCACCAAAAGTCACAATTGGTCACTTACAATGGTGTTTCACTTAAAGAGCAATCCCATGGAACACATGCTCTTTAAGCGAGGTACAACTGTACAGTAAATAAGTAAGTAGGTAAATATTTAAGAATTAAAACACCTTTTAAAATATGGAAATGAGTTAGAATTTCTAAATTTTAGAAGGTAATTTTGACTGAGAAACATTCAACATAATGGTCCTAATCCTTCAGAGAATTAGCAAGATGAAGTCTGCTGAAATCTCTTGGTTTGTGTTCACTTAAGGTGTCTATATTGTATTGAAATGAAAGCTTTTTTGCATATTACATATGTATTGATTTATATTTCAAATGTCAATATAGATGTTTTAACATTTTTCTTATCTTTCATTCAGACAGGAGATTTGACCTCTGTTCAGTTAGCAGGAACTCCAAATAGATGGGAAGTGTTGTCTGCTACCGCTACAACAATCAAAGATGAAGCTGGTAATATAGTACAGATTCCGGGAACCGCTACTGTAACTTCAAGTGGGCAATATGTTCTTCCCATTCAAAGCCTGCAAAATCAGCAGATATTTTCTGTTGCGCATGGATCAGACTCATCAAATGGAACTGCATCCAGTGTCCAGTATCAAGTAATACCCCAGATCCAGACATCAGACGGCCAACAAGTTCAGCTTGGTTTTGCAACCTCTTCTGACAATGGTGGTGTAAATCAAGAACCTGGCCAAATTCAGATCATTCCTGGCTCCAATCAAACCATTATTGCCTCTGGAACATCACCTAGTAATATTCAGAATATTTTATCGCAGACTGGCCAGGTCCAAGGGGTTACGATTGGTGGTTCATCTTTTCCGGGACAAGCACAGGTAGTTGCTAATGTTCCTCTCGGACTCCCAGGAAACATCGCTTTTGTTCCCATTAATAGTGTTGATCTTGATTCTCTGGGACTAAGTGGTTCTCAAACCATGACCGCAGGCATTAATGCAGATGGACACTTGATAAGTACTGCACAGGCAATGGACAGTTCAGATACTTCTGATAGGACTGCTGAACAGGTTTCTCCTGAAATGACAGAAACCACCACTGACGCAGACATGTTTGTGCCAACGTCATCTTCATCACAACTGCCTGTGACCATAGACGGTACTAGTATATTGGAACAAAATGCAAACAGCTTGCCTACAACTACTGGGCAAGTACACAGTTCCGATCTTCAGGGAAATTACATCCAAACATCAGTCTCGGATGAGACTCAGGCTCAAAATATTCAGGTCTCCACAGCACAGCCTATTGTACAGCATATACAGCTTCAAGAGTCACATCAAACAACCAGTCAAGCCCAAATCGTACAAGGTGTTGCACAACAGACAATCCACGGGGTGCAAGCCAGCCAAGGGATATCGCAACAGGCTTTGCAGAATCTTCAGCTTCAGTTAAATCCTGGCACTTTTTTAATCCAGGCACAAACTGTGACTCCATCTGGGCAGATAACATGGCAGACATTTCAAGTACAAGGAGTTCAGAGCTTGCAGAACTTGCAGGTGCAGAATTCCCCTGGCCAACAGATAACATTGACACCTGTGCAGACAGTCACGCTTGGTCAAGTGGCAACGGGTGGGTCCTTGACGTCAACTCCCGTTAGTCTAAGTACTGCTCAGTTGCCAAATCTACAGACAGTTACAATAAATTCCATAGATTCTGGTGGCATTCAACTGCACCCAGGAGAGAATGCGGACAGTCCTGCAGGTATTTATATATTATACTTATCTGTGTTTTAAAGTGGCCTATCTGATGGTTTGGATATTGGTAAAACCTAACTATATTTTTTTTATCATGAAAGAATAGAAGATTTTAGGCTGCTGTTTACAAATGTTTACTTTCCCAACATTTAAAGTTCTGTTTTTGTTTTGTTTAGCTTTTCCGGTAAAACGGAATAGCATTCTAGGCTAAAGGATCACAGTTTAAAGATTTTTTCCTGTTTTTGGTTACCTTATTAATCTTGAAGTTGATTTTCTTTTACTCTTCAAAAGTATCTTTTTACATAAGGTAAACTGAGAATCCAGATGGGTTTATTAGTTTTTAAAGATACAGGAACACACCTTTAAAAAGGATCTTGTAGAATTGTAATAAAAATAGAAACCTGAAATAATTGGATCTGGAGCAGTTTCCTTATGAGGAAAGGTTTCAGACTTTGGTGCTATATGGTTTCAAAAAAGATATAGGAGAACATGATGGAAGTGTATAAAATTATGCCTGATGTGAAGAAAGTGGATGAAAAAAAGCTGTTCTTCATTTCTCATAAAAATGGGAGCCTGGAGTCGTCAAAGGAACATGAATGGTGGGAGGTTCAGGACAGACAAAAGGAAGTAGTATTTTACACAATGCATAGTTAAGCTATAGAATTCATACTGGTTTAAAAGAGAATTAGGCATATTCTTGGTTGAAAAGTTTATAATGGCTGCTAGTCATTGTAGCATTTAAACGCCTGTAGGCAGCATACCTCTAAATATCGGAGAACATAATTGAGAGAGGGCGATGGCTTGTGAACTCCCCATAGGCATCTGGTTGACACTGGAAATTTAAATGTTGGGCTAAGGTATTCTCTTACTCATATCCAGCAGGGCTGTTGCCCCAGTTTTTGTTATTATTATTTTTAACAAGGGTACATTGCTTGTCGCCTCCAAAAGGGATTGTTCAAGACACACCCATATAAAAACCATTAAACAGTAGCTGTTGATTAAAAACATTGTAAAAGTAGCAGCAAGGTCTGCTTATCTTCTTATGCTTGTGGAATGTTTCACATTCATGTACTTCTGACTCCCTCAAACTTTGGTGCCAAATGTGGCTCTTCTGGGTTGCCAGTCTGTCTCTTTGATGTTTGCCAATGGTTGACTCACCTCCCCCATGATACCATCATTTGGTTCTTTCACATCTGTTATATGATTTCTCACTCCTAAAATATTGACATGCCTTTCCCAGGTTTTAGTCGATGGCAATAAGAGCTTTGAACTAAAATATTGGTATTTTGGGTACCAGTGCCAGAATTTCTCTCCCCATCTCTTACACCCTGGGCTGTTATAGGCTCACCCCACTCTTGTTCTAATTAATTAATAGTTCAGTGTCAAATAAAATCTCCATTCTAGGGCAAATGATGCAGCTATTTACCTAGGAAGCTGTATGTGAGAGCTTTACTTTAAAAGTCAACAAATTAATCCATATGCCTACATTGGGGATAATTCACCAGAATAGCCCGGATATTTGGATTTTCAGTATAACCCCTCCTTACAGGGCATTAAGGTGGTTTGCAAAGGTGACTCATCTCTATTTTATTTTAACATTATGTTAGCTTTTTCAAAAGATTAAAGCTGCATATTCTTCTAATTTTCCTGCTTGAAAGTGAACCTGAAATCTGATAAATACTGAACAAGAGTGGCTGAAATTGGAAGTTGGGATTTTTCTTCTTCTTGAGTTTTGTAGAATGCTGATGCCAAATCATACATCAGAACCTATATGTGAAAGTTACGCTATAACTCTGAACTGTAATTATTTAATTAATTGGATACAGTACAACAGCAGGTATGACACAGACTGGTGTGAATTCCCATTGTTAAGATAATTTTTAAATCGATCAAAATAGATTTATATAAAATTTGTCAGCCTCTAGATATTTTACAATACCCATGAGCCCACAGCAGGCACATCTGTGCCTTATTGAGTTGGGGAAGCTGGCTTGCCTTTCTCTATAGAAGATGTGCAGTTCTTAGGCAAACTAACTCTCCAAAAGTATAAATTAAGTATTTGATACTTTTTGCATGAATGAATTGGTAAAACTTGGCATGTTTATTTAAAATAAGTTGCTATCAGTATGAGAATGAGTATGGGGAAATTCAACTGATGTAACTTTATGCCACACAATGAGAAATATACCATCAGCTAGTTACAGAAAACTAATTTAATTTACAATTTCCTATCACCCCTCTTCAGGTTCTGATGCTCCTTTTGTCTTTCATATCATAAAATCATTACCAGCAGTTCTGCCACTGGATTGAAACCACTGGTGACAAAATTATTGGCGGTGATTTTCTGATGTGAAAAGCTTATCCTATTCTCAGGGTCCCCAAACTTCCATGGGATCAAAGGGATTCCCAAGGAGCCTTGGGACCTGAAGGATGGGAGATGGGAAGTTTTAAATTAAATTAAACTAAAGATTTTTGTTGCCAGCCGATGACATCATTCTCATTGTGCAGTATTAAGTTGTGCAACAGAATTTCAGTCAACATATCTTTTGAACATCTTAGGAGGAAACAAATAGTGAATGTTGGCTCTCTGTCTCTTTCATTTGTGCAGCCAGCCTTGGAAATGAATTACGATTTAAACATGACACTAAGGGCTTGTCTACATGGGCTCAATTAGACCAGCTGGAGCAGGTTAAATTGGTGTACTGAAATATTCCGTTAGGTCTGGTAGAGATGCAGCTTATCATTAAGTGTGCTGCTTACATCCAAATGAGATATGCACATCAAGTGGAGCTGTGGTGGCTCGGTGGTTAAGAAGCTCACCTTGTTCGCTGGAAGGCCAGCAAGTCGGCATTTCAAGACCCAGCTACTGCATGACAGATGTGAGTGCCCGTCTCTGTCCCAGCTCCTGCCAACCTAGCAGACTGAAAGCAAGAAACTGCAAGTAGATAAACAGGGACCCCTTCGGTGGGAAAAGATCTTGGGGACGTGAAAGGAACCTCATTTGGTCAGCCATCCCCTGAGCAGACCTCCAGCAAAAATCCTTTCAACCCAGAATAATTTTTGACACGAAATTATTATTATCAAGTGGAGGAAATCAACGAGAGATGTTCCTCCTGTCATGCACATCTCTGGGTAGACTACTTTGATGGATTTGAGACATTTTCAAAACAGATCTATCTGTTCAGTTATTGAATTTCATATAATACAAGAACAAACATGCTTATAACTAGTATGTACTGTACTACATATTTGACTATTCCGTGATTAACGGCATCTACTGATGCTTACCCTTCCTCACCATGCCACTCTGCCCCTCAAAGCTGTTCTGGGATGTTGAGGATCCCCTAGAGCTGAAAGAGTAAAAAAGTCAATGCAGCGTTTGCTATGGCCTTTTGCCTTGCATATTGTAAATAAGTTTACAATATGCATATTGTAAATAAGTAAATAAGTGAGGACATTTTCTTTCTCTAGGAGAGAAAGATATGGTATGTAGCACTTCACATGAGACACTATTACTATTAGGCAGCATTCACCCAAAAGTGGCTTCATTTTGACAGTTTCATGTCTGGCCTAGACACTGATGAAGCAGCATCAGCAAGAAAGTATTAAGTACTCATTTAGAGAACTAGGAAGTGATGATTATTATAAAAAAATGCACTCTGCATTTTTACAAAGCATCTTAGGAGGAAACAAGAAGTAAAAATATTTTAAAGACTTAGAAAAATGGGGAGAGTACCAAGAGAAAGTAGAGCATGCATAGACCCTAGATATAAATAAACTTTAAGCTGTTGCAGGTGGTTGACATGCAAGAGATGTATGTGGGCCAGGGAGCAAAGGAGGTGTTCTGCCAGTTCAAGTACATTTACAAGACACTGAGAGATAATATCTCTTGTTAGTAATAATAATAATAATAATAATAATAATAATAATAATAATAATAATAATAATAATAATAATAATAATAATAATAATAATAATAATAATAATAAAAACAATTGGAGAAAATCACAAAATATTGCGATTTGCAAATTGAGGTTGAGCGTCTATGGAAGAAGAAATCTGTTGTTGTACCCATAGTGATCGGAGCCCTTGAAGCAATACCTAAAGAACTCCCTAGATATCTGGAAATTTTGGACTTACTGGACTTGAACATCCTTACGCTACAAGAAACAGTTTTGCTAGGAATGGCATATATACTTCGACATTACCTTAATAGATCTTAGGGCCTTGGTTAGGTCTTGAGCTGTTAACTTTATACCAGTCTTTGACTGAGAGTCTAATGATAGATTTTTACTTTATAATAATAACAGTACCTGCAGTACCTTAGAGCAACAGTTATAAATGTGACATAAAGCAAAATCTGTGTAGACATTTAATATTTTATTTATTTATTATACTTATACCCCGCCAATATAGGAGATTTAAGAGTAAAACACAAAGGTCTGTCATATATGTAATTAGGTCTGGATAGGCTTAAGATTTTGTCACCATCTGATGTCTAGGAGAGACACAGCTTTTATATGTGGATATAGAGTTTCTTTAAAAAAAGCATCAGTATATAAAATAAATGAGAAGGTCCATACATCTGTTTGAAGTGCTTCACATATTCAGAATACCCTGTGGCCCTTCACAACATACTGCATGCTGATGTTCAAGCATCAGCCTTTTTGACTTGACAGGGGCTTATAATAGGACAGATATGGGTCCCTGTTAGGTCAGAGCTTCTGATGTTTATACATCTTCCCATGAGTTTTATAGACCTCTACTTAAAAATCAGAAACTTGTTTTCTTCACAGCTGGCATTTTAGAATGAAACCAGATAACTGTTTCCACTCCTATTAAAATTCATCTGGGTATCAAGGTATAAGTATTTTCATTGTTGGAATAATTTCAGACATCTAACTCAACAAGCTTTATTTATCTACATTACTTGTATGTTCTGTATGTACAAAAACATATTCACAGTTGTTGAAAACATGCAACTTTCCCCCAATCTTATAGCTATCAAAAACTATAGGCACAAATGCTTAAAATATATGGAAACTTAACTTAGGTTATAGGCAAATACTTAAGTCAGATTTCAGTCCAAAATAGAGAAGCTTAAAAGGTAAAATAAACATACAAAATAATAGTTTAATTACATTTTTAAAATGCAGTTTATAGCCTAAAAAGGCATTAACAAGAAGCAGAAAATGCTTCTCTAAAATACATCATTGTGAAAAAGCAGTGTAGATTTGAGCAGTCTTTAGCCTTTAAACATATTACTGGACCACATGAAAAATATTCCAGGTGTTCATCTAGCCAAGCCAGTTTGCATCTATGGAGGAAAATCCATGTTGCCCTTGTCTGTTTTGAGATGCTGCTGTGCTTCATTTTGCTGCCCTTTGATGCCCAGAATCAGTGTTGTTGGTATCTGTTGTGTGTGGTAAGTAAGCATGGTGTTTTGCAAGTATTTCTCTTCTCCCTATAGTTAGAGTTTTTCATATTTCCCCTCATTGTTAACAGCGGGATTTTGCTGGTGTGGTTAGGTACTGATCCCTACTAGTTAGATTCTTGTCAGTGTTTTTACTGACTATTGTAATTCGCGAGTCTGCATCTGTGGGGATATTAAGTTGCTTGATATCATTTAATGGGTAGGCAAAATGCTATGAGTATAAAGTGCTAGTGGCCCAAGTTGGTCAGATATCAATTTATTCTATCCATACTTTAGGACTTTTGGGAGTTTTCTTCCTCTGTTTTGTATTTCTTATAATTTGCTTTCATGTTCAACTGTCAGCCATGAAACAGATTCTTTTGAAAGGTAATGTTGTTGTGCATTGACATTGCTTACAGACTTGCCTGGGGCTGATTGTTTCACAGTGACTTTTTGTAAACTGCTGTTCAAACCTCATTTTTGAAACCAATGCACATGTATTTTTTTACATTCCTCTTAATTATTTTAGCACTCCGGACACACAAAATTTCACACTTTTACACCCCAGTGACTACAGAACGTGAGATTCTGGCCAAAGAACATAGTAAGGTTCTAGGACTGGTTCCTCGTTTTTCTTTGTTTGCCCTAACCCAAGACAATAAACTACAAAACACACGAGAAAACTCAGTACAATATAAAAGATAGTATGTACAGATGTTAAGCATGTAACTTGAGAAAAAGAGCTATGCAGGAGGCACACCCTCCTCTTACCCCCATCCTTGTAGCACCTGAGAAACCACTTCTGAAAGTTCAGTGAGTTCTGCCTTCCTGCCCCTTGAAACAGAATAGACAGCTACAGTCCTAAAATAAGTGGTAGAGGCCCTGGAGAGTACATAGAAATACTTTAGATTTTTTGGGTCCCAGCAGTTTGCACACACTCATTCTGTCAATAATATTTGGGCCCAACGGCAAAATGAGCAGAGGAGGAACCTTTCTGATTCCAAACGGTCATGGAGGCGGAAGAGGCCATGCCAGATGGACTGGCTAGGAAGGCGCACCTTGATAATATCCTCAAAGCTGCAGCAGTCCACTGCAGTCCCAGTGTTAAATCCTGCATGTCTCATTTCATATGTGCCGCAAGAGATGGCTCCGTGATCATAATGTGTGGGTCACTTCATGGCAAGTTGGGATCCACCTTAAATAAATTCATGCCAAAGACATTTTTCCTGCTTCAGGAAAAAAATGCATTCTCGGATACGAGTTGCAGCCCACGACGATTTGACAACCGAAGGGACAAAATGATGTTTTGTCCTCCAGGTGGCTCTTTTGTGTTAACTTATATAGCAGAAACCACAAGCACACTTGTAGCCAACAGCTGAGTTAAGTTCTCATTTTGATCTCTTCTGATAATGAAAGCTATATTGATAGAAGAATTTAGGAAGATACCACATTACTTCTGGGAATTCATCAAAAAAAATTCAGTTCCTGTAATTTTCCCATTCTTTGGAGCAGTACTGTAGCTGCTTGTTGCACTGTAGTTAAGCTGTAGTACTGCAATCAAAACTCTGCTAGCAATCTGAGTTTGATCCTGATGGACTCAAGGTTGACTCAATCTTCCCTCCTTCTGGCATTGGTAAAATGAGTACCCAGCTTGTTGGGCAAATTGTAGTTTGCATAATTACCTTGTGAAACATCCCAGACAGTATCTAAGCAGCTGCATTTGCGTTTTACATTTAACTTTATCTGAACTTGCCAAATGTTTATTTCAGATTACATCAATCTTTGTTTGGGATATATAATTAGAGTAGTTCAGTTGATCAGACCTTAGGCTTTACAGAATTAACTATTGCTCTACTACCATCCACAACCATCACCTTATTATTGAGAGCTGCTTTTTACATAATATTCCTTGAAACAGCAATTATTACAGAATTTGACATGCAGGGATGAAGAGGTCTTCAGTGAAATAGTTTTTATTGCACGTCAAGCAGAACGCAGGAGATAGAGCAGCCTTTATGGAACTGTATTTCTTCGTGTTGTTTTTGAATGCACACTCATGGTTCTGCGCCTGCGCTAAGCCGTTATCGGAGCTGCCAAGCTGATTGGACAGAAGTTTTGTAGTTAGGACTGCCCACCATCTCCACCCACCATTTTGCGCCTCTTTCCCTCAACTCTCTTTTTTCCGCTGCCTGAGCAAGAGCCTTCTTGAGAGCTGTTCCAATTTTCTTGCGTTCTCGATCTTTTGATTGCCTCAAACTAAATAATTTTTTCGGACCAGAAGAGTTACCCCCTTTTGGTCCACCCCCGACCGGGAGGTCTTCCTCTCGGCCGGTTTACTGTTTGTTCCGCTTGATCCCTGACTGTCTTACGGCCGGGATAAAAAAAATTCCCAGCTGGTGTTGGTGACCGCCTTTCCGCCAGCTCGTTCGCCCGTTGGATGGCCGCCACTGCCGTGTTCAAAAGGTGCCTGTCTTGCAATACTAAGATACCAAGTACTGACAGACACGATAAGTGTCTCATCTGCCTTGGCGACGACCATCCGGTGCACTCTTGTGCAGTCTGTAGAAAACTTTCTAGAGTCGCCTTGAAAAACCGCCAGAACCGTCTCCAAGTTCACCTAATGGCAGCGGCTCTAGCTCCTCAACCCTATGGTTTTCAGAGGAAGAGATATTTGGATAATGGGGAGTTGGAACAGAAATCTCTTGTAGCCATATTTAATGCTGCAATATTCTGAATACTGAGTTGGGAATAATTCCTACTGAACATAACAAGACTTGCTTCAGAATTAGCATGCATGGATTTATATTGTAAGACAATCACCTGAGTGACTGAATTATTGAATTATTTAATTTGGATTGTAAGCATCACCCAGGGCTGACGTTTGAAATCAGTGGGACTTAATAATGCAGAATTACAAAGCTGTTTGTGCGTGTTTAATTTTTTCCATTGTTTAAGAGTGCAGGAGTTCTGTCATGTTCATTCTCCAATGCTTAAAATATGATTTGGAAGGAAGGATACTGCAGGTGTCCTATTGCAAATTTCTTGTTATGTGGTGGTGCTTAGATGCCTGTTACTGCATTATGAAACCATGCTACATGTAAGGTAAAGGTCACCCTTGCTCGAAAGCCAGTTGTATCCGACTCAGTCTGGTGTTCATCTCCATTATATAACCAAAGAGCCAGCACTGTCTCCATCTGCAAACATTTCTGTGGACATGTGGCGTGGCAGGCATGACTAGTGCACGGAATGCTGTTTACCTTCCTACTGAAGTGGTACCTATTTATCTACTTGCAATTTCTTGCTTTCAAACTGCTAGGTTGGCAGGAGCTGTGACAGAGACTGGAGCTCACTCCATCATGCAGCACTTTGGTCTCGAACTGCTGACCTGCTGACCTTCCAGTCGTCAAGTTCAGTATCTTAGCCACTAAGCTACTGCAGTCCTACGCTACATGCAAACGTATTTTTTGGGGACTTGTGAGTTTGAGGTGCATTGATTAAGCATAGAAATTGTTTAGTTGGACAATCATTGCAAGGTATTGGAGGTTATTATTGCAGTGGCTCAAGTGGTTAAAATGCTGAACTCGCTGACCGAAAGGTCGGAGTTCAATTTTCAGGTACTGCATGATGGAGTGAGCTCCCATGTCTGTCCCAGCTACTGCCAACCTAGCAGTTCAAAAGCAAGAAATTGCAAGTAGATAAATAGGGACCACTTTGGTGGGAAGGTAAAAGCGCTCCGTGCACTCCGGTGTCTAGTCATGCCTGCCACATGACCACGGAAATGTCTGCAGAAGCAGACAGTGCTGGCTCTTTGACTATGAAACAGATATGAGCACTGAACTCTAGAGGTGGATACGACTGGCTTTTGAGCAATGGCAATCTTTACCTATTGCTTTTAGTTTGGAGAAATAATTTTTAAATAAAAAATAGTATTTAATAAAAGGAGTCATCAAACACGAATAATGTTCTTTTCCTCTCCCAGTAAAAGAATAATCCAGATTTTGGGTGAGGATGCTAGTGTTATCTGGCCAGGTTGTCATGCTATTGTAATAGAGTAGACCATACTGCCAGCAACTCAATTCTGAGTGTCAGCCGGCAGTTAACTAACGTGCCCACCCACTTGAATGGAGGAAAGCAGCTTCATCAATAGTAGCCTGGGACTGAGGAGGATTTTGCTTGCCCGAAGGGCTCAGGACCAGAAAGTGACTCACGGAGCTGGATCAGTGGTATTGGGGTCATGCTGCGATGTGAAAGGCAGATGAAAGGCCCACAGCATTGTATTCTCAAGACAGTCTTCATGGCTGATCGCCATGATGATCGTCAGTATTCGGATACAGATATGGCAGAAGAAGAAGAAGGTGGCTACTGTTATCTAGGCAAACATTTGTAGATGTTTAGTTGGATTTGTATCATATTTCCATCTCAAAATTTGCTTGACAGTCTGCTCACTAGCTAAAGATTTTGGGGAAATCCAGCACTGTTACAGAAAGCATGGGGAATGTGCCACTGACATCCAATGATTTGTTACTAGTTCTTTAAGAACAACGAAATCTCTTCCCAGAGTCCAGCTTTATTATGTATCCAAGGAATGCAGCCTGCAAATTGAGCATCATGGAAATGGGAGAGCTCCATTACACAAAGTACCAGATGTCATTTTGCCTCTTTATAAATCTATGGTGAGGCCCCATCTGGAATACTGTGTACAGTTCTGGTCGCCATACCTCCAGAAGGATATTATGGAGTTGGAGAAAGTACAGAGGAGGGCAACCAGAATGATTAGGGGACTGGAACACCTTCCTTACCATCTGAGGCTGCAACGGTTGGGCCTCTTCACTCTTGAACGACGGCGTCTAAGAGGTGACCTGATTGAAGTTTATAAAATCATGCACGGTGTGGACAAAGTAGATAAGGAAAAACTGTTTTCCCTATCGCACAACACTAGAACTAGGGGACACTCCATGAAACTTTTGGGTACTAGTTCTCAAACAAATAAGAGAAAGTACTTTTTCACCCAGAGGATTACTGGTCTATGGCACTCCCTGCCAGAAGAAGTGGTGACAGCTGTCAGTCTTGACAGCTTTAAGAAAGGATTAGACAAGTTCATGGAGGACAAGGCTATCAATGGCTATAATTATGGCTACCTAAGGACAACCTCCGGGTTGGAGAGATAGGCAGGATATCTCTCAATGCCATTTCCAGGGAATCCTAAGCAGGTGAAGGCATCTGCTTGGGAATACCCTGAAGGAAATGGTGAGCCACTGTGTGAGACAGAATGCTGGACTGGATGGGCTGTGGCCTGTTCCAGCAAGGCTGTTCTTATGTTCTTATGTTCTAAAGTGGTATGTCCCACATTAGTGTGGTTTAGAAGTTGCAGTGGCAAGGAAGAACTAAAGAGAGCCTGATTCACAAGCATGAGACACTAGATCGGGAATGGGCAGTGTGTGATTCATCATCATCATGTGCTGTCAAGTCAGTTCAGATTTATGGCAACACTTCCAGGATTTTCTAGGCATAAAGTACTCAGAATGGTTTTCTGGTCCTGCATTCTGCTGGCACTTGTGGGACCAGGTGGCTTTCCTCAGGCTGCTATCCCAGGAGATACAGTGGAGATTTGAATCTCTGGTCCCTGGGCTTTGTAGTCTGCTGCTTCACCTCACTGAGCCCAACTCGTGGGTGATTTGGTGGCCCTCGGGATGTTATTAGATTATTGTTTTCTTCAGGCCTCAGCATTAACTGCTGCCCAGAGTAGGTGGGAGTTGCTGTCCAGTAGCATCTGGCGAATTGCTTTCCACAGCCCATCCAGAACTAATAGTTACAAGGAAGCATTCAGACATATCATCTATATACAGCAAGGCAAAAATATAACAACATTTTTATCATTTATGGAATAATCTTGCTTTATTTTTCATTAAACTGCATGGCAAAGTAAGCTGAACACAAATGCTACAGAAAAAAAATCTACTTACAGTGGTACCTCGCTTAAAGAGCATAATGCGTTCCACGAGATTGCTCTTTAAGCGAGTTGCTCTTTAAGCAAAACACCATTGTAAGTGACCAATTGTGACTTCTGGCAGGGTGTGTGTGATTACGAACCCCGATGTAGTTGTTAAGCGAGTTTAGTTGTTCCCATTTAAAAATAATTTTCACTCCTGATTCTGTTTGCATATGTCAGTTCATTAAAAGATGTTATATCATTACATTATGCCAAACTGTTGCTTAGACCAGCGTTTCCCAAACTACGTTCCACAGAACACTGGTGGACTTCATTTCCCAGAAGCCTAAATCAATACATTGGCTGATCAGTGCTTTGGGGAATTGAATTAGGGTTTTGGGAATTGAAGTCCAAAAACCAAAGATTGGTAAACACTGCCTTAGACAATAATAGTTTTACAGTAAAACCTTGCATAAAGAGCGCCTCACTTAGAGACCAACTCACTTAAAGAGCAGTATTTTCTCCAAATGGTTGCCTCGTAGAACAACTAAAAAGGCGCTTAACTAAATCAGGGTTTGCAATCCCTCCGCAAGAAGTCACGATCAATCACTTACCATAGCGGTGCTGGCACTTTTTCGAAGTGTTTTGCTTAAACAGCAATCCCGTGGAACACATTATGCTCTTTAAGCGAGGTACTACTGTACTCCCAAGTGTCTTTCCATCCCATAGCATTTGCAAGCAATGGCCAGTATGTTCTTGCAGAACTCTGCCAGTGTAGAGGGAGGGATTTCACCAGCAGTACCATATAGCTGCTAGTTGAAGAGTTTCTTTTCTTTGATTTTGGGTGGATGCAACTCATATTGAATTTTGATTTGAATTGAATTTATTTTTTATATACCGCTTTCCTCGTTTTGCAACGACCCAAAGCGGTTTACAGCATTCAAAAATATACAAAAATACGATAATACAAAGAAATACAATAATACAAAGTTACAAGACAATAATTATAAAGTTACCAAACAAAAATGCAAATTTGCAGATACAAAATGTGAAATTACATAGCGATACAGTAAAATGAATCAAAAACAATTTACAGTTTACAAAATAATCCGTGGCAGCGAGGGCAGCAGCGTCCTGCCTACCCCCACCTTTTAGGTCTGAGGGGGGGCGGAGCCCAAGTGTCCCGGCAGGTGGGGTGCCTGGGAGAAGAGCCTCTTCGCCCCAGCTGGGGCCAGGAACTGCGGCAGCGGGGCAGCAGCATCCAGCCGACCCCCCACCTTTTAAGTCTGAGGGGGGCGGAGCCCAACCATCCCGGCAGGTGGGGTGGGCGGGAGAGCCTCTTTGCCCCAGCTGGGGCCAGGAACCGCCGCGGCGGGGCAGCAGTGTCCAGAGTAGGGGGGGAAGAGCCCAAGTGTCCTGGCAGGTGGGGTGGCCGGGAGAGCCTCTTCGCCCCAGCTGGAGCCAGGAACCACGGTGGTGGGGGTAAGGTGAAGTCGCATGCACCCCAAAATCGAAAAAAGGAACTAAATAGTGGCAGCCTACCATAGCTGGTGACTCCATTTCCACTAGACTTGGTAGAGATCCCTTAAGAGTTTCATAAATCAAATACAGTAGACCCTTGCATAAGGATATTACTTGGTTCCCCAAGTAGCGTTATTATGCAGAAAACATCGTTATGCGGGTTTCTATGGAGTTTCCCGCATAACGACGTTTTTAACGTCGTTATCTGGATAACATTGGTTATTTTTAGCGTGGTTATGCGGATAACGACGCTAAACCATGCGGGGGAACACGTGCATAACGACACATTGTTAAGCTAAAATGATGCTATCCGAACATGTCGATATGTGAGGGTCCACTGTACACTTATTTATTTCCATTCTTTTATGCTGACTCCATTTTTTCTTCCAGTCAAACATAATTGCTTTATTTGTGTCAATTTAAATTGTTCTTTTTAAAAAAAACCTCACGTTTATTGTTGGTTTGAAACTTGAACCTATGCGTGCCTTATAATTACAAAACAGATGTACTAGGAATGTCACATAACAGGTAAGCAATAAAATGTATGAATCTTTTCAGATGACACAACATTTTATATAGCATTTTAAAGGGATGAGATCATTATGTTTTGCTTTGCTAAGTATAATAGTATAATAGCTACATAGCTGTGGTTTTTTTTTTTTTGTCTTTAGATATTAGAATTAAAGAGGAGGAGCCTGATCCCGAAGAGTGGCAGCTTGGGGGTGATTCTACACTGAATACCAATGATTTGACACATTTGAGAGTGCAGGTGGTAGACGAAGAAGGGGACCAGCCGCATCAAGAAGGGAAAAGATTGCGAAGAGTGGCTTGCACTTGTCCCAATTGTAAAGAAGGCGGTGGAAGGTATGCTGTTCTTGACCCCTGGCCTGTAAAGTAAATGAGGCAAAAGTGAAAGCCAATCATGTCCGACACTAGGGTGTGGTGCTCCATCTCCATTTAGAGCCAAAGAGCCAGCGCTGTCTGTGCAGACGTTTCCATGATCACGTGGCAGGCATACACCGGAATACATGAAACACTGTTAACTTTCCCATCAAAGTGGTACCTATTTATCTACTTGCAATTTCTTGCTTTAGTATGAATATTTTTATTATATTGTAAATCTGGTTGTGAGCCGCCCGGAGTCGCCTAGGCGAGAAGGCGGCAATACAAATTGAAATAAATAAATAATACCTGGGTTTGAACTGCTGACCTTCCGATCTTCCAGTCATCACGTTCAGCATCTTAACCACTAACCCACTGCTGTCCTCAGCTATCTCTACTGTTCCTCAACTAGACTACATGCTTAGAAGTCACACGTGTTTTGAATAGGGAGGAAAGAGAGATTATATTTGAAGAAATTCAGTTGTCTTGGTTTAATAGATTACAATTGGAGAAATGGACTAAACATTTAAACACCTATCTATATCTATAAAGCAAAGAAGTACGTTAGTGTGCCCTGGATACGTTCCCCCCCGACCCACCCCCCTGAAAATGCACCTGGCCCTACCTTGCACGTCTCATCATCCAAATAGGGGTCCAGACGCCGCTTTTAGGGTGCTAGCCCCACCGAGAAGGATCGCCGCAGCGCCAATGGTGCAGCAGCGCACGCCAGCGCGCTGACATCATAACTGGGCACCTGAAAAGAATCAATTGCGCTGGTGCACATGTGTGCACCAGCAGAAGCAGCCGGGTGTGGGAGTCGGCTGTTGGGAGACTCCCAACGCTGCCACCAGTCCAGCCTCCCAACCAATGCTGCAAAAAAACAAACAAAAAAAAAACACGCCACTGAACAGTGTTGCAAGGGCGCCGGTAGCGGCTACTGTGCCCCTTCCAAAACTGCTTCCCTCCCACCCACCACCGCCATCCATGGACAGGGATGTGAGGCCGCAGGAGGTGGCCTCCAGGAGACCGACGCGGCTGCCAACCCGGCCTCCCACCCAGTGCAGCAATCCCCCACACCGAACAGAGACACGAGGCCGCCAGAGGTAGCTGCTGCGGCTCTCCCACCACTGTGGTCCACACACCCTCCCACCCACCAGCAGCAGCCCCCGCAAGAGACGGGGACGCATGATCGCCCGAGGCAGCCACCGCAACCCTCCCAACTCTGCCACCAGCCCTACCTCCACCACTTCACCGTGAGGTGCCCTCGGAAACTTTTCCGTTGGCCACAACCAGCACGGCCAACGACCATCCCCGGGGCGGAGCCCGGGCAGCAATGCTAGTATATATATAAATAAAAGAAATCACAAGTGTATTGAGTAACTTTGATTTTAATTGTTATGTCAACAGAGGCACCAATCTGGGGAAAAAGAAACAGCACATCTGTCACATACCTGGTTGTGGGAAAGTATATGGAAAGACATCGCATTTGCGGGCTCACCTCCGCTGGCATTCTGGGGAGCGTCCATTTGTTTGTACTTGGATGTTCTGTGGCAAAAGGTTTACCCGCAGTGATGAACTGCAGAGGCACAGGAGGACGCATACAGGTGACCCTTTTTTTTGTTTGCCTGGCCTTTTTTGAGGTGGGAGTGTGGGGAGGAAGAGCATCGGTCAGTTTCAAAATGCAACTTTTACCTTTTCTTACTGCTAATCTTAATCTTTTGAATAAATTGACCTAGAATAGTTCCATTTAGTAACAGTACTCTCATTCAATTTACCATTCAAGAATCTGTTTCATCCAGAGATTAGCTTCAGTTTCAATTACATTGTGTCTGATGGCAATTTGATAGAACTTGGAGTGAAAGAAGTTCTGTTTTGTTGTTTTAACAGGTGAAAAGAAGTTTGTCTGCCCAGAATGTTCAAAGCGCTTCATGAGAAGTGACCACCTTGCCAAACATATTAAAACGCACCAGAATAAGAAAGCTATCCATGCTAGCAGCACAGTGCTGGCGTCAGTGGAAGCGACAGCAGAGGAGACTTTGATTACTGCGGGTGGAACAACGCTTATCCTTGCTAATATTCAACAAGGTTCTGTTTCAGGGATAGGAACTGTTAATACGTCTGGCACCAGCCATCAAGATATTCTTACCAACGCTGAAATACCTTTACAGCTTGTTACTGTTTCTGGAAATGAGACAATGGAATAAATATACACAAGATACCTATTAATTGTGGTTATTTTTATACAGTAGTGAGAAGAATATTGTTCCTAAGTTCTTAGATATCTTTTTATTGATGTGCAAAATTTTTTGGATTGACAGTAACTTGGTTATACATGACACTGAAATGCCTTACTTTGTATGATATTCCATAGTATATTAAAATGGTAAAATTGCATGGGTTTTGTAGGTACTTTTGGAATCTAGGAGAGATTAAATTTTACCAACTTGTATAAAAAAAAATAACAATGGAAATGGTAGTCTAATCAAATGCATCAATCCTTTGTGGTTTAGTGTAAAAATGAGAACATGTTGGTATTTATCTATTGTAAGATAAAAGTTGATTGGTGAAAAGAAATCATGTTATGATAAAAGAAATTTTGTAATTTTCTTGATGACTGGAATTTTTATTATGCATAACTGACAAATCAAGTTTTCAAGCAAATGTTTCATTGTATAGGCTTTACTTAGCTCATCAAGTTGTCATTTTGAAGCTAATTATTTTAATTAGGTTAACTATGTACAATATTTTAAGCATTACTCTTGTAAGATTTTGAAAACTACATTTTAACATGGAACTCTAGGGATAGTCACCTTTTAAGTCCTGTTGAAAAGCCATGTTTGAAGTTTAATTTTGCCAAAATAATGTCTTGTTAATACTCTTTCAATAACAGATTTGGGCAATATAACCAATATTTAAATTTATTCAAAGGCTTAAAAAAGGGAGGTTGTACCATTTTGGGTAGTGAAACAAAAATAGAGGTTCCCTTTTTCTTGAATTTCAGAGGACCAAAAACTTAAGGGTGTCAATTTTGACCATTGTTTTTATCTAATATAGACTCCAAAAACATTTGTCTGCCAGGGCCTTAAAAGCCATTATGTAAATTACTAGTTAAATCAAAACACACATGCACATAGGCAAATAGAAACTCAGTTCCACAGGGACATGACTCCATATTAATATTAGTCATAGCAAAATAAGAATTTTACTGCTCTTTCTTCTGCCAAGCTTTTGGTTAGCTGAGTTGCATTTAAATGTCCACATCTTTCCTTTATGCTTCCCTTAAATTGTATGTATCCAGCACATTTAACTGATAAACATATACTTTTTTTTATTAAGTTGAATTCTTTTTTATTTTTGAATTACTGTTTATATTTTCAGTTATAGAAAAAAAATTGTACACACTTAATTTGCTTAGCCAGTCTGTAAGTGCGCTACCCATTTTACAAACAAGTACTATAATTACAACAGTTCACTATTTACAAGCATTTGGAAGTCTGTTCATTTGTTCAAACCACCTCAAATTTAAAGGCTACCTTATTGTATGTTTAAAATGTATTATAACAGTGTGGTAGTTAATAAAACACTATTTTTTTTCCTTTTGACTATTCTGGTGCCTGGTTTTCCTTGTCCTTTTGCCTTAAGTGAGAAGTAACTTTTTGCAATTATGGCAGCTGGCCCTATGTATACATCTGCCATTTTCCAGTATAAAATGTCATTCTAAAATTTCATCATTAATCAGTTCTTTCTCCATGCTGATTCAATTCAAGAGACAATCATTACTTCTAGATACTAAATGTAACTCTTGCTTTATACTTGCAGACTGTTGTGTGTATCCTACATGTTAGATTCTGCACTCCTGTTTTCATAGAGTATAATGGTGGCCTGGTGGTTAAGATGCTGAACTTGACGACTGGAAGGTCGGCAGGTCAGCCGTTTGAGACCCAAGTGCTGCATGATGGAGTGAGCTCCCATCTCTGTCCCATCTCCTGCCAACCTAGCAGTTTAAAAGCAAGACATTGCAAGTAGGTAAATAGGTACCACTTCGGTGGGAAGGTAAACAGCGTTCTATGCACTCCGGTGTCTAGTCATGCCTGCCGCATGTCCATGGAAACATCTGCAGACACAGGCAGCACTGGCTGTTTGGCTATAAACAGAGATGAGCACTGAACCCTAGAGTCAGATATGACTGGCTTATGAGCAAAGGCGACCTTTATCTTTACCCTAATGAGCTTATTCCTTTCAGAACACCTATGCTTCTTTCGGAAGCTCAGCAGCCCTCATGTACAGGTGAAACTCGGAAAGTTAGAATATCGTGCAAATGTCCATTCAGTTCAGTAATGCAACTTAAAAGGTGAAACAGATATATGATATAGACTCATTGCATGCAAAGCGAGAGAGTTCAAGCCTTACTTTGTTATACTATTGATGCTTATGGCTTACAGCTCATGAAAACCCCAACCCCCCCAATCTCATGTACCCCATAATCATTACATAACCTCATGTACACTGTACGCCATGATCATCACAATTATAACGAATTAAGGCTTGACATCTCTCGCTTTGCATGTAGTGAGTCTATGTCATAGATTTGTTTCACCTTTTAAGTGAAATGAATAAATATTTGCACGATATTCTAATTTTCCGAGATTCACCTGTAGTCACCCATAGAAGTACAAGGACTGGCGACACCATAACAACACATTCCCTGAAATGCTAATGGAAGGCTCATTCTAACCTTTACCTTTACTTTTATCTTAACTGCATACAAAATCTATATATATATGTGTGTCTGCCTTGTAGGCCTCTTTGAAGGTGGTGGTGGTAGTGTTTCACTTTCGAGGCTAACATTTATTTCAACTCTAGCTTTTGTGGATTGGAGTCCACTTCTTCAAACACCACATTTTCTCAGGAGTCTCAAAGATGTCACAATACTTCTGTATTTTTTCTTTTTAGGACACTGTTATAATAGTAGAGATAAAAAAACTGTTACTGAAATAATAGTTTGTTCCAGCCAAGTTCACTTCTAGAACAGAAGTTCATTGGAGGAAGGAGGTGCTGGGGGTGGGTGGGGAGGGAAGAGATTTCAGGGAAATTGTTTGCTAATGGGATAATTTCAGCAGCCACTTCTTGGAGGGAGTGTGTTGCAAGTTATTTGATCCTTGAACTTAACCCATATTCTATCCATTGTTTTTTCTCACTATGTGGTGGCAATCCGTTGTGTGTCCTAACAGCTTTATGGCAAAGAATTTATTGTAGAGTATGATTTCTTTATAATCGTCAAAGAGTTGAGAAGAATGTATGATGTGTTTTGAGAAACAAATGGCAAGGCCATTGGTAGGATTTCTAATAGTAAGAACTGTCATAGCTTGCATTATATTCTATATTTTAACTGCTGTGTGAATTCTATGAGCATAGCATGTTCTCCAAAGAAACCATTGCATAACCATAAAAATGCAGTACAGGTATTGAAAACTGCTCTCACAACTCCTAGTGCTACAACAGTTTGGTGCACCTTTTCCACGATGCACATTTTTAAAAAGCAAATACGGTGGTACCTCGTATAACGAATGCATCGTATTCATATAGAAAAAATTCACACAACGAAGCGTTCGTTATGCAATGGCAATACCCCGCATAATGAATTTTTTCATTATGCGGGGGTTTTGGTAACCAGGGTACACCCGCTTAATGAGAACCCCGTTTAACAAACTTTTTTTACCGTTATGCGGGGCATCTCCCATAGGGAACCGCATAGCAAAAAAAAAAAAAAACCTGCATAGTGAAGAGCTCTGTGGAACAGAGTTCTTTTGTTATGCGGGGTTCTACTGTACCTGGTTTAGCATCTGTTTAATGTTTTCTGTCCTGCAGAGGTTTTGTAAATCCAAGCAAATTGGAGTATTGATCCTCCTCTTATGGAAAATGGCAGGCTAATTTTCCCTTTGGCATTGAAAACTTACTATGAGGAATGCTTCAACAACTCTCCATCCTATTCTTTAAACCAGGGGTTCTCAATCTATGGCCCGGGGGCCAGATGCAGCCTACGACACCATTTCATGTGCCCCCCCCCCCACTGTCTCTGCCACACCCAGGAGTGCCATGTGTGACAGGCAGGGCAAAATTGCCACCCTACCCCTGAAACTGACAGAGGGAGCGTGACCCGGCTCTCGGCTTGAAAAGTTTGAGAACCTCTGCTTTAAACAAACCCCTCAAAGTAAACCAATTGGTTGCAGAAAAGTGAGTTGGCTATCTGCTCTACATGCATAATCTAGATTCAGCAACGTCAAATTGATAGGCATGCTTTTTTTGTCTGCATTCTTGTCATACATATGTGCTTTCCAATTCGAATTGTGGAACACCCCCCGCCCTTTTATTCCCATGGGGCAGGGATCGAGCCTGGCCCGCGAAAAAAAAAGACACCCCCCCAAAAAAAGGACACACATAAACATTCAAAACATTCAACATTCAAACATCTGGTTTACAGATGTATTTACAATGGGGGAATACCACGTGTCCAGTCCGCTCAGCTGTCTAAGGCGGAGTGCTCCGGCCCGTGGCATGAAAACCTTGAGAGCCCCCAGGGCTGTAGCCAGGATTCTAGATTGGGGAGGGCCAACAATGGCACACTCACATATATAGCATTGGCATCACGGGGTGGGGTGGGGGGGGCAAGCTGTTAGCTCAGGAGGGGTTTCGGGGGCCCTGGCTATGGCCCTGAGAACCCCTCAACCAACCAACCAAAAAGCAAGCAAGCAAACAAACAAAACAAAAAAATAATCCCAAGGAGACATGATGTCTTTGCAAGGCAGTGCAGCAGCAGCAGTAGTAAAAGTAATCCAAGTAAATGTGGGGAAATTGTATTGTATTGTTTATTTATACCCCGCTATATCCACCCAAATGAAGAAAAAAGGCAAAAAAGTGGGGGAAGGATCCAAGATGATGGCAGGCAGGCAGCAATCCTAAAAGGATTAGTACACCATTAGTACTACTGTACTCCAGATTGGCTGGAGCAAAGAGCATTTCTCATTGTTGTTTTTTTTAAAGCTTCTACAAATTCATAATTCCAGTTCCCTCTGGCCATTTTGACTGGCTGTTGGTTAGGTCAAAACAAATATAAAATATTTGTGCCCCCTTTTTGTAAACATGAATCATTTGTGTTTTAGACACTCTATTTCAGCAAGCAGCAAAAGACGATGAAAGAGAGCCTTTTTGTGTGTTTTTGGTCTAACACTTAAACTGGAAAGGCTCATTCCTCCTCATACTTGTCAAGTATCCCGGATTGGCTGGGATTTCCCGTATTTTCGCGCCGATTTTTGCCATTTCCCGCCCGGAGCTGCCACTACCCTGTAATTTGGCAGCGGGGGGGGGGGGGGGATGAGTTACTGCGCATCCCTTCTGCGCAGGTCCTTTCTATGCTTGCGTAGAAGGCTTTTACACATGCGTAGAAGGCTTTTACGCATGCGTAGAAGGCTTTTACGCATGCATAGAAGGCTTCTGTGCAGAAGGGGATGCGTAAAAGCCTTCTACGCATGTGTAAAAGCCTTCTATGCACGTGTAGCAGTGAGCTGCGCAAAATGGTTCTGCGCAAGTCCATTCTATGCAAGCGTAAAAGCCTTCTATGCATGCGTAGAACGGACCTGCGCAGAAATGTTCTGCACAGGTCCCGTAATCTCCGGAGCTGCGCTTGACAGGTATGTTCCTCCTGGGAATCACAAACTCCAATACCATTCTATTCTCTTTGGTAAATGCACAGAGAAAATACAAGTACAGTAAGAGAGTACAGTCTCTCTTGCAGTGTATAGTCCTGATCTGTATGAGGATGTTTTACCAGGATGTTTTAATGTCCAAACTCCGCAGAGCAACTGTGATCTGGGAAAGTGCAAGCAGGAGAAAACGGAAGGTCATGAAAGAACCCAGAAGATTGTAAAATTTGTTCTGTGAATGGTGTGAACCATGTTAAAAGGTGTTAATGTGCTCCTACTCAGTTTCTACTTAATGAAAGACTACAGCAATGATTAGTCCATAATACAATTGTTCTAAAAAAAATTAAAATCAGAGTGAAACGGCCGAGGTGCTGTGATGAATAATTAACACCACTGCGGCACATTGTCCCATTTCCCACATGTTTTCATACCAATTTGTAAGTAGGCAATGTACCTTAAATATATAATTATTTAACAGCTTGGAAAGGCACTAAAGGCACTCCCATTGCACTAAATGTATAGTTTCAAACAATAGTTTTGTTTCTTTCCCCTTTTAATTAGCTGGGGCGCTAAAATGGGCTGGTGTTTTTAAAGGTTAATGAATTCTAATTTTTTAATTAGCCATGTTATTATGTACTTTACTTGCTCAGACTGAGTTCCTTACTATATTGTATAGATTTATTGAAAATTTTAGAAAAAATCTCAAGCCTATTCAATCAACAATCTGCACTAGGAAATTTGACTTATCCTGTTCTCAGTTTTATCATAACTTTTAAATCAGGGGTGGCCCCGACCCATGGCACCATTTCATGTGGCCTGCAACACCAACGCCACTGAATTGGAAGTAGCGGAAGCATTTCTGACAGCCATAAACATGCCCGCACCTGTGCAAACACACCCACGGCTGTCGTAAATGCATTTTACGGCAGTAGGGATGCCATACGTCCCGTTTTTCTGTAATTTTCACGGATTCATGCTGTCCCATCTGGTTCAAGGAAATACATATAAAAATCCCGGTTCAAGGAAAAATATGTAAAAAGCTACGGAGGATTCCTTCAGACTGCAAAGGGTTAAATGCATAGTCAGCATTCCTAGAGAGGAAGGGAACACTGTGGATAGGAAGTGAGAAAGACAACTCTTCACTTCCCTTCCTCTCTAGGAATGCTGACTCTATGCATTTAACCCTTTGCAGTCTGAAGGAATCCTCCATAGCTTTTTACATATTTTTTCCATTCCAGACTTTTTAGAGCTTTCTTCCAAGGAATCCTCGTGTGGGGTTTCAAAGTGAGTCCAACTCAATGGTGGTGGTGGTGGAGGGTAGGGTAGGGGTGACCTCAGGGAGAGGAAGGGTCTTAGAGTTTGCAGTGTCTAGACATGCCTGCCACATGACCATTGAAACGTCTGCAGGACAATGCTGGCTCTTTGGTTTTGAAACAGGGATGACACTGAACCCTAGGGTCAGATACAACTGGCTTTCGAGCAAGGGAATCCCGGTTTGGGGAGGGGACAGAATTATGGCAACCCTATACGGCAGTGTTTATGGTAGGGGTACCACGTGACCGGCCCGCTCAGCTGTCCGAGGGGGCATGGTCAGTCCCACGGCATAAAAAGGTTGGGAACCCCTGCTTTAAATACACACACCACTAGAAAAGGAATAGTGAAAAGTGTTAATGGTACAAAACCAAATGAAAATGAAGATCATAAAGGGTTGTGTAATGGAAGTGTTACTTCAGTGCATTATGCACATGCTTGCTGTCAGTTGTTACACTGACAAGACCAGGTCAAGTTGGAACCCTCACAGTGACCCTAAAGGGGTTTCAAGGTAAATGAAATAGTTAAGGAGTGATTTTACCTGTAGCACTCTTCTTTGCTGAAATCCCATGGCCAAGGCGGGATTTGGATGGTCTCCTGAGTCCTGCTCCCTCAGTCTATCCCAGGGGTAGGCAACCTATGGCTCACAGGCCAGATCCGGCCCATAGCACCAAATAATCCGGCCTCCATCCTCGCTCCACAGCCTCCACAATCGGCCACAGACTCATTTACAGCTGTTGTAAATGTGTTTATGACAGCCATGGATGCGTTTACGGTAGCTGTAAATGGGGGGGGGACCACCACTCTGGCCCCCTCAACTGTCTGAGGGAGCGTGACCTGGCCACCACTTTAAAAGGTTGGCGACTCCTGGTCTATCCACACCATCCCACTGGGTATGCCTTGAGGCTTAGTCAACATTAAATCAGATATCTGAGAGTTGCTCTTTAGGTCACTGCTTCATACAACAAAGTATTGCTTACCATAGGGGCAGGGCTCCTCCAACAAGGAAGGATGATGGGAGCTGTAGTCTGGCAATGTGGAGGCAGCTGTACAATCCCTACCTCTATCTAAGGGACATTTATCTTCTTTCCTGGGTCAGCGAATGTTTAAACCGTAGCCACAAAGGCCTCTCTGTCTGGCCAGTTTGTGTTTCGGGTTTGTTTCGGCATATTTTAAAAAGTGGAATCAGTGACAGCTGCTTCTGCAGAATACAACCACCATCTTGCCTCAGTAGCAGAAGTGCGAGGATGTGATGGCACATGAAGCAGTTGCGGAAGAATGAACTGATCAGCACCGACTGCTGGTTTCAACCCAAATTTGTTATGCAATGCAGATACAGACAGCTGAGTCAAGTCTTGCAAAGTGAATGTCCAGAAATGAATGCAATGCCTCAAGGGGAAGACAGAAACAGTTCCTACCTTTGCTAGTCATAGTCTTTAAGATCTTCCCCTTAAAATCCCTGTCTCTTTACTTTCCAGACAAACAGAGAGAGCGGCAGAATAGGAAATGATGCCTGATATGTTTGCCCATTCTTAGTCACTTGTTTATTTCTTCTGCTCTCTTGCTAAAGAAATAAACAAATGACTAATGATAAAAAGTAGCTATTTATTTAGCTAAAGAGTAAGGAAACATTGGCCCTCTGAAGGGACTATCACCCCCCCCCATAACCCCCAATGAGATTTATAATCCATAGTATCAGGGGGCCAATCCCCCCCAATTTTGGACTAAGCAATAATCTAATTCTATTGCATGTATGATGCAATGAAGCCCATTTGAGATCCGTTTCAGCTTTGTAGTGTTCAGGTTTATGCTGTACTCCAAAAGGTCTAAAAGTGCTCCAAATGGTCTCTGTCTCACTGGAAATAAAGATACCCTACTTTCCTTAAGCTCCCTTTTCCCTCTAGACCAGTGGTGGCGAACCTACGGCACGCATGCCAGAGGTGGCACTCAGAGCCTTCTCTGTGGGCACCCGTGCAGTCACCCCAGCATAGAATTTGCCCTGCCCCTCCAGCAGCCCAATGGGAGCACTTCTTTCCTCCCCCAGAACAGAGTTCACCCAATCCCTCTGCCCAGCAGCCCAATGGGAGCATTTCCTTCCTCCCCTGTTGCTGTGTTGGCACTTTGTGATAAATAAGTGGGTTTTGGCTTGCAGTTTGGGCACTCGGTCTCTAAAAGGTTTGCATCACTGCTCTAGACCCATGGTTCCCAACATGGGGTACACATCTCACAGCGGGGGAGGGGGAGGGGAGAGGGGGATTTGATTTTTAAAGGGGGCAATTTGAGAATGAGTTACTAACAGTGAATGGCCTTTTAGGCTTCCTCCACGTGAAGTGGAGTTCACTTTATGAATATTAAAAATTATATGTCACAGGTGATGGGGCATCAGGATTTTCAATATGCTTAGGTGGGAACCACTGCTCTAGAGCAGGGATTCTCAACCTGCAGCCCATGGGCCAGATGCAATCCATGGCACCATTTCATGCGGCCCTCCACTGCCTCCACCACACCAGGAAGTGCCATGTGGTGGAGGAAGGGCAAAATGGCCGTCCAGCCCCCGAAGCTGTCTGAGGGAGCGTGACCAGGCCCCCGGCTTTAAAAGGTTGAGAACTCCTGTTCTAGAGGGTCACTGTTTCTGACCTGAGTACTCAGATGGAGCCTCCGCTTTCAATGCCTCTGTCTGGGTTCTCCATTCTAGCATCCTGAGTTCCTTGGACATGGTTTCTCCTGGCACCCATTTACCCAACAGGGAGTCTCTCGATTCCACTGGAGAACTTGCCTTCTGGAATTCCCCAGAATTGGGCAGAAGTTGAGATGGCCTTCCTCACAGATAACTTTAATTTTAAAAACATTCTAATTAAATTTTTTGAAGACAGTTTTTGCTAATAAGAATGGAAAGTGCACATGATAGGTAAATAGTTTTAAAACAATGGTTGTGGCTCTTTCTCCTATGCAGATATTTATGTCCCCTGTGGTTTCCCACAGTTTCACCTCAGGGCTTAATAACCAAGGTTAAGAGCTCACATTTCAACCCAAGTGACACACAACCCTCATTAGGGAAGCCCTTTTGGCCCCCAAACCCTCATCCTCCTTTGAAATTGGTAACTCGGGCATTTTCCTAATCATAGGGTGGTTTCCAAACTTTCCTTAAGCTTTTTGAGCAGTAGGTTCATGTAAAGGTGCCAAGCTCTGTAGTCCTTATTTTATATTTGGAGGAGGATTGTGCTACAATTACTGGCTACCCTCAAAAGGCCTCTGCATTGTTTTTATGAAGATTGACATCACACTTTTATACAGAAGATGATGTAACCCATGGCAGCTGTGTCACTCACATTACAGTTAAGGCTGAGAACCATTTACTGCTGGGTTTTTTTTAAATAAATAAATAAATGGAATTGAATAGGTGGGTAAGGGAGAACCTTTCTTGCCTTTTAAGAAACACAAGGAGTGTTGTTAAAGACATTGTTCCACTATGTATGCATTGCCCCTTCACAGCCTCAGAGAACAGTGTGATGCTTATGTCTTCTACCAGTAGAGCATATGACGTGGAAGCTGCTAGACCAGTGTTTCTCAACCTTTGGTTTTTGGACTTCAACTCCCAGAGGTCTAAGTCAATTCCCCAAATCCCTGCTCAGCCAATATACTGATTTAGGCTTCTGAAAATTGAAATCCCCCTGTGGGGTGTGGGACCCATGTTAGGAACCACTGTGCTAAACTCATGTTTTTTTAAAAAATTTGTGGTGCAAATAGAGAGTGCAAATGTTTCCTTTCTCCTCGTAGCCAGAGTTGTCAGCTGGAACAGTCCAAGATGATGGGATCAACAAGTTGTAGCAGTTCTGATTCCTTCTTCAATGCTTTACAGAATAAAGGAAGCTCAGTTGGCTTCAACTTGGAGTCTACTTTGGTCAAAGATGAAGGCATAGATCACATCAAGAAGCTAGCCTTCAAGTACTTGAGACTGAAAGCAGAGAAATGGAACAGCTACATCTTGACTGTAGAGAATCAAAAGCGTTTACTGGACTTCTTAGATCCATGACGTTGTTTTCACTAGCCCTGGTGGCATTCTGTAAGTGATGGTCAGGTAGGAATGAATTATAAATACTGTATGGGCATGTTCAGAAGTGATGAAACCAGTGCTGGGCATCAGCCGGTCCACCCCGGTCCGAGTGGACCGGTAGTAAACCTGGCTGGCCACGCCCCTTCTCCACTCCACCCGCCCCCTCTTCCCGGGAGAGCGGGTGATGTGGCGGCATCGGCTTCAGCTCTTCCTTCTCCTCCAGAGCAGCTGCCTCCTTAATAGGCTTCAGGTGTCGCTCGCGTGGTGTTGGAGGTGGCAGCGTGTGCACACCTGGCCCTGGGGGAAGGGGAGGGGGAGCTGACATTATGCGCAGCACCACCCAGAGCAGCTCACCTGGCTGCTCTGCGCCCCCGCCACTGCTCCTTGCCTCCTTCTAGCAGCAGCAGCAACTTTCGCGATGCCTGGACCTAGTCCTGTGTCTGACTCTGGGCATTGCCCTGCTTGCGCCATGCTGCCTGGACACCTCTCTCAATGCCCAGACAGACATTCTGCAGGAAGTTCTCTTCCTGCAGGACTAGGTCCAGGCATCGCGAAAGTTGTGCTGCTGCTGCTAGAAGGAGGCAAGGAGTGGGGGTGGGGGTGCAGGGCACCATGGCGGGCAGGCAAGCTCCTCTGGTGGCACGTGATGTCAGCTCCCCTCCCCTCCCCCCAGGGCCAGGCGCGCACACGCCGCCACCTCCACCACCACCCGAGCGGCACCCACAGCCTATTAAGGAGGCAGCAGCAGCCGTTCTGGAGGATGAGAAGAAGGAAAGGAATAGCCATCGTCGCTTTCCTGGGAGGAGGTGGGCGGGATCGGGAAGCAGCAGCAAGGTGCAGGCGCTGCGCTGGACTCGCTGGTCCTGGAGGACTAAAGGAGGAGGGAAAGCCAAAGCCGTCACGTGAGCACTCCCTCTCCCCCCCACCCATGGGAGGAAGGAGCAGCCCGACGTGGCGCCTTCTGGTTAAGTGTGCCTTTTTGTTTTGTTTACTCCCCCCCCCCCCGTGTGTGTGTGTGTGTGTGTGAAGAGTGGAGAAGAGGCTAAAGGGATTTCTTAGGGGGGGGTGCAGGGGGAATGAGGGCCGTGAAGCTGCCTAAACAGCAGTGAGTCTTTAAGGTACCACAACATTTTTGTGTTTTTGTTTTGTTTATCTCCTGATCTGCTTGCACAGATTAAAACTTTAGAATTGGTAGCCATTTTATTCTGTGCAAGCATATCAGAGAGTAAACAAAAAAATGTTGTGGCACCTTAAATACTCACTGCTGCTTCGAGGTAGACTGCAGCTGGCCCAGGGCGCTCCACGGTAAAACAGAGATGACCACCTAACCCTAGAGTTGGATATGACTGGCTTTCAAGCAAGGGATACCTTTCCCTTGCTCGAAAGCCAGTCGTATCCCATGCTAGGGTTCAGGATGCTCATCTCTGTTTCAAAGCCGAAGAGCCAGCGCTGTCTGCTTCTGCAGACATTTCCATGGTCATGTGGCAGGCATGGCTAGACACCGGAGTGCACGGAACACTGTTTACCTACCCACCAAAGTGGTCCCTATTTATCCACTTGCAATTTTTTGCTTTCGAACTGCTAGGTTGGCAGGAACTGGGACAGAGACAGGAGCTCACTCCAACATCCAGCACTTGGGTCTCCAACTGCTGACCTGCCACCTTCCAGTCAGAGCTTTAGCCACTTGAGCTCAGTGGGTAAGAAGCTTGCCTTGTTTGCTGGAAGGCCGACATGTCCGTTTGAGCTCCCGTCTCTGTCCCAGCTCCTGGCAACCGCAAGTTGATAAATAGGAACCACTTCGGTGGGAAAGGTAACAACATTCTGGTGTCTAGTCATGCCTGCCACATGTCCACAGAAACATTTACAAACAGACAGTGCTGACTCTTTGGCTATAAATAGATGAGCACTGAACCCTAGAGTCAGATATGACTGGCAGTTTTGGATCTAACAATAGGTAAAGGTAAAGGTTGCCCTTGCTCAAAAGCCAGTTGTATCTGACTCTAGGGTGTAGTGCTCATCTCCATTTACAGCCAAAGAGCCAGTGCTGTCTATGTTTGTAGATGTTTTCATGGGCTATGTGGCAGGCATGACTAGATTAGCCACCCAGTCACATGCCCACCGATTAGGCCACGCCCACCAGTTAGGCCACACCCATGGTGTGGTAGTAATTTTTTTTGGTGCCCATCACTGGATGAAACCATTGATGATCAGATCCTTCTGTTTTTTCCCTCTTCCTCCTCCCTCTCTTCCTGGAGATTGTACCTCACCTTAACAACTTTTTACACATCTATAAACAAGGAGGCTGTGTTGCCACAAAATCACTTTCTCAGTTTCTTCAACCAAGAGGTTCTTCTAATTCTTGCACTCACCTCCTCACCTCCTTTACCTTGAATGAGCACGTTTCATGACCGGTATTTTCTGTTTCTCATCCCATGATCAAATTATTCTAGCCTTCTGCTTTTTACACATCTAATTATTTCTTAGTCTTCATTCATTGTCCTTAGTACAGTACAGTAATACCTCATACAAAGTCCGCTTCATACAACATCGGATTCATACAACATCGCCTAATTCCTTGAAAAAAGTTGCCTCATACAAAGTTGTGCAACTTTGTATGAGGCATTGGGGTTTTTCCCAGGTTGCATTGTGCCTGGGCAGTATAAAAGGCAGGGCGCATGCGTGCATTGCTCTTGTGGGTTTTGCATGAGGCGAAGAGTGTTTAGGAGTGGTTTTGAGCAGGATTTTGGATTTTTGGATTTTTTTTGTCAGAATTTTTAGAAGCATTCTTGAGATTTTTGCAGCATTCTTCAGGTTCTTGGAAATCAGGGTTGTTTGACATGTTTTTGTAATGTTTTTAGCCTTTAGACAATGATTTCTTAAAGTTCTGTCAGTTTCCTGTCAGTTTCCTTGACTTTGCCCTGAAGTCTGTGCTGTTACAGTACAATGTATCTCTATGGAAACGACGTTGTACGAGGCATCGCGGCAAGGATTTGGACGTTGTATGAGGCATCACGGCTAGGATTTTGCATGCTTCATACAAAGTCCAAATCCGTATAAAGTCCAAACTTGTGGAACCAAGTTTGGACGTTGTATCAGATATCACTGTAGTTCTCAACTTTTTTAAGCCGGGGGCCGGGTCACACTCCCTCAGACAGCTTTGGGAACTGGATGGCTGTTTTGCCCTTCCTCCACCACTTGACACTTCCTGGTGTGGTGGAGGAAGTGGGGGCCATACGAAATGGTGCCATGGGCCGCAGGTTAAGAATCCTTGCCTTAGTAGGTCTGTGTTCCTATAAGAATTGGGATAACCATTCATTTATTGCAGGCATATATGCAAACACGTGAAACTGAGATGACAAAGGTGGGAGTTGTTCCAATGGTAAATCTTGTAGTCTTTGGAAGTTGTCAAATAGTCAATAGTTATCAAGATGAAGGTGAGCAGTTTGAGTGCTGAAATGTTATCAGGGGTATGTAGGAAAGAATTATGGGGAAGATTCATTTCCAAAGCTGTTTGTCATTCTGATGCAGAAGTGATAACCTGTGTGCAAGAAAGATAAAGGGGTGTGTTGTTAAGGACCAAAACCCATGGTTTTGGACATAAACAGAGTTTCACTACCAAGGGCAAATAACTGTCTTTGCTGTTTGAATATGGAGTGTATGCAAGGGAATATACAGGCATCTGTGACATTGATCTCTAAGATTACAGTGATCCTGTGCATGAGAACTGGATATAAAACATTGGCAGAATGTGTAACTTGCAGAAAGTGGTGATAAGACTGATGTGTAGATGATGTGAAACTCATACCTCAGTCTGCCAACTACATAAAGCCATCTTGAAAAAATTCTTTACATTCTTATTTTCTTATACAAAATTGTATAGGAACATGTGTTTGCAGCACACCTACTCTGCTTGTTATTCTAATAAAAAAGCAAAATAGAAGATACAATAAAACAGAAACTACAATCATCATAATTATTGTCATTGTCATAATTATTGTCATCATCATCTTAGAATTGCAGAGCTAGAAGGGATCCTATGGATCACCAGTCCAGCCCCTGTCAGGGAGGCACAGTGATGAATCGAACTTGGGCCTGGCTGCTGTGCTTTGGCTTGATGTACCTCTGGAGCAAGACTCTATCGGCAGCTTTGTGTGAGCAAACAGGAATATGTAATTCCTCAGTTTTTGCTATATCTGGTTGGTAGTCTGGCCAGGCTATCCTGCTATGGTAATAGAATAGACCCTACTGCCAGCGACTCAATGCCTATCATCAGGCAATGGTTAACTAACCTGACAACCCTGAGGACTAATGGCCTTGGGTACTGAAGTCCATAGGGAAGGGTGATGGTCCCCAAGTGGATTGAATCCCACTTGAATCCATCTTAATGGAAGGCAGCAGCTTCATCAATACTGGCCTGGAGCTGATGAGGACTTTGTGTGCCAAAAGGGCTCAGGACCAGAAAGTGACTCGCATAACTGGATAAGTGGTACTATGTGTGTCACGCTGTGATGCAGAAGGCAGATGGAAGGCCACTGCATTATATTCTCAGGACAGTCTTCATGGGTGGTTTATTTATTTTATTTGTTATATTTATACCCCGCCCATCTGGGATATTCTCCCACTCTGGGTGGCTAAAAACACATTTAAAATAATAAAAAGAAAACAATCGCCATGATGATCGCTTATACTGGGGTTTTCCTAGATACAGAGCACTCAGAAGTGGTTTACTATTCCCTTCTGGGGTTGTCCTGGGACTGTGAAATTTGCCCAGGCTGTCTCTTCTATGATGCGCAGTGAGGAACTGAATTTCCAACCTCTGGCTCTGCAGCCAAATAAGCAGTTCACTGAGCTATCCAGCATTTTAAAAATTCCAGAGATACACACAGCTCCTTTAGGTCTTTTAAAAGATACTTGAATAGTCACTGGGGGTCTTAATTGTGACATCATTCATTACCCAGGCATGTATGCCTTGGAAAACAAAAGTTATGTACATTTTCCAGAAAATGTTAATGACAAACAAGCCCCAGTCTGGCAACAAACAGGAGGAAGAATTGGGAGAGATTTTGTATCAGCTTCTTGATCAAGTTCCCCTTTTTAACAGCCAGGTAATACCAAACACATGGCTGTGTAAACTACATTTAACATTTTCTGGGTGATTTTTTTTTCCTTTCCCTGAATTTCCAGGTCCTTTGTACTTATTGGCAGAAATCCTGTTCAAGTTGGTCTAACAATGTTATGCCTGCAGAAGTAGGTTGGCCCTTATGATCTGACAACCATCATTGTACAATCAATTGCATGATTTACCTTGTGGTTGTCATGGCTAATGTCACTGTTGCACAATTGATCACAAGTACCTCTGGACTGTTGTGTGACTCATGCAGACATGTTTCGTTGGTACCACTTCCACCTCGCTGCCATATATTCCTACTGCTTCTGCAGCTTTGCATTACATGCAGTTAATGGAGGGGGGCAACAAAGGTCATATGAAAAGAAGCAGGGTGGGTGAGTGTGAAAAGCTGGGGCCGGTGAAGTTTGTATCTATGCCTCTTCTGTTATTTCAAGATGTTTTGGGTGAAAAGAGACAAGATTATTATGAAGAATGCTGATAGAGCCATCTCATCTTTTCTGCTATGTTGCCAAAATTTGTTCTGCATGCAAATATGGGCCATCACTGGCTAGGCAATCTTTTGCTGAATAGTTTTTAAAAAATCTGTTTTATTGTGTGAATCAGAAACATAATGTATATGAAAAAGAAGCTGGATTAGGAGAAAATATCTTGCAATTACCTTTCTGTACATTTTCACATAGCACACACTTGGCAGGGCTTTAGAGCAGGGGTTACCGGTGGGCACCTGGAGCAGCGCATCACTGAGGGGTTCCCAACCTTTTTGCGCCATGGGCTGGACCATGTCCCCTAGATAGCTGTCGTAAACATGTACGCTTCCACTTCTGGGTCACATGAAATGGTGCTGCGGGCTGGGTCCGGCGGGCTGTAGGTTGGCCACCCCTGCTTTAGAGTCTCTGAAAATGTTTCTCTTCTTGACATAGTCTTCAGTTTGCTTACTACATTGCTAGCCTATTTATTTGTTTATATTTATTCTTGGAAGGTTTTATTGATGTTTCTTTCCAGCCCAAACAATTTTTGGGATTGACCTCAAGTAGTTCTGGAGGACACAAGAAGGCACGACGAGGTGCATATTTTGCAAGGCCACGTAGCAAGAAAAAACTATTTATCCCTTCCCACGTTACTGGAAAGTCTTGGTGAAATGGCCGTGTAAGTACAGTATTCATCATTAGCAGAGGCCAAATTAACTCCCTGTATATTAAAAAAATAGGAATGAAGCTGGCATCCCTCCTAAGCCTTGTGCTCATTGGAACTTCCCCACAGGAACTGGACCTTTGGAGATCATGTGAAAAAATACCCTAAAAATATAGCTGCCTGTGTGTGAAGGGCTTGTTCAGGTAAAGAAGAAACTTTGTAAAATTGCTTGAATGCTTAACTGTAAAGATGGGACAAGAATATAGAACTGTGTGTGTGGGTGGGGTGGGGGGTTGCTTTGTAGTCCCTCCAAAAGCATCTTTTCCAACCACCAGGCAGTGGCAGGAACTGAGGTGGCAGGGAGACTAGCATGCTTGCAAACTGATACTTTTTGCTGTGAACCACCACTTCCACATATATGGCTCCAATATGTGGGAAGTAATTTGCATGACTCAGCCTTTTCGGTGTTAAGCTACCAATTCCCTCCAATTCAATCTGAGGTACAATAGTTTTGGCCACAATCATATATTGCTTCTATTTTTCTCATTATATATTGCTTCTATTCTGCTTGCTGTCTCACATAGTGTCAGATGTCCAGAGCACCTGTCAACCTTCCCGGATTGGCTGGGATTTCCCGTTTTTTGGCGCTGATTTGCGCCATTTCCCACCCGTAGCTGCCAAAACCCCGGAATTTGGCAGAGGGGAGAAAGAGGTGCTGTGCATCCCTTCTGCGCAAGTTGCTTTCTTCGCATGCATAGAAGGCTTTTACGCTTGCGTAGAACCCTTTTAGCTTGCGTAGAACCCTTCTATGCATGCGTCGAAGGCTACGCATGCATAGAAGGGTTCTACGCAAGCGTAAAAGGGTTCTACGCAAGTGTAAAAGCCTTCTACGCATGCGTAGAAGGCTACTTGCACAGAACCGTTCTGCGCAGGTCCCGTATTGTCCGGAGCCGCGGTTGACAGGTATGGTCCAGAGTACTCTGAGTAATGTACAAGGCATTAAAAAACAACAACGAAGCAGTGACAAGGGATATAGTAAGTATATTACACAGTTCATATGAATGGAATGAAGACAAATTTAGCTGCTAAGAGTAAAAACACTGCCACATACATAACAAAGTAAAACAAGAAGCAAAATAGGAGCGTTCTAAGATCTAGAAATATCACTACAGTAATACCTCGGATAACAAATGCATCGGATAACGCTAAAATCAGATAACGAAGTGGAATTTTGGGGGAAAATTCCACCAGATAACGTTATTTTAGTGTTATCCGAAGCATTTGTTGCCTTGTGCAGAGACACCCTCCGGGAAGGGAACCGGCCAAGGGAACCCTTGCAGAAGGGGCCACAAGTGAGTGCAGACCCACCAGTGGCCCCTTCTGCAAGGGAACGGGCCACACGCTTGGCCAGTTCCCTTCCCAGAGGGCCGGATGGTGAGTGCAGAGACACTCTCTGGCCCTCCAGGAAGGGAAGCAGCCAGGCGCTTGGCCTGTTCCCTTCCTGGAGGGCCGGAGGGTGTCTCTGCACTCACCCGCTGGCCCTGTGAGAAGGGAAGCAGTCATGCACGTGACCCGTTCCCTTGCATGCATCGGATAACACTAAAAATAGGATAACTCTAAGACTTGTGGAACCAAGTTTTAGAGTTATTCGAGGTATTACTGTAACAGGTTCTTAACCAGAAGCAAAATTATGATGGCATATCCACTGGTAGCCACTGTGGTGGAACTTGATTGCTTAGACGATGTATTATTCTAAATTCTATTGAATAAGCTTTTAAGGATTATTATTATTATTATTATTATTATTATTATTATTATTATTATTATTATTATTATTATTATTATTATTATTATTATTATTATTATTATTATTAAGTTTATTTCTATACCACCTTTCTTACCCAGCGGGCAACTCAAGGCGGTTCCCAGCATGACAGAAAACAGATCTAAGCAAACATTGACAACAATAGCAGTAAATACATAGCTATACATCAAAAAAACTATACAATCAATCTGACAATGATAATATTAAAGTCCCAAGAATAGAATGTTCAAACCCCCCATAATACAATACAATGGCAGAAAACACATTAAACACAACAGAGGACAATGGACAGGGCCGAGAAAGGTCTCCTCCCCGGTTTGCCAGACTGGGCGGGGGCTCCAAGCCCCGGCTTAGCGGCGAGGCAGCAGCCATGAAAGGTCCTTTTAAGCCTGCGCAGGGGCGGAGCAGGTGTTATTCACATTTGTCAGCAACAATTTTTTTAAAATCCTCTATGAATAAAACACCCAAGCCCTGAGCTCAGATTCCAAGATGCAAGTTTGCATGCAGTTTTCCCCTTCTCTCTAAGGACCACTGCGACACTCAAACTAATCTTAATCTTGTTCCATTTGGGGATTTTGATTAAGTCTTAGCACATGGGATATCCCTGCCTACTTAAAGAGCAGGGAGTGTGCTTATGCAATGAGACAAGGTTTTTGGCACACCAGTTGTCAGTTGTGCTTTAACTGATACAACATGTGTTTTTTAAAATTAATTAAAAACCGATAAGAAATCCATTCGCTGTTGGATCTTTGTTTCTGCTTGCAAGAGTGCTTAGCTGGAACCTTCTGACTAGAAGGTTCTTACCATTGTCATGAGAGTTAATGTCAAGTGCTGTAAGCACTAAACTTTGCCTTCCAGAATGAAGAGAGACCATGATTTCAGGAAGCATGTGGAGCCTCAAAAGAAGTCACTGTACTTGGTAAAGATAAAGATAAGAGATAAAGATAAATCTTTATTGTCATTGTCCTGCACAGAACAATGAGATTGGGGGGGAAAACACTTATCAACCCAACAAAACCTAAACAAAATACAACTATACAAAATTATCAACATACTCCCACCCCACATATACACATTTAACCCCTAAAAAGCTCTAAAACCTCTAAAACTCTAAAAACTGTAAAAACTATATACAGAAGCAACCTCATAGACTGCATTGCACTGCATTCAAAGCCAGAACCACTTTTGGGTAGAAACTATTTCTCAAGCGGCTGGTCCTGGTCTTTATGACCCTATACCTTCTTCTAGAAGGCAGAAGCTGAAAGAGATCATTTCCGGGGTGCGTACTATCTTGCACTATCTCTACAGCTTTCTTATAACACTGGTGGCATAGATTTGATCTAGAGTGGGAAGAGTACGCCCGATTATCCGCTCCACAGTCTTTACGACCCTGGACAGCATTGTTCTTTCCCTAGCTGTACAACTCCCAAACCATACACACAGACCATAAGTTAACACACTCTCTATGGTACAGTGGTAGAATGCCAACAGCAGGTCCTCTGAAAGGTTGTTCTTCTTCCTGAGGATTCTCAAGAAGTATAACCTCTGCTGTGCTCTCTTCATCAGATCTTTGGTGTTTGCTCCCCATGTTAGATCATCCCTCAGCTCCATTCCCAGAAATTGAAACACCGAGACCTGTTCCACACAATTCCCTTCAATAATAAGTGGCTGGATATTCAATTTGCATTTTCTAAAGTCCACAATGATCTCTTTTGTCTTTTTTACATTGAGGAATAAATTGTTTTCCCTACACCACTCCATCAGCATCTCAACCTCCTTCCTGTAAGCCGACTCCCCCTCCCCAGCAGTAATCAGACCCACCACCGTTGTGTCGTCAGCAAACTTGATGATCTTATTGCTGGGGTAACTGGGAACACAATCATATGTGTAAAGCGTGTACAGAAGCGGGCTCAGCACACACCCCTGCGGCATCCCCGTACTTATACTGAGATCCGCAGAGACATGAGAGCCCATCCTGACCCGTTGGGAGCCATGTGATAGAAAATCTAGTATCCACCTGCATAAGCATGGCGGAAGCCCCAGATCTAATAATTTGGGCACCAGTCTATGCGGAAGAATAGTATTAAAAGCAGAACCAAAATCTACAAATAACAGTCTCGCATAAGTTCCTTGTTTCTCCAAATGGGTCAGAACAGCATGTAGGGCCATAGCCACAGCATCCTCCGTGGATCTCTTTCTCTTATATGCAAATTGACAAGGGTCAAGTCCAACTGATAAACAAGCCATAATATGGTTCCACACCAACTTTTCAAAGCATTTCATTATGTTAGGTGTAAGCGCCACAGGGTGGAAGTCATTCAGACTATCTATGTTAGGCTTTTTAGGCAGAGGTATAATAGTAGAGGATTTCAGACAAGGTGGGACAGTGGCTTGGGCCAAAGACCGATTAAAAATATCCATAAAAGTTTCTGCCAGCTGTTCTGAGCAGTCTCTCAGTGCCCTACCAGACACTCCATCAGGACCCATAGACTTGCTCGCATTTATCACTTTTAATATTCGCCTCACTTCTCCCTCTTCCACCCTGGCAACATTCCCTATGGGGAGTAATGACAATGACTCTGGATCCACTGCTGGTGTCACCTCAAATCGGGCGAAGAAGGTATTCAGCTCCTCCACCAGAGAAGCACTGCTCTCTATAGGCGATGAATTACTGGGTTTGTAGTCAGTAAGGTGCTGGATCCCCTGCCACACTTGCCTGGTGTCGTGACTACTCAGGTGATCTTCAAGGCAGGATGAGTTTCATGGTGGATGGCACTGAGGTGAGAACAGAGGCAAATTGTGGAGCATTAATTCATCGATTCAATGCAGGTTGTGCCCCATATACTACCTTTACATAAAGAGTGTCCGAATAAATTCAAAAGAGACCAACCTAAATAAAAAAATTTATTTTCTACTATTTTCAGCAGGTTCTGAAGATATTTACTTGTATCTCAGCCCCTTAAAACACGACATTGCCTAGATGGAAGAATCCAGCTTCTCAAATACTGAACGTCTCATTGCATCCCTTTTCTGTACCATCTGTCTAATCTGGACCCATTCCAAACACTGCTGCTTCCCCAACAGAACCGTTGTCCTGCTACAGGAGTTTTGCAATCTTCTAATTGACAGGGTAAGGAAATTGTACTTTACGCGTTTCAGCTAGCGAGTTATATGTTTCTATGATAAAGGATTTAAACACCGACATCTGCCATATTAAGTTGCAGTTTATGGATCCCACTTAGTGTGCACAAACTATTTAATTACACCCTTCTTGCTGGTCTGAGTTCTGCTTTGCCTTGTTGGAAAGCCAATTCTAATTGTTTTTTTTAAAAATATTTGATTGCATTGTCTGCCAATATGTTACCTATTATATTAGTTGTTTAGCATTGGAATGTTGTAATTGCTGTGCTTACTTTTTCTTGTAGAACAGATGTTCAGAAATCCAGTATTTTATATATATATATACAGGGATTTAAAATGTTAATACAATACAGAGATTTAAGATTCAGATTTTCAAGTGTGTCTAATGATTTAAAGGCATATCAGAGAATAAACAAAACAAAGAACAAAAACACTGCAACACTTTAAAAGCTAACTGCTATATTTTTAATGCGAGCTTTCGAGGATGAAGTCCACTTCATCCGACATAGGAGTGAGACTTAAAGGCATGAACTTATATACACCAGATATAGAGGCATAGAGTGATTAATCAGCATGACAGATAAGTATGCAAATCAATACAGCTTCCTACAGCTGGGAGTAGCAGATGGTTTAAAAAACCATAGAGCTGCAGCGAACTCTAGGGCAGGGATTCTCAACCTGTGGCCCATGGGCCGGATGTAGCCCACAGCACCATTTCATGTGGCCACCACCACCTTCACCACACCAGGAAGTGCCATGTGGTGGAGGAAGGGCAAAACGGCCGTCTGGCCCCCAAAGCTGTCTGAGGGAGTGTGACCCGGCTCCTGGCTTAAAAAGGGGTCATGTAGACCACAGCCTTCAGAAAATAACTACCGGTATATTAGCTCTAGGACCATCTCAAGACATGCTAGTGCCTAAGACAAAGATCAAGATGATATCCTTTACCTATACTTTGTACATTAGCCAAATGGTCAGTCACTGACTATTATCTCTTTGCTTTTGACACTTGAGGGGATCAAGATAGGTTTGAGGATCGAGGTTGTGAAGTACCTAAACCTCAGTTCTCCAAGAGAGAGGGAGGAAACTCAGAAGAAAACAGTCTGGGCCAGAATGACCAGGCTTTATCTAATGACAATGGAATTCTTTTCTGGTTTGTTTTGGTGTTTGTTTTGTTACGTTGCTTGTGAATGTGTGAGCAGAGAATTTAATTTCTTCCCTTCTGTGAACTCCACCCATGCAGCTCTGTCTCTGCTTTTGCTGCATTAAAAACAATTTTGTGTGTTTACCATGTCTGTGAAAGAAATTTAGCACAACACTAAACTCTGTAGAGAAGGAAGTTTACTTTATTATACCTAATTCCAAAGAAAAGCAATTTAGGTATTGAGTGGCACGAATCTGGTCCCTCTTTTTTTTTTTAAGGTGGATAGCAAATAGCAATACATTGTTTGAAAGTGATAGAAAGGAAAAGGATGTATGAGGTCCAGTTGATTACACTTCCAAACCAGTCCCTCCTCTTCCTGAGTCTCTGAGTTATATAATTTACCCCAACCTGTAACATGAATTCTATGATCACACATTGTTAGATGTGTGAATATGAATGTCATGTAATTTCCCATCTCTTGGCATGTAGGAATGTTTCTCTTTTAGGGCCCATCTTTTTTCCAATGCAGGATAAAGAGAACATCGCTATGCACAAGTGGGGGGAGGTGATGATCAAGTGATATACCAAGAGAGGCCGAAACAAATGTCTATAAACTCTGTGACACAAGAGTGTTTTTGTCTGACCTACCTAGCCACAGATGCTTCCTTGCATCGGCCGCTTGACATGGGTCACTCACTCTGCCTAATGGTAGGTCCAGCCTTGGATATCCCCTTATTTATTTATTTTGGAAAGACCAGCTTTTATGTTCCAAACGTCAAATGCAGGAGTCCCCTTATTTTATTTTTTTGAAAGATCATCTTTTATGTTCCAAAAGTCAATCAAATGCAGGAGTTTTCAACCTTTTTAAGGCAAGGGCTGGGTCACGCTTCCTCAGACAGCGGGGCAGGGGGCCATTTTGCCCTTCTTCCACCCCATGGTGCTTCCTGATGTGGTGGAGGCAGTGGGGAGCCACATGAAATGGTGCCATGGGGTGCATCCGGCCCACAGGCCGCAGGTTGAGAATCCCTGGTCAAATGCCATTCTCTCACTCTTCTCTACATGTATCTTTCTTCATTAAACAATCATCCCAGATCAGGCTGTCATGCAGCCATCAAAATGAAGGTTGTGATGCTAGTTGCAAATTTCTTGAGACGTGAATGGGGCTATCCTTTCTTTCCCCTACTAGCTGTGAAATGATAGAGCAAGAATGAGGTAGGTCTATAGAAGTGCATACAACTTCAATGATCATAGTTTTTCTCTTCATGTATGAGCATCCAAGTATGCAGTCAGGTTTACATAGCATAACGTTTATTTTATTTATTTATTTTGTATGTCCAATGCATATTTTTAGTTTTCTCAAGATAGATTATCAAGGCTTAACAGAACACATTGTATGTGTGTATATATAGTTGCATGGTTATAATAAATATGTATCTGTTCATCCATTTTTATAACTATCTGTAAAACAACCAAGCAGCCCTGTGAAAAAGTTAGTTCTGCATTCTAGAAAGCTACTGTCATACGCTCAACAAATAGCTATTTATGCAGTTGGGATGGTAAAAATACATTTGCCTGGGACTCTGGAGGCCAGCTGGAACAACAACTGCAGGCATCAGACAGACTTCAACACCGGCGTCCTGAGCCCTCCCTTCCTCCTCCTCCCTATGCCTTGGCCTTGAGCAGGGGTTTAAAGGGAGGCTATGCTGGAGGGGCTTCTCCATTGCCTGGGACTCTGGAGGCCAGCTGGAACAACAACTGCAGGCATCAGGACAGACTTCAACACCGGTGTTTTGGTGTATGAAAACCAAGACACAGGACACAGCCTCGGGCTGGGTTAACTCAGGTTTATTGCATCGTGGACAGAGGGAACATGAGGTAATGGCGGATCGATAGCTCTTTATATACTGCAGTAATACATTTGAACGTGGTGCCATGGTAGCCCATTGGCTACTGCCTGCGTGACGTCATTGCGAGTCACGCCCTTCTTGTCCAGGTGTAGGTGGTGGCGGGAAAGCTTCCCGCGCTGTTGCCTTTGATGAGTTCGGACCAAGAGAGCTTGGACGCTCGCTGCTGCCAGCTGGTGGTCATTAGCTCGCGTCCTCTTACAGGGTTTATATGATACAGCTGTAGGTTACATTGTTGCTATAGGCAAGGTTACATTGGCTCAGATACATTGTAATCCAAGTGGAAGGTAAAACCATTAGAACACAACACCCCTCCCCCCTAGGATGAGACGAAGTCTCTCAGCCAAGATGGCTTATTTCGAACACGTTGGGGTCTCGGTGCGGGCTGCCCTGCTCCGGGTTTGCTACCTTCACTCTGTCCCCTGTCTTCCTGTCCTGAAATTGGAGAGGGAGACTTGTTAGTAACTTGCCGCGGTTCTGCGGCTTCTTGGGGAGGTGAATGCTGGGCTGTGGTTGAACCGGGGGCACTGGGGACTAACGAAAATCCCCTCTTCTCGCTTGGATGGGTGGGGGAACACTCCCAAACCCCCCCCCCCGGCTCGGTAACTGAAAATCAAAATCGGGGGCAGCAGTCGCAAACTCATCTGTCGCAGACTCATCTCCCTCTTCCCCGGTCCCTGACAGAACTGCCGTATCAAAAGGATATGAGTCCGACTGCTTCCCCCCCCCTGTTTGGGACTGATGCCCCTCGTTGTCTCCCCCTTGGGCTAAACGGGTGGAGGAGGACCCTAACGCTGAGGCGTTTTCCGCGCCGTCCGTGGACTGCTTTTCGGGAACGCGGCTGCGGAGTTGATCTGCATGCCGTCTCCAGAGCAGGCCGGCGCCCGTTTCTACCCTATAAGACACCGGTCCCGTCTGTTCTACGATCCTTCCTGGCACCCAGGCCGGCCCTCCGCTAGTATAATTCCTGCAATGTACCAGATCGCCGGCTGCAAAACTTTTCGATACTGCTAGCTCCACGTTCCTCCCTTTGTCCTCGACCCTCGTCGGGTCTAGCCTGGTCAGAAGTGTGGTCAGCTTCCTCTTCATCAACAATTCTGCCGGCGAGTATCCTGACGCTAAGGGGGTCACCCTATACGCTAGTAGGAACTGACAAATTTGGTGATTTAGGTCCCCGGGGCCCATGCGCCGCAACGCATCCTTTGTCGTGCGCACCAACCGTTCCACTTGGCCATTCGTGGCCGGGTGAAACGGCGCGGACGTAACGTGCCGAATGGCATTAGCCTCGGTGAATGCCCTGAACTCCGTGGACGTGAAACAACTGGCGTTATCGCTGATCAAAGTGTCGGGTAAACCGAACGTGGAAAAAATTCGCCTTAACTGATTTATCGTAGTGGTGGAGGACGTGCTCCTGACCGGGATCACCTCCAGCCACTTGGAGTACGCATCCACCACTAGGAGAAAAAGGGTTCCTCGAAACGGGCCAGCAAAATCAATGTGCACTCTGGACCATGGCCCCCTTGCTGTGTCCCATTCCCTGTGCGGAAGTCGGGTCGCCTCCGGTCGGGAGGCCTGGCAGGCTTCACAGGTGCCGACCATGTACTCTATATCAGTGTCCAACTGGGGCCACCAAAAGTAGCTCCGGGCCAGCGCCTTGGAGCGGACGATGCCCGGGTGGCTGACGTGCAGCAGCTTGAGCACCCTCGATCGCAGGGATGCGGGGACCACCACCCTTTGACCCCACAACAGGCATCCCCTTTCTAGGGACAACTCAATCTTCTTCCTAAAGAATGGGTCGAATTCTGGACCCGGGGAAGACGCCGGCCACCCCTTCTGTACCCACGAGCTCACTTTCTCCAGCGTTTTATCTTTTCCTGTCGCCCTGGCGATGTCGGCCGGTACTATCGGGGGTGCCTCTAACACCTCTATCAGCAATACCTGACGGTCCTTCTCTATCCCTGCCTGTTGGCTGCCCGTCAATGGTAGAGGAGACCTCGAGAGCGCATCTGCGTGACTGATCTCCTTTCCTGGCCGGTATTCCAACTCATGTTGGTAAGCGTTAAGGAAAATAGCCCACCTCAGCATTCTCGGGGACAGGATCTGTGGCGTGGGCTTATTTGCAGTAAAGATTCCTAGCAGGGGTTTGTGATCAGTCACGATCGTAAACGGGCGACCATACAGAAAGTCGTGAAATTTCTTTGTGCCCGCTACTATCGCTAATGCCTCCCTGTCGGTTTGTGCGTAATTCCGCTCCGCCTGGGACAGGGACCTTGAATAAAAAGCTACCGGGGCTTCCCTCCCGTCTTTCAATACGTGGCAAAGCACCGCCCCCACCCCCACCGGGGATGCATCGCAAACTAGGACCACTGGCCGTTTGGGATCAAAATGGGTTAGGATTGCTTCGGACGTTAGGAGTTGCTTCAACTCTTTAAAAGCCTTCTCCTGCTCATCCCCCCACAGCCATGCCTCCTCTTTTTTAAGCAGCCGATGGAGCGGTTCGGCCACGGACGCCTTCCGAGGAAGGAAAGTGTGGTAAAAATTTAAGAGCCCCAGGAATGACTGTAGCTCGGTTTTGGATGTGGGGCGGGGAGCCTTCTTGATGGCGGCTACTTTTGATTGGGAGGGCTTAATTCCCTCGGGTGTGACACGGAACCCTAGAAATTCAACCTCTGTTTCGAAAAAAACACATTTGTCTTTTCTGAGCCGCAGCCCCGCCTTCTCGAACACCGTCAGCACCTTATCCAATCTCTGGGCCAGTTCGGCCTCACTCCCCCCTGTTATCAATACGTCATCAAAATAAGGCAACACCCCCTCCAAACCCTTCAGGAGGCGTTCCACAAGCGACTGGAAAAGGCCGGGTGCCGAGTTCACGCCGAACTGTAAACGCGACACCTGGAACGCCCCTTTATGTGTGACTATTGTTTGGGCCGCTGCCGTGGCGGGGGTAACGGGAAGTTGCTGATAGGCCTGTGCTAAGTCGAGCTTAGCGAAACATTTGCCCCCATTTAGTCTGGCCAGAAGGTGGCTGACCACGGGCACCGGATATGCATTAGGGCGGATGGCCTTGTTAATTGTACACTTATAGTCAGCGCAAATGCGCACCTCCCCGTTAGCCTTTAGTGCAGTTACGATTGGAGTTTCCCACTCCGCGGAATCAACAGGAATCAGAATCCCCTGGCCCACCAGTTTGTCCAGTTCCGCCTCTATTTTGTCCTTGAGTGCGAACGGCACCCTTCGTGGCTTGAGTCTTATCGGGCGGACCTCCGGGTCCAGGTCGAACGCTACGGGGGGTCCCTTGAACTTTCCAAGTCCTTTTTTAAAAACGGCGGGGTGCGCGTCACACACCGCTTGTATCGGATCCGCGCCCACGGCATGCACCCCCCCTATGAACAAACCCAAAGGCTGAAACCACTGCGTCCCGAGGAGGCTACAATTCCCCCCCTTGAGAACGACTAAAGGGAGTTCTGCAGAATGTCTTTTATAACGAACCCGAAATTTCCCGACCCCCAGCACTGGAATGCTGTTCCCTTGTACGTCTCGTAGCGTGGACCTCAGAGTCTTAAGTTTGGGCCGCGCTTGGGGGTCGATCTTCAAGAACTCTTTCTGGGAAATTATGGAATAATAGGACCCCGAGTCAATCTCCATCCTAACAGGGGCCCCTTGTACTAGTACCTCAACGAAGTAATGGTTTTGTCCCGCGGACACGCTGAACACGGGGGCGTCGTCCTCACTGCCGTCCGAGACGCGACCCACGCCGTCCTGCTTCCTCGTGGTTCGGGCGCCATCTTGGGGTCTCGCTGGACGGTCCGGTCTGGCCGAACGGTCTTTCGACTGCCTCCGGCCCTCTTGCCGATTTCTGCATGCCCTGGCGATGTGCCCGCGCCGGCCACAGCTGTAACATTCGGCTTTCCTGAATGGGCACTTCGCACGCTCGTGGGCCGCCCCACAACCATCGCAGCGGCGCCCCCCTTTTCGGACCTTCTGGACCTCTTCGCCGTCGCTGCCATCTGTAGAGGATCTCGAGGTTCGTCGGGTCGCGTGCACCGGCTGTCCTGACTTGCCGCGCACCGAGCTTTCCGCTTTGCTGGCCCTAGGACGCCACTCACGCCACTCGTGTATTTCGTCCACTCCCGCATTCGTGGACTCCGCGGATTCCGCGGTCTCTACGACCTCGGCCAGCGTGGGTGGCGGCTCCCTGTTCATCAGGCTGCGCTGCACTTCCTTGTCCTTCAGGCCACACAGCACGACGTCCCTCATGGTCATCTCCAGGTTGTCCCACTTGCAGGGGGCGGCGGCTACCCTCAGGGCCTCCACGAAAGCCTCTACCGACTCATCCGGCGCTTGGACTCGCCTCCAAAACGCACTCCTAGCGGGAAACATTGCCTTCGAGGGTTGGAAACGCTCACGCAGCAACTTCAGTATGTCGTCGGTTTTGAAGTCATCCAACGTCTTCGGTTCGATCATGCCCACCAGCGTCCGCTTGGTCTCTACTCCCAGCATTCGGGTGAGGATGGCCCTCTTCCTTTCCTCGTCGTCTTTGACTTTGAGTTCCACCAATGCCGCCTTGAAATCCATGTTAAAGATGGTCCAGTCTTGCGGCTTGGTAATATTGAACCCGCTCTGTGTCCTGGCACCTTGGGAATCCATTATCCCACCTTCGTCGCCAATTTGGTGTATGAAAACCAAGACACAGGACACAGCCTCGGGCTGGGTTAACTCAGGTTTATTGCATCGTGGACAGAGGGAACATGAGGTAATGGCGGATCGATAGCTCTTTATATACTGCAGTAATACATTTGAACGTGGTGCCATGGTAGCCCATTGGCTACTGCCTGCGTGACGTCATTGCGAGTCACGCCCTTCTTGTCCAGGTGTAGGTGGTGGCGGGAAAGCTTCCCGCGCTGTTGCCTTTGATGAGTTCGGACCAAGAGAGCTTGGACGCTCGCTGCTGCCAGCTGGTGGTCATTAGCTCGCGTCCTCTTACAGGGTTTATATGATACAGCTGTAGGTTACATTGTTGCTATAGGCAAGGTTACATTGGCTCAGATACATTGTAATCCAAGTGGAAGGTAAAACCATTAGAACACAACAGGTGTCCTGAGCCCTCCCTCCCTCCTCCTCCTCCCTATGCCTTGGCCTTGAGCAGGGGTTTAAAGAGAGGCTATGTTGGAGGGGCTTCTCCATTGCCTGGGACTCTGGAGGCTAGCTGGAACAACTGCAGGCATCAGGGCAGCCTCCAACACCGGCGTCCTGAGCCCTCCCTCCCTCCTCCTCCCTATGCCTTGAGTGGAGGAGGTGGGGAGTTGAAAGTTCTACGGCCCACTGGGGGCGATGGGGGGAGATATGGGCCAAAAGGGGGGAGGAGATGGTGGAGGGAGGGAGGGAGGGAGAGTTAGAAGGATTGAGGGACTAACTTGCCTGCCAGGGAATAGCAGCAGCAGTCTGTCTGGGGCTGGCTTGGAGCTCCATGGGGATAAAATTAAGGTGACAATTCAAGATAGCTTTGAAAAGCCGCCCCACTGCCGTCGCTACTGTGGGTGGAATGTCTCACCCCAGTTGAGGGCTCAAGGTAGATCTGGAAGAATGCCCCACCACTTCCATCACCGCCGGAGCCTTGCGGAGGGGGGGGGGGGAGTCAGGGGGGCGGTTTTATATGGGGGTGGGTGGGAGGGAGGGAGAGACTGCCCGGCCAGCCAGGAAGGAGAGGCAGCATTCTGTCCAAGGCAATCAGGGAGGCTCCGGAGGCCAATATAGAGGTTGTGATGGGCATGGGGCGATATAGCGGGTACCGAGGGGCGGGCCGCACTCGGGGAATGCGGGGCAGATGCTTAGTATCTGTCCCTCGTTCCAGCCCCCCGGTTACACCTCTAGGTCCTGAGCAGCTGACCCAGGGTGACCCTGCCCTTAGGCTGCTGCTGATGAATGCCAGGTCGGTATGTAATAAGGCCCCCCTGATACAAGATTCCATTATGGGGGAGCGGGCCGACCTGGCATGTATCACTGAGACCTGGCTGAGACCAGAGGATGGGGTTCCTCTGTCAGAAATGTGTCCAGCTGGGTTCAGTATTTGGCACCAGCCTAGGAATGAGGGTAAGGGCGGTGGCGTTGCCATCATAGCCAGGGAGTCACTGGGAGTCGCCAGGGCTACCGCTCCACAAATTCTGGGTTGTGAGGTCCTGCTTCTGCGTCTGGGCTCTAAGGGTCAGTTGGGAGTCTTACTCCTGTACCTGCCCCCTTGCAGGGTAAGGGACTCCCTGCCTGAGCTCCTCGAGACCGTCTCAGCGTTGGCGTTGGAGTTCCCTAGACTGATGGTTCTGGGGGACTTCAATTTGCCTTCGCTGGGGACTGGCTCCGAGGTGGCTCAGGAGTTCATGGCTTTCATGGCAGCTATGGACCTGATTCAGGTAATTCAGGGCCCGACCAGGGGCAGTGGCCACACACCAGATTTAATCTTTTTGTCGGAGTGGTGGCAGAGTGATCTGAGACTACGGAAATTAGACATAACACCTGTGCCATGGTCAGATCATTATTTGGTGGCTCTAGACTTCCTGGGTGCGACGCTTCATCGTAGGGAGGCAGGGCCTATTAGAATGGCCCGCCCCCGGCAACTGATGGATCCTGATGGATTCCAGAGGGAACTGGGGGATTTCCCTCTGGATCGGCAACACGATTCGCCCGAGGCGCTGGTTGACCTGTGGAACAGGATGACAACAGCGGCCTTGGATGAAATCGCACCACTACGGCCTCTCAGAGCTCATGGAGCTAGGTCATCTCCGTGGTTCACAGATGAACTGCGGGAGCTCAAACGGGCAAAGAGACGCCTAGAGCGCCGCTGGGTGAAGACCCAGAGAGACTCCGATTGGACACTAGCTAGAGCCGCTATTAGGGCCTATCTAGTGGCGATGGAGGTGGTGAGGCGGCAATACTTCACCACCCTTATTGCCTCCGCTGATAATCGCCCAGCCACCCTGTTCCGGGTTACCAGGTCTCTCCTTGGTAGGGGGACCCCGGTGCCTGGTTGGCAGGGGTCGGCTGAGGACTTTGCTGACCATCTAGTGGAGAAAATCGATCGGATTCGCTTGGGGTTTAATCCTGGCGTGGATGGGGAGAGTCCGGAGGGAGCTGGAGCACAGTCTTGCCATACCATCTGGGACCAGTTTGATCCAGTTGCCCCTGATGAAGTGGACAGGCTCCTTGCAGCTGTGCGCGCCACTACCTGCCCATTGGACCCCTGTCCCACCTGGTTGGTGAAAGCCTCCAAGGCGGTGACAGGTGGCTGGGTTGGGGCTATGATCAATGCATCATTGCGGGAGTGGGTGTTTCCTGCACCTTTAAAACATGCCTTGGTGCGCACCCTCCTGAAGAAACCTTCCCTCGACCCAGCTGTCCTAACCAACTATAGGCCTGTCTCCAACCTCCCTTTTTTAGGGAAGGTGTTGGAGAAGGCAGTGGCGCATCGGCTGCAGGGGGTACTGCATGAAGCAGATTACCTGGACCCCTTTCAGTCAGGATTCAGGCCTGGATATGGTACCGAGACGGCATTGGTCGCACTGATGGATGATCTCTGGTGGGAGCGGGACGGTGGTCACCCATCCGTCCTTGCTCTTCTTGACCTCTCAGTGGCTTTCGATGCCGTTGACGACGGTATCCTTCTGGAACAGCTCCGAGGATTGGGAATCCAGGGCACTGTGTGGTCCTGGTTTTCCTCATTTCTGAGGGGTCGGACCCAGTCGGTGTGGTTGGAGAGTGAGAGGTCCAGTCCTAGGCCCCTCAAATGGGGGGTGCCTCAGAGCTTGGTGCTCTCTCCTCTCCTATTTAACATCTACATGAAGCCACTGGGTGAGATCATTCGTTCCCATGGGGTGCGGTACCATCAGTAAGCGGATGACACTCAGTTGTACATCTTGGCCCATGGGGACCCCAGTGATGCCATCAAAGTCCTTTCCAGGTGCCTGGAAGCTGTTGGGGTCTGGATGGGGGCTAACGGGCTACAACTGAATCCCAGCAAGACTGAGTGGCTATGTATAAGGGGTCCTGCATTAACCCGGGAGCTACCATCTTTGGTTCTGGATGGGGCTATTTTGCCCCAGACAGACCCGGTGCGCAACTTGGGGGTCCTCCTGGATTCGCGGCTACTGCTAGAAGAACAGGTGGCGGCTGTGACCAGGAGGGCTTTCACCCAACTTCGGGTGATTCGCCAGTTGCGCCCACTCCTGGACCGGGACTCCTTGCTCATGGTCACTCACGCTCTGGTCACCTCCAGACTAGATTATTGCAATGCGCTCTACATGGGGCTGCCCTTGACGACCATTCGGAGGCTACAGCTGGTCCAGAATGCGGCAGCCAGGGTGGTGATGGGGTGTGGGCGTTATGCCCATGCTTTGCCACTGCTCCGGGAGCTTCACTGGTTGCCAGTTTGTCTCCGGGTGCAATTCAAGGTGCTGGTTTTGACCTTTAAAGCCCTATATGGTAGTGGGCCGGGTTACCTAAGAGACCGCATCGCCCTGAGGACGTCTGTCTGTCCAACCAGAGCGGACTGGAGGGGCTCTCTAATTGTTCCATCAGCCAGAGGGGCTCGCCTCTCTGGCACAAGGAGGAGAGCCTTCTCCGTGTCTGCACCGGCCCTCTGGAACCTCCTGCCAACAGAGCTATGTCTCCGGACGGAATTGCTGCCTTTCAGAAAAGAACTTAAAACCTGGCTGGCGGGTCAAGTGTGGGGTGCAGGTGGAAGGGTAACCTCCATTGGGTGGTTGGTGTAGAAGAACTCCTCCCCATGGTGCCTTTGGATCCTGCAGCCCTTGTTTTTAGGGGGTGGGTAGTTTTAACTGTTTTTAACATGTGTTTTTTTAATTTTTATTGTGAACCGCCCTGAGTTGGCTTTGGCCGAGTGAGCGGTATATAAATGTGACAATTAAATTAAATTAAATTAAATCCCACCATGCAGCTCTCTAAATCAAGACACTAAAAGTGTTGAGCATCAAAAAACAGAGACAAAGCCACAATGACCAGCCAGTTTTTAGAAACAGTTAGACAATATATAGACCCGTATATGTAGACCTGTAATGGCTGGGAAAAATGGCAGAGGACAGAGGAGCCTGGCGTGCCGTGGTCCATGGGGTCTCAAAGAGTTGGACTCGACTGTGCGACTGAACAGCAACAAAAGACAATATATGTGGATTTAGCTAAGTCCCCCAATTTATGTGTCTTATTGCTAAGATGCTGACTGGAAGGCCGGCAGGTCAGCAGTTCGATTTCTGAGTACTGCAGGACGCAATGAGCTCCCATCTTTGTCCCAGCTCTTGCCAACCTAGCAGTTCGAAAGCAAGAAATTGCAAGTAGATAAATAGGGACCACTTTGGTGGGAAGGTAAACAGTGTTCCATGCACTCCAGGGTATAGTCATGCCTGCCACATGATCACAGAAATGTTTGCAGAAGCAGATAGCACGGGCTCTTTGGCTATGAAACAGAGATGAGCACTGAACCCTAGAGTCAGATACGACTGGCTTTCGAGCAAGGGTGACCTTGCTGTCAGTAATGCTGTCAGTCTGTGTAATGTTTCTGGGTAGATAGGGAGAGATTGTAATATGCACGAAGAAGCAACGATAGAAGATTTTCAATTTGAAGGATCATAGTGTAAATTCTGTAGCCCGGCTCCAAAGGTGGCAGTATAATCACACAAGTCTCAGTTATGAGTGTGACATAACTTGCATTCAAAGAGAGGTGCAAGGCTAAATATATTTATAATAAATCAGGCCCTACTTCCATGTCAAAAGCTTGTGCACCTAGTTCTGCTCTGGTCATAGGGCATGCATAATGGCTAGCCTGTATCATATGTGGCTTATATGATGCAGGACATGAAAGATTGCTGAAAACCTGGAATGGAATCAGAGGTCAGGCAAAGCTTAAAATCAGTCCTAAAGTCTTGTTTGCATCTCTTAAATGCCACTGCTGCTGACTCCATAATTTAGCAAATACAGAACAAACCACAAAGAAGGCAAAAGAAGAAATGCTCATGTCCCGCACCCCAGTTAGATTTTTGATGTTGCTGATGGCAAGATTGCTGCAAAGGTTGGCAGCAGCAGCCATCTTAATGACTTTTCATCAATGCTAAGGATTGAACAATACTTTGCACGAGGGTATCCATTAGCTGAAAGGTCTTAATTGCACCAGTTAATTGGCATTCTGGCCTTGACCCTGCAAAACACTTAAAAAACACTGCAAGTGCCAAAAAGAACTAGAATGAAATCAGCAGGTCTGCACTGAGTGTATGTTAAGGAACAGCTTAGCAATACTAAGATGGTGTGAGCAGACTTAACTATTCCAAGACACGTCGGGAGACGTTTCCTCAGGCCATGCTTCCTAGGGATGATGGGAATTGTTGCCAACATATCTGAGGAAGGTAGGTTGAGGAAACTGCAATGAGATGATAGTTTTATTGTTAGTTGAGATGTACATGAATATTGACATTCACGGAGGTTTATGCAGGTTGAAGCTGATTGGAAGCATTACCAAAGAGATAAATGTTTAGGGTACTTGCAGGCTATGGTTCTTTTCAGGCAAACTATTCTATAGCTCTACCCACTAAGCCTCCTCAAAAATGGCAAATTGTAATATGCACCTTGTTATGTCGGGCCCTTATAAGCACCAGTCCAGACAACGATGAACAAAACAGCAACAAGTCTTTATTCAACAGTCTTTTAGAGATGAGCTTACAAGATGTTCCGGACACAGAGATGGCTCTACAATCCCAAAAGAATCAGTCCCTCCGGACTCTGGCCGTAGTGGGGCAAGTACTAGCTAGCCTAGAAGCATAGCATAATGGAGGGACCCAGGCTTAGCACGTCTGTGGCTACCTGTACGGAGTGGGAAGTGTAGTCTGGTCCGGCCCCACCCTTGTTTCCCCGTGCGGCTTATATAGTGTCTCCTTGGTGGTGGCTCCTTGATACAAAGTAGCAACCTGCTGGATAACCGTAACTAACCAATCATAACAGAGAATATATGTACGTAACCAATGGAGAACAGGATCAAAACTGTATCCAATCACAGGGCTTGGATTAGCATAATTAGCGCGCCCTGCGCAGGGGGTTTTTGCACCATTTTCAGGCTCCTAATTTGTATGGCGGGAAACCACCATTTTCCTCTTGCAAGGCGCTGCCCGCGCTACTTGCAAATATGCCTCAATACACAACACACCTTCAGGTAAATTTGTCAGAACGACCTCTAGCCATGACAGAATGAGATGATGTAGGTATGTGCACACATGCTATAGAAAGACAGTAAGCTTGTGTTAGACGCTTTATGAGTGCAAGTTTGTGATGCATCATTCCTACAGAATTCTGGCTCAGCTAATTTTCCATTATTTTTAATACATCTTAAAACAGGGGAAAATAATTTCTAATTGGCTATAATATCCTCCAAATAACATTTTGGAGTTTTTAAAAAATGGAAGGTTTGTTGTTGTTCTCACGGATATTTGGAGAAAGTCTATCTCTTTTTTGGTGTCCCTGATTTTGCTTTTGGGGACACCAAACAAAGAGAAAATGAACCCAAAGCAATCCTATAAAATCAGTTTACTGGCTTTATTCTCTGTATGATTTGCACATGATAAACTGCAAATATCTCAAAACTAACAAACAACAGGAGGGGGCAGGCTTAAACTGACAAAAAGCAGGGAAGCTAAGCTAGCTCTGAGTCTGAAACAGCTCTCAAAGTCCCTGCGTGCACAGGGGACATGGCACACATAGCATGCAAAAAATCACTCAGCAGTGTTTGGAAGAGGTCTTCCTGCTGTATCTTGGCACTATGAGAGCAGGCATTCGGATTTAACTCTCAAATACCTGATACAGTGTACTTGATGCCAAACAGCAGATGTCTGTATCAAGTGGCACGCAGCATTAACACTGTGTCTGATTGCTGTGATTTTCTTTCTTTCCTTTCCTTTTCTTTCTTTCTTTCTTTCCCAAATCCTATTTTTAGTGTATGGGACCAAAGACAACGAACAGCCGAAAGGTTGGCTTAACACAGGTTTATTGCATGATGATCCAGGGGAACATGAGGTAATGGCGGATGGGTAGCTCAATATATACAGTGGCTATACATTTGAATGTGGCTCCTCGACAGTCTATTGGTTACTGTCCGCGTGACGTCACAGACGGTCACGCCCTTCTTGTCCAGGTGTAGGTGATGGCGGGAATCTTCCCGCGCTGTTGTTTGCTGGTGAGTCTGGGCCAGGAGAGCTTGAATGCTCGCTATTGCCACCAGGTGGTCATTAGCTCGCGTCCTATTGCAAGGGCTATAATTAAGCAGCTGCTGGTTGTAATGTTACACAAGCATGGTTACATTGGATACACGTGAATGGATACATTGTAAAAGGTACAGTACAGAACACAACATCCCTCCCCCCTAGGATGGGACGAAGTCCCTCAGCCAAGATGGCTTATTGCAAACGCGTTTGGGCCGCGATGTGGGCTGACCTGCCCCAGGGGCGCTACTGCTTCCTCGTTCCCTGGTCCCTTGTCCTGAAACGGGAGAGGGAGACTTGTTAGCGGCTTGCCGTGGTTTGGCGGTTTTGGGGGAAGGGAAAAACTCCATTGTGGGCAGACCGGAGACACTTGGGGCTAACGAAAAACCCCTCTTCTCGCTTGGACGGGTGGGGGACCACTCCGCAAAACTTCCCCGGTTCTGAAAATCAAAATCTAAATCTGCTGGGGTATCCGTATTATCTGCTGGGGTATCCGTATTAGTGGGGAGATCCCGCGGGATATCTATGAGGACAGATTCCCTTTCCTCCCCCCTTGGTGGGGACCCATGGCCCCCCTTTCCTCCCCCTTGGGCTGAACGGGTGGGGGAGAACCCTAACGCTGAATCTTGTTTCCCGCGGTCCATGCCCTGCTCGCCGGGGATCCTGCGCCGGAGCTGGTCTGCGTGCCGCCTCCAGAGTAGACCTGTGCCGGTCTCGACGCGGTACGAGACGGGGCCGGTCCGCTCTAGGATGACACCCGGTACCCAGGCCGGACCCGCGCTGGCATAATTCCTGCAATACACGGGGGCACCCACATCGAAACTCTTTGTGTCCTCTGTCCCAATGTTCCTCCCCTTGTCCTCTACTCTTGTGGGGTCTAGCCTAGTTAGTATGGTGGTCAGCTTCCTGCGCATCAGCAGCTCCGCGGGGGAGTATCCTGACGCTAGGGGAGTCACTCTGTAACCTAGCAGGAACTGGCACACTTGATGGTTTAGGTCCCCGGGCCCCATGCGCCGCAGCGCGTCCTTGGTGGTGCACACGAGGCGCTCTACTTGGCCGTTTGTGGCAGGGTGAAAAGGAGCGGAGGTGATGTGCCGGATGGCGTTGATTTCTGTGAATGCCCTGAACTCAGAGGACGTGAAGCAACTTGCGTTGTCGCTTACGAGGGTGTCGGGTAAACCGAACGTGGAAAAGACCCTCCGCAAATGCTTTATGGTTGTGGCCGTGGACGTGCTTGTAACCGGAATGACCTCCAACCACTTGGAGAAGGCATCCACCACAAGGAGAAACAGCGTCCCACGGAACGGGCCAGCAAAGTCTACATGAACTCGGGACCACGGCCCCTTCGCCGCGTCCCACTCCCTGTGAGGCAGGCGGGCTTCTTCTGGCCTGGAACTTTGGCAGGGCTCACAAGTGCCAACCATGTGCTCGATGTCGGCGTCTAGCTGGGGCCACCAGAAATAGCTCCGTGCCAGGGCTTTGGAGCGCACAATCCCAGGGTGACTGACGTGCAGGAGTTTGAGTACCCTCGGCCGTAAGGACGCCGGGATCACTACTCGCTGGCCCCACAGAAGGCACCCCCTCTCAAGGGACAACTCTAACTTCTTTCGGAAAAATGGGTCGAACTCCGCTGCCGGGGAGGACGCTGGCCACCCTTTCTGCACCCAGGAGCTAACCCTTGCTAAAATGTTGTCCTTGCCGGTCGCCTTGGCGATGTCGGCGGGCAGTATTGGAGGCGAGTCGAGGACTTCTATCATCAGCACCTGATGGTCTGGCTCCTCCCCGCCCATGTGGCTGTTCTCCTGGGGAAGGGGGGACCTCGATAGAGCGTCCGCATGGCTGATCTCCCTCCCGGGCCTGTACACTAACGCGTGCTGATACGCGTTGAGAAAAATGGCCCACCTTAGCATCCTAGGGGACAGGATCTGTGGCGTGGGCTTATCTGCGGTAAAGATGGCTAGCAGGGGCTTGTGATCAGTTATGACTGTGAAGGGGTGGCCATACAGGAAGTCGTGGAACTTTTTTGTTCCCGCAATTATTGCTAATGCTTCCCTGTCTGTCTGGGCGTAGTTTCTCTCCTCTTGGGACAGGGACCTGGAATAGAACGCTATCGGGGCCTCCCTTCCGTTTTCCAGCACGTGGCACAGCACCGCCCCCACCCCCACCGGGGATGCATCACAGATCAGGACCACTGGCCGCTTGGGGTTGAAATGGGTGAGGATGGCGTCCGACGCCAGAAGTTGCTTTAGCTCATTAAATGCCCTCTCTTGCTGGTCGCCCCACTTCCATGCCTCGTCCTTTTTAAGCAGCCTGTGCAACGGCTCGGCCACGGCTGCTTTCCGGGGAAGGAAGGAGTGATAAAAGTTCAGCAGCCCTAGGAACGACTGCAACTCGGGCTTGGAGGTGGGGCGAGGGGCTTGCTTGATGGCGGCTACCTTAGACTTGGACGGCCTTATTCCCTCAGGAGTGACACGGAACCCTAGGAATTCGACCTCGGTCGCGAAGAAGACGCATTTGTCTTTTCGCAGTCTCAACCCCGCCTTTTCGAATATCGCCAGGACCTTGCCCAACCTCTTTGCCAATTCGGCCTGACTCCCCCCCCCCCGTTATCAATACGTCATCAAAATAAGGCAACACCCCCTCGAGCCCCTTCAGGAGGCGTTCCACGAATGACTGGAAAATTCCAGGCGCCGAGTTTATGCCGAATTGAAGGCGCGTCACCTGGAACGCCCCCTTATGGGTGACTATAGTTTGTGCAGCAGCGGCAGCTGGGGTCACCGAGAGTTGCTGGTAGGCTTGTGCTAAGTCGAGCTTAGCGAAACACTTTCCCCCATGTAACTTGGCCAGCAAATGGCTGACTACCGGCACCGGATACGCATTAGGGCGAATGGCCTTGTTGATGGTGCACTTGTAATCAGCGCATATGCGCACCTCCCCATTGGCCTTCAGTGCTGTTACAATTGGAGTTTCCCACTCCGCAGAATCAACAGGAACAAGAATCCCCTGGCCCACCAATTTGTCCAGTTCCGCCTCTATTTTGTCCTTGAGCGCGAATGGCACCCGGCGCGGTTTGAGTCTTATTGGGCGGACCTCAGGGTCTAGGTCGAATGCTACTGGGAGTCCCTTAAATTTCCCAAGTCCCTTTTTGAAGACTTCGGGGTGCGCGTCGCACACCTCCTGAATCGGGTCAGTCCCAACGGCAACGGCGTGCACCCCCCCAATGAACAACCCCAGGGGCTGGAACCATTGAGTCCCGAGGAGGCTGCAATTCCCCCCTTTGAGAACAACTAGAGGGAGAGTCGCGGCGTGTTTCTTAAATTGGACCTGAAAATTCCCAACCCCCAACACCGGAATGCAGTTCCCTTGCACGTCCCGTAGCGTGGACCTCAAAGCTTTGAGTTTGGGCCGCACGTGGGGGGCAATTTTCAGAAACTCCTTCTGGGGAATGATGGAATATGAGGAACCCGAGTCAATTTCCATCCTAATGGGGGCCCCTTGTACTAGTACCTCAACAAAATAACGGGGGTGTCCCGCGGACACGCTGAACACTGGTGTGTCGTCCTCGCTGTCGTCGGCGATGCGGCCCACGCCGTCTCGCTTCCTCATGGCCTGGGTGCCGTCCTTGGGTCTCGTTGCGCCGTCTCTCGAGCTCTTCCGGGCCTCGCGCCGTTTCCTGCAGACCTTGGCGATGTGTCCGCGGCGGCCGCAGTTGTGACACTCGGCCTTTCTGAAGGGACATTTGGCGCGGTCGTGGTTCGCTCCGCAGCCGTCGCAACGCCGGCCTTCTTTCCGGACCATCCGGACGTCCTCGTCGTCGCTGCTCTCCGCGGACGACTTCGAAACTCGCCGGGCCGCGTGCACCGAAACGTGCACCGAAGTCTCTGCCTTGCCCGTCTTTGGCCGCCAGTCCTGGAGCTCCTGGACCCCGGCCTTCGTGGCTTCTGCGGCTTGTGCCTCCTTCAGGACCTCCTGCAATGTGGGGGGTGGCTCGCGGTTCATCAATGTGTGCTGAGTTTCGGCATCGCTCAGGCCGCACAGCACGCAGTCTCTTAGTGTGATTTCTGCGTTCTCCCATTTGCATGGGCCGGCCGCCAGTCACAGGGCCGCTGCGAAGTCGGCGACCGTCTCCCCGGGCGCTTGGACTCGCCTCCAAAACGCGCTCCGAGCGGGGAACATCGCCGTCGAGGGCCGGAAGTACTCACACAGCATGTGCATGAGCTCTTTCACCTTGAATTCACTCGCCCTCCTCGGCGCGATCAGGTCCACCAAGACCCTCTTGGTGTCTGGCCCCAGCATCCGGTGAAGATGGCCCTTTTCTTTGCCTCATCCGTGACTTCGGATTCCACCAGGGCTCCCTGGAAGTCCATCTCGAAGATGTCCCAGTCTGCCGGTCTCCTGATTTCGAAACCGGTGCATGTCTTGGTCCCGTGGGCAGCCATAATCCCACCTTCGTCGCCAATTTAGTGTATGGGACCAAAGACAACGAACAGCCGAAAGGTTGGCTTAACACAGGTTTATTGCATGATGATCCAGGGGAACATGAGGTAATGGCGGATGGGTAGCTCAATATATACAGTGGCTATACATTTGAATGTGGCTCCTCGACAGTCTATTGGTTACTGTCCGCGTGACGTCACAGACGGTCATGCCCTTCTTGTCCAGGTGTAGGTGATGGCGGGAATCTTCCCGCGCTGTTGTTTGCTGGTGAGTCTGGGCCAGGAGAGCTTGAACGCTCACTATTGCCACCAGGTGGTCATTAGCTCGCGTCCTATTGCAAGGGCTACAATTAAGCAGCTGCTGGTTGTAATGTTACACAAGCATGGTTACATTGGATACACGTGAATGGATACATTGTAAAAGGTACAGTACAGAACACAACACTATTCTTAGTACCAAATCAAGGTAACCCATCAAACATCTTGACAGAATGATGTGTTCTCTCTCTCTCTCCCCCCCTTTTTTTAAATAAAAAACAAACAAACAAACTGGAGCATATCATTTATATGATGTATGAAACCTCTGGTGAGATGCATTCCTGAGGGGAATTGACAAGTTTTCAGTCTGGCTTTTGAGTGACTTAATAAACACTATGCTAAGAAGATGAAGAATGCACTAGCTAATTAGAAACAACCTGACTTGTTGTGATAGCAATGATAGAGCTAGCTATAGGTGAGACTTGCAGCCTACTATGACCAAGAATATCTCCAAAACAAGAAAGGAAAGGGTGTTGAGAGATGCAGGGAAAGGAGAGGGGATAATCAGAAATTTCTTTCTAATGTTCCAATTGTTCTAAGAAGAGTTCCATTCAGGGAGTGATGTTCCGGTGGGAGGAAACCCCAGATCCAACCAGAAAAATCTGTTGTATTTTCTCCAATGCACCAGATGACCCAAACAATGGTAGACTCCCACATCACAGGCAGAGGGGTCCTACAGGTTCATACCTGTCAAGTATCCCAGATTGACCGGGATTTCCCGTATTTCGGCGATCGTTGCTCCAATTTCCCGCCGCCATTCCGTAATTTGACCGGCAGGGGAAAGTAGTTACTGTTCATGGGTTCTGCGCAGAAGGGTTCTGCGCATGCACAGAAGGAGTTGTTGCTGCGCATGCACGGCTGGGCCAGAGCAGTTCCCGGATTTTCCGGAGCCACACTTGACAGGTATGTACTGGTTCCCATGACCCTCAGCTGCAGCATTGGACTGTTACCTAAAGAAAACTTTTGATTGACTAAAGTTAATCTAGTTAATCAGGCAGCCAATGGCCCCAGTGTGAATATGCACAATGTAACTTAAGTGGACTGGATCCAAAGGGGTAGTTTAAGTGTGGATGCTCTCATGCTCATGTAAGATCCTTGTTTGACTCCTATTCCAGCTTGTATTCTTCCTCTGCTGTACAGTACTTTCCTCTGCTGTTTCCCTACTGTGAACCATGGATCCAATGAAACTTAGGAGGATGCTGTGGAGAAGGAATGCTGGAGAAGCTCCATTGTGCAAGTGGAATTCTTCTCATGCATGAAAAGAAGTCAGAGAGATTGAGTCCATGACATGTGTGGTATGGGAGATTTGGAAAGGCAGAATTCAACACTAGGTACCAAATGCCTTTTAGGTAGAAAGATAATTAATTGATTTAAAAGTAGAATTATTTTGTGCTGCAATGATCAATGAATTGAACTATGATAAATTATAGTTTAAAATAATTTTAAAACTATAAAATGTTAGTTGTAAAACATTTTGTAAAAATCATTTTAAATTATTTTATTTTAAAAAAATTATTAACAATTTGGTTCTCCTCCTGTCAAAACATTCTTTATCACACTTTTACCCCTCACTAATGAATCAGTAAATGATGACCTTCAACAGCTGAAATCCTGTTGCACTTTCTCTGCATGTGCAACAGAGATGATGTCACCATCAATGCCAAATTGCTGATGATTAAAGGTAATGACAGGATATATGTGACTTGTACTCCTATTAACTGGAGATGTCAGAGGTTGAAACTGGGATATATGTCATGTGAAACATTACATGCTATCACCTATTTCCAATTTATTTGTAATATTATATTTATTTATTTATTTATTTTATAGGCTTATTTGTACCCTGCCTTACTCGCACCAGTGCGACTCAAGGCAGCAAATCACAATAAATACATATATATTACAATTATAGATTACAAGGTAACAATCTCAGCACAATATAAATTAAATACAAGCAAAGAAAAGCCACACAATATCCCCCTCCCCAGGCCAGTGTTGCTGGCTCCAGGGAGAGGGGAGAGTCCTCAGCAGGGTTGGCAGGGTCGGCGTCCTTTTGAGCCCTTCAGGCAGGCTGGGCTCAGAAGGGTGGGACGACAATGCACCTGCCTCTCATCCCTGGGCTGGCTCCGGGGAGAGGGGAGAGTCCTCGGCGGCAGCGGCAGGGTCAGCTCCTTTTGAACCCTCCAGGCGAGCCAGGCTCAGAAGGGCGGGACGACGATGCACCTGCCTCTCATCTCCAGGCCAGTGTTGCTGGCTCCAGGGAGAGGAGAGACTCCTCGGCAGCGGCACGGTCGCTGTCCTTTTGAGCTCTCCAGGCGGGCCGGGCTCGGAAGGGCGGGACGACGACCCACCTGCCTCTCACCCCCGGGCTGGTGTTGCTGGCTCTGGGGAGAGGGGAGAGTCCTCGGCGGCAGCGGCAGGGTCAGTGTCCTTTTGCGCTCTCCAGGTGGGCTGGGCTCAGAAGGCTATAGCTATAGATGTTGGTTCTACTTATCCATAGATAGTATCTTTGATGATGAATTAGATCCTTATAACAGATCATCACCCTCATTTTATTTTACAGGACAAAAAAGGGAAAGACTCCCCCCTCCCAAATGATTTGCCAGAGGCCAACCACTAAAATCAAGGTTGCTTTGGACTTGAAATCTAGTCTCCCATATCAAAACTCAACATTGGAAAAGATTAACTGAATGTATCCATATGCATTTAGCTGTTAGAAAGAGTCAAATAAAGTAGTCATTCCACTTTGCAGCTACAAAGAAGAGATTGGGAGGCATAGAAGAAAAGATGGAGGAGGGGGAATCCCAACCCTGAAGGCATATTCTTTTTAAGGGTTACATGGGATTTAACCACACAAATCCCATTAAAGTCAATTCGGGTTATTTAAGGCAGTGGAAATTGTATGGCTAGATCACTTGCAAAACTTCTGAAAGTCTAAAGCCAAGGGACAATCTGTATATCAGAGGAAACCAAATATAAAGTATCAGAGAACAGCATTACACGAGAAAATTAAGAAAATATTGTATGAAATGGAAAAGCTGATGAAAAAGAGAGATGGAAAGAAAGGAAATAGTTGACTCACTGAGCAAGGTAAGAATCTGAAGGAGAATTTATAGGGTTTTAGAAAATACAATTTCATCAAAAGCTGAAGAAAAATGAAAAGGAAGACAGCAGGAGTAATTGCTGTGAGGAACAGTTTCCTGCTGAGACAGGAGAGTTTTACCATCAGCTCTGTAAGAAAACATCCAAGCAAATACAATAAACATAGAAATAAATGTATCATGAAATCAAGAAGGTAGGACAAAAAGACTTGACTTATGCACTGGAGAAGAGGCAGAGCGAAGGGTGAACAGGATGACAGTAGGAAAAGAGAAGTGAGAAAATTGCATCTCCATGGCTCCCTGCAGGAACAGGGGAAGAGGACAAACAAGGGGATAAGGATACTTAGAATGTAACTTCAAGAGTGTATTTAAGAACAGAGTGCAGAAAAGAGCACAAACTGCATAAGAAATACTAAAACCCTCTTTTTCCAAAGTCCATAATTTTGACGAGAGTAAGTGTTGCTATGTGTCTTTGCACATATGTGTGAAAACACCTTTCATCTAAATGTTTGACTGATGCAAAAACACTAGGGTCACTCACAGAGGGGTGGCATGTATACTCATTATGGTACAGATGAGGAAATTGTGTCTAACTTCTCAACAAAGGTTCAGATCAAAGGAGATACGTTTTATTGTGCTATAAATAGCTGGAATCCAATAGTGTGTGCAGCCTCCCACCTCATACATCCAGTGATGTACTGTGGCTGGTTCTGAACGGTTCTTACGAACCGGTAGCAGAAATTCCAGGCCATACCCACTTGGTCGGCCACGCCCACCTCTTGGCCTCCCCCTCCCAGCGCTGCCGGAAACGCATCCCATTCGCCTCGCCCAGGGCTGAAGGCGCACTTTCACCACCGCACTTCCTGTGTGCCTTCGGTCCTGGGCGAGGTGAATGGGACGCATTTCCGGCGGTGCTGGGAGGGGTAGGCTGGCGCCAGCCCATCACCCTGCCCCGCTCATCTCCCAGCAGTGCTGCTGGCAATGCTTCCCATACGCGTCACCCAGGGCCGAAGGCACTGCTTTCACCTCCGCACTTTCTGCGCGCTTTCAGCCCTGGGCGAGGCAAATGGGATGCGTTTCTGGCAGCGGTAGGAGGGGGATGCTGAGAGGTGGGCATGGCTGACCAAGTGGACATGGCCTGGAATTTCCGCTACCAGTTCGCAAAAGTTTCCAGCGGCACTGTGAGTGGGGCATGGGCCCCCATTGGGAAACACTGCTCTAATGGATATAAGATACCTTGAGTTTCAATAGCACAACGGTTCACATGCGGGATAGAGGAACTATCGAGTGATGAGAGGGTTTGAAAAAGGAGTTAAGTCAGAACAGATATATTTCCATGTTCAGTGGAACACAATGGGCTTTATTTACTGGTTGTAAATAGTCACTTGGAAGCCAATAGTGAGCAAAGAATATCCATAATCATCAATGCTTTCAGATATCAATTTTCCATGCATAGTGGGAAAATGCATATCAGATTAAAAACCCAACAAAAACCACTACAGGAATTCCATTGGAACCCAAGATGGGACATTTTTTTAGTTCAAAAATCTTTTGGGTGGTGACATCATCAGCTTTCAGGTGTATAAGTGGTTTTTTGAGGGTTATGTGCTAGACCTACAGTATGGTTTAAGATAAATAGATACCAGCATTATAAATGCGTTATATAGCACAATTGCCTATGGAATCAGCTCCCTAAATTTTGTAGTAAGTGAAAAAAAAATCCCAAATGACTAGTAATAATAATAATATTAATAATAATAAAAACACCCAACAAATCAAACGGTAAAAGGCATGCAACAGAAGGACAAACAGTAGGAGAAATGCAGGCAAAGGGCTTGAATTGATGCCAAAAATGGGAAGTCACAACAGAGATAAATAAAACACACAGCAAAGATGCAATATAATAAAATGCTGTAATTTGGTCTGTCAGCATGAAAGTGTAGAGGGTTCACAATAGTAGAGAGGGAGTTAGCGTTTATGGGATTTTTTAACCACAACCACCAGGAGAAGCTACTGCTGTTCGTATTCAAATAAAGAAACCATGTTATTGAGGGAAATGATATAAAATCACTTATCTAAACTTTTGGGTACCATTTGCTGAATTTGCTCACTAGACATCTACATTTTACTTTTCAACGGCTGCATTTCCTCATCTCATGAAAAAGGTTCTTCGGCACAACTCCACAAATATATCATCCCTATGCATGAGAATGTGTTGCATTTATGCACAGTAGATTATTGGCACAGTGCCCTTTTATCTAGTGCTCAGCGTCCAGATTCCCCACCCTTCTCAGCCCAAACTAAGCCATGAATGAGGAGGGCAATGCAGAAGTGGCTCTCAAAATGTGTTAAGGCTTAAACATATGTGCACTGCAGTTGGAGCAAGTAACATCTCCCAGTAGTGGCTGGTGTTCATTACAGTTTGCAGTGCAGAAGGCAGAACACAAAGGGGCAGATCCTTGGACAAATATTTTCATGTGCACACACACGTGAAAATATTTTCATGCACAGATGTGCAAACACACGCACGCACACGCACGCGTGCACACACACACACACAGACGGGGGGGGGCACAGGCTGGAGTGGCCCAGCTGAGGCTTGGCAGAGATGGAGGTGAGGGAATGGCCCACTCACCCTAATGGAGCAGCCTCTACTGACTCTTCCCCTATGCCACATTTCCAATAAAAATAACTTAGGAGCCCCATAGGTAGTGTTGAGCAAGATGTTTCCTGTCTAAGGCAATGAACAAGATTTCAGCCATTCTTATTCCATGTCCAAAAGCAAAATGAGCCAGTAGTTGAAAAATTTTCTCCAACCCTGCAAAGTATCCTTTACTACATCTGGATGCCACCCTCCCCACCTGCCTTCTCTGAGGAACCACTGCCTTGTAAGAACCACATGATATGGTGTGGGTTTGGCTTGTGATGCCCTCGGCACCCCCTAAAGACATTCCTGCTCAGAGGACATATGACAAGCAGGAAGCCTGTCCTTTAATGCCTTGTCCCCACCTTTCTAGATCCTGCTTTCCAGCATGATTGCCATGCTGTGGCCAATGCGTACACACATGCTGGCATTTCCTCTTGTATGAAAATATTAATAGGTGCAGACTCTCTATGGTTTAAAAAGACTGGAGAGTGAGTCATACTTCTGAAAAATCTCACCTTCATGGTTAGTTTAGCCTTCAGAGCAGATGGAATGCTGCTGCAAGCCAGTTTGTCAAGAGTTATTATATAGAACACTGTCTGCAATATTATTATATCCCTTCTGTGTCCTGAATCAGTGATCATGGTTATGTGGATAATCTGGATAACAACTTCTTTTATACAGAAGACTGGATCCAGCCATTGGCGTACTCAGAGTAGACTCACTGAAAGCAATGAATTAGAATGAGCACAAACGTCATCTTATATGTCCTTGAATGCTTGCATGTACAGATTTTACTTTTAAATAAGAGAATGTATGTTTCTATTTCCAAACCTGGTTTCTTGCGAAAATCTCTGCTTACATTTGGTAAATGTAGGGACGTAACCATGGATTTAGTTATAAGGTTCCACTTAAAATCTGCACAACAATTTTGTCTGAACAGTGTTGAAAGATTAATACATAAATGACATCCAGCCATAATGAAACATGCAACACAGATAATGAAATTCTTCTACCCTTCAATTTTTTAAAAAGTCAAACCACCTAAAAATGTAGCTTGTAAAAAAGTGATGAAAACTGACAAAAAATATCCAATGTATTTAAAGATTTTGCAGATATTTGGAAAACTCCTGGAAAGACCTGTCATATATTCTCAATTTTCTCCTAATGCTGCTGTTCTTCTTTCAATGTTTGATGAGGAAATTGCCTGCTGGAAAAAAAAACTTTGACAATCAAACAGAAAAAGTAGGTAACAGCCATTGGCATTCCAATTTAATATTACACATTATTTACTTCTTTATGAAGTCATTAATGTTATTTTCTCCTCAGTGAATTGTTGTGTTCAGTCAATATGATCACTGCTTTCTGTTTCAATATAAACTACAGGAAAAAACAAAGGGAAAGTTTGCTTTCTTACACAGATTTCTAGCCTATAACATTATCAACTGATGTGCTTAGGGTGGATATGAAATTCTTCTCAATAATTTCTTGTTAGAATTGGGAGGACATGACCTCCTGCTCTCCCATATAATCTTGTTCACAGGAGGCAAACCTGGGGGTACCATTTGATCTCTCTTTCCTAGATATTTGTAACAACATCCATGATGTACTGTAAGAAGAAAAAGTAAGACTACCAGCTGCACAGAACAGATGAGGGGAAATAGAATCGTTGCTATCTTTTTGCCTAAAGAGAGAGCAGAAGGGAAACAAATTTCCAGCAAGTTCTCTTTTGCATGACCAGTCTCGCAATCCATGGAAAAATAAAGAGTCATGCAGCAGACAGTCTGCCAGAGCAGAACAAGTGGATGCTTCTATGATTTCTCTTCTGCTCCAGGTTTTAGTCCACAAAAGACCGGTCAATGACTGAAATTCTGTTGCTCAGCATAGTACAGTATGTCACAACTAGAGTAGGCCAACTGATTAAACAGAATGTAAAGAGGAGTTGACAAACAAATGCCCTAATAATTCAATAGGCCAACTCTAGTTGTGACTTGCAATGCTGAGCAACAGGATTTCAGCCAATAGTTTTTTTTAAAAAAATATGAAAATAAATAATCAAAAAATGAAGTGTACCCTATTAAAGGCTATAAAGTGTTGCCCCCACCTACTCACACATCCTTTCAAAGGGCAAAATGTACCCCTAATTCACCCCTAATATGGCTTTTATAAGTTTCTTTGTTTAAGGCCTGGCACTCCTTAGCCAGGGCTAGCCTGTCCATAATCTTGATGTGGGTTGGAAGATGTTGAGAAAATCGCAAGCTGGGAAAGAGAATTTCCCTCAGCATGTATCTAGAAGACTCCCTGGTGCCAAGAGAAATTAAAAAACCAGTGCTGTCACCACCTCCACAGCATGAGGAGATTGCTATGCTCTCTTCCTTAGAGTAGAGGGAATCCATTTTGAAACTTGTTATGATAGAACTGCCATGGTGTGTGTGTTGTGTATTAAGGCAGAATTGCAAGTTGCTCGGGCAACGCCTTGCAAAGGGAAAATGGTGGTTTCCCACCATCCAAATTAAGACCTAAAGTTGGTGCGAAATCTCCCTCTCTGAGTGTGCTCATTATGCTAATTAGAGTTCTGTGATTGGGTACACTTTTGGATCCTGTTCGTGATTTGTTAATACTTGTATATCTTGTTATGATTGGTTGGTTATGCTTGTCCAGTGGGTCACTACTTTGTATCAAGGAGCCACCGCCGAGGAGACACTATATAAGCCCCACGGGTAAACAAGGGTGGGGCCCGACCAGATCTATACTTCCCTACACGCACAGGTTAGCCAGTAATGTGCTAAGCCTGGGTCTCCTCTAAACGCTATCACTCAAAGGGTGTAGCTTAGGCATTGCCTCTTCTATGGAAGAATCAAGAGGGACTGATTTCAAGGGATTCGTATAGCCATCTTATGTCCGGAGCGCCTTGTAAATGTAACCTGAAAGACTGATAAATAAACTCCTGTTGTTGTTCTGTTCATCATTGCCTGGACTATTACTTATAAGGGCCGGACATGACAGGGTGAGATTGAACAGTGGACATACAAACAGCGCTCCGTGTCCTGCCAGATAGATAACTACCCTGAAAGAGAGAGAGTGTGTGTGTGTGTGTGTGTGTGTCTGTTTTTATCTAGGACAGGGTTAACTCCCCCTTCATTTTATGGCTGCACATATGGGAAAGGAACTTCTGTACTATTTGGGGATGGTGAGATTCTGCAGTGGAGGACTTCATTTTGTAAAGTTTGCTGGGAATATATCATTTTCAAAATCCCACATACATTTTTGACTGTTTATTTTTGTGTCATGAGCAAGTGGCATTGCTGTTCCTATCCCCCCCCCTTTCTTTCTCTGAGGAAGATTTGTTATGCCACAGTAGAACATCCTTCCAGTTCCATTGCTGAGTCAGGTTTGGAATCATGGCTTCACCTGTTGCCCACCTGAGAGCCAGACATTTCCCCCTAAGAAATGTGCCAGGAAGCCTGCTGTGCTAATAGCATTTTGGCAACAATATGATCACAGAGTTTTGTGTTCAGGAACCAAGACAATAGAAACAGCCGAAGTCTGGCTTAACTCATCTTTATTGCATGATGGTCAGGGGGAACATGTGGTAATGGCGGACGAACAGCTCAATATATACAGTGGCTATACATTTGAATGTGGCTCCTCGGTAGCTCATTGGCTACTGTCTGCATGACGTCACCCTCAGTCACGCCCTTCTTGTCCAGGTGAGGTAGTGGCGGGAATCTTCCCGCGGCTGTAGGTATTTGGAGAATTGTGAGCTGGGCGCTCGCTACTGCCCCCAGTGGTCACTAGCTCGCGTCCTCATACAGAAGGTTACAGTGTTACTATTAGGGATTGTTACATCCACTCATTTGAGTGGTTACATTACTTAAAGGCACATTATACTCCATACACAACACAGAGAGCAGTGGGTGCTGAATTATAATGATGAAACCTCTGCAAGGGATTTTTGATAACTCTCCATCTCTCATACATATATTTTTAAACCCGCTTTCAGCCTCAAAGTTTGTAGACATCTTTTGCCCCTCCTTTTATCCCTGTCCTTGAATATGCCAAAAATTCCAGCCAGAACTTCCTTCCTGTAGCTCTTGGTGGGAATCTCCTCAAACATTTCAGCAGAGCTGTATGCTTTAAAAGCCAACAAAAAACAATGGTGTTTCATGGGCTATGCAACAATCCTATGTATCTCTACTCAGAAGTGAGCCTCATTGTGTTTATTCTTTCTGGAGAACTGGACCCTAAATTCTTCAATCCCAGTAAGCTTTATATTGCAAGTAAGTCTCATTGATTTCATTGGAATTTTTAATTCTAAGTAAGTATATTCAGATTTGGAGCCTTAGCCTGTCTTCTGTAGGGAACCTTTCCCACAGAAGCATTGTTGAGCTTTTATGGCAGATTTTACTGTGAGGTATTGACAGTCCGTCATCATAACATTTGCTGTTTATTTAAGTTAAGGAACGGAAGGAATGCACTTCATAAAAGCATGCCGATGACTGCAGGCAATTTAAAATGGTTTCAGGAATTACGAGGGAGGCTGATGAAGCACAGAATACATTTTAGGCACATCAATCATCTGTAAGTGTTGCTATAAAAACCATACAATAGGGCTTAAACCACTTCTCAAAGCACCATCCACTATGTACTAAGAAATGACATTGAAGAAAAGAATCCTTGCTGTTTTTCTATACAGAAGAAACCAATTTTGTCTTCCAAAAATGTGAGAGAATGTTGGCATTATTGGATACACATAATGTGGAAATTTACACCTTATGGGCATAGGATCTTCACCTATATTAGTGAAACATATCTTAGTCAACCAATCCTCAGGCACAATGACAATATGTTTCTTGAAGTTAACATTAATGAAAAGGTAAAAAGCTTGATATGTTTTTACACTGCTTGCTCATTTAAACAACTGACCATCATGAAGGATGGTCAAAACTGATGGTTTCAGGGTATGATGGCAGCAGTGGGCATCAGCAGGTTCGCACCAGTTTGCCAGAACCGTTAGCAGAAATTCTGGCTGGCCCCAACCATCCAAGTTTTGAAATAAAGTAGTCCTAATTCGGGTGCAATGCAGGGCTTTCCCCCTGGCCACGCCCACCATACCATGCCCACAGTGTGGTAGTAATTTTTTTGGGAGCCCACCACTGGATGATGCCATTTCTTGTCAATCTGGTGGGCTGCAGAACTATTTGTATTCATGATTCAAGTCCTCTTTGATAGGTCTGAGTAGGAAATATTTGTCTGGAAACCTTGGTCTGGTCAAGCAACTATAAATATCAGGAGAATGTTCAATAATCACTGCTCCCTGGTGTGTTGGAAAAATTAAGGAGGAAAGTGGGGGCGGGGAGGTAGAGGAGCAAGGGATAAGGCAAGACACTAGCATTTTGACTAATCAATTTATTTTAGTGTGAGCTGTCTTGGATTACTTCCAAAGCTTCAGACAAGAGGAGTGATCTCTGTATTTATCCCCATGGGGTCTGGTTATAAGCCGAACACCGTCCACCTTATGGCAAGCTAATGGCAGGAACACAAGAAATCAAAAGAATGGACAAAATTGTCTATTTGGGGAGTATGTTAAATGAAAATTGGGATCCGGAGGTAGAGATTAAAATGTGAATAGAAAATGCAAGACTCACCTTCATAAAAATGCGACATTTGTTATGCAGTAGAGATCTAACTCTCGCTACAAATATTCAAATAGTGAGATGTTAGGTATTCCCAGTGTTGCTGTATGGAATCGAAGCTTGGACATTGAGTAAAGCATTTGAAAAGAGAATCAAAGCTTTTGAAATGTGGATCTACAGATGGCTGCTAAGGATATCACGGGTTGACCAAATGACTAACATAGAAATATTGCACTGAATAGATAAAGAACAAGAACTCTTTAAGACCATGGTCAGAGTCACAGCCAGATGAGGATACAGAAAACATACAGAAATCCAAAAATTAAATTAAATTAAATTAAATTAAATACAGTGTGAATGGGTTGATTAACATGGGAAAGGGGCTATCAAGCTGTTAATTACTTGAAGTTGCAGGTCCCAGTCAGGGTGATAAGATATATTGCCAAGTAGATTTGGCTGGCACAGAAACACTAAGGCTTGTTTATAATTTCCAGTCAGAATGTTGAAGTTCTGGCAGGGTTCACTTCAGCGGAAATTGTGCCTTCCTATGAGTTATATTCCCTCTACATCCAGACATAGAAAGATAGGAAGCTGTCTTACCCTGAGTTAAACAGTTGCTCCATGTAGCCTGGTACTGTCCAATATGGCTGGCAGTGGCTCTCCAGGGTTTCAGGCCAGATATTTTTCTAGCCCTACCTGGTCAGCCATACTTTGATCCTCAAGATTTGACAACCAAAACCAGAGGAGGCCACTCTTGCAATGTCACATGAATAAGGCAGACATGTATACTGTACTTCTAATTAGCTGGTATGGAAAGAGATGCAAGGGAAACTGGAGCAAATAGTCTCAAAACTGAGGTTAAATCCCAGATAAACAAGTAACGTGGTACTCCAGAACTGGAAAAAGAGCAGTCATGCTACAAAATGGATGCACTGCAGCAAGGGTTTATATCCTTGCTAAGACTCACTTCACTTGTGGCTCTCCCTACAACACATATGATATATGGGAATCTGCTGCATTTATACAATGCTTACTAAAATACCCATAGAGAGAGCTTTGTTCTGGACTCAGTTAGGTTGTTGTGTGCTCACAAGCTGTGTGCTCACAAGAAGGCTCACAGGCAGTGAAACTGGCTTTTAGCTCCCTGCCACACATTAGCTTTCTCCTCTCATTCTTCTGTCATGGCGTGAGCACAACAGAAATATAAAGACCTTTGTGCCTAGCCAGTGAGGAAAAGATAGTTTTCACAAATCTTTTTTTAAAATAAGGTAATACAAATTAAAATATGAGGATAACTGGATGTGTCAGACAACATCTCCCATCCTCCCATTTGATCATTGCCAAGTATGGGTCATCTCATGCCTGAAGGGAGTTGTAGTCCAAATCTAAAGTGCACCAAGTTAGCATGTGGTTCTAAGAGCATGTGGAATATTTGTGAGATGTCTGAATCAAAGGGACTGCTGTAGCTCAAATGGTTAAGATGCTGAACTTGATGACTGGAAGGTCAGAGTTCGATACCCGAGTACTGCATGACGGAATGAGCTCCTGTCTGTCCCAGCTCCTGCTAACCTGGCAGTTTGAAAACAAGAAATTGCAAATAGATAAATATGTACCACTTCAGTGGGAAGGTAAACAGCGTTCTGCACACTCTGGTGTCTAGGCATGCCTGCCACATGTCCATGGAAACGTCTGCAAACGCAGACAGCGCTGGCTCTTTGGCTATAAACAGAGAAGAGCACTGAACCCTAGAGTTGGATACAACTAGCTTTCGAGCAAGGATGACCTTTACCTGAATCTAAATTTTGGGGATTTTGCCAGAAAGAAGTCTGTAGAAGTGTGCACAAGGTGAAGAAGTTTTGAAGTAGTTTCTTGTAGTGTAACAAAATCATTTATACCTTCCAGTGCAGCACACCGCCATCCTCCGGGAAGTGAAATACCTTGCGGCTTTAAAATATTGCGATATACCCAAGGTTGCTGTGCAATTGTATTCCAAGAGAGAAACTCTTTACAAGGTAAATAGAAGTGATTCTGTATGAACGATATGTGTGAATATAAAGAAATGGAAGAAAATTGACATAACTGCAGTAATCTGTTTGAGACTTCAGCTATCCTAAGCCAAAAGCAAAGAGTGCATAACTATTTTTTCCTAATTATTTTGTCAACTGGATGGTTGTTATATTGGAGTTTGTAGTTAATCTTGTATTTCAGGCTTACTGCACCCTGATGTGTTCCTTTGAATACAAAGGGCCTTCATCTCCTCTCTGTAGAATTAGTTTGCAGTCCTATTGACAGCCAAATAGCAGTGTTCAAATTACAAAAGGGGTGGGAGGGCCAAGTATTTTCACTATGTTTAGGGTTTCCGCTCACTTTCCTTTTCTCTAAGGGGACTTGGGTGTGGGGGAAGAGTATGGGGAACAGGATGGGGGTGGGGAGGCTTCCATATTCTTCTTTTCCTCATTCGAAGGATTCTTAAAGCAAAAAGGAGGAAAAGAGACAGATGCCTACATGGACCATGGGATCTTTAGGAAGCCAAAGTGCATTACAAATTAAAGTGCCATCCAGCCTGAGTCTTTCCTTCCTTCCTTTGCGTCAAAGTGTTGCACTATACTGTTGGTCAGGGGATGCCCATGTGAGCTCTCAATGCTTTCCCCTCTTAGGGGAGGCTCCTTCTACACCTGTCCCAGGATTTGCTCATAATACTGTACTGGGATTAGTTTTTTAGAAACAAAAGTCAGAGCTGACACTATTAGGCATTGAATGAGGCCTACACCATACATACCTGTCAAGTATCCCGGATTGGCCGAAAAATCCCATATTTTGGCACACGTTCCTCCCCTTTCCTGGCACCGTCCCATATTTAGAACGGTGGGGAAAGGGGTTACTGCGCGTGTGCGCACACGCAGAACCCTTCTGTGCATGCACAAATGTGTTCTGCACATGCGCAAAGGAGTTATGCACATGCGCAATGGAGTTTTTCCTGCACATGTGCACCCGGGCTGGAGCAGTTCCCATATTTTCTGGAGAGGCACCATGACACCTTGAGCCCCAGGCCTGCTGCTTCCCCTTCTCCTGTTTGTGGTCATTATCTGTTTAATGCTCTTCCCTGTGTAAACGAGCAATGACAAAATGTAGAAGGAAGAGCAACTTTTCTGTGGGCTGTGCCAAAAGAAAAAAGATTCATTGCTTCATTTTGTTTTCAGCTGCTAGGATGGCAAGTCTATTTTTTCATTCCTCTGGCTAATGCTTCAAAATATGTAATTTTCCACAGATTCTCAGATATAAACACAGTACTTGACATGCATTTTGGTTCACAAATCAGAATTTGTAGATTGTTTTGCTTGGATTTATATATCGGGTGCATGGTTTCTTGCTTCCAGTTTCATTAGCTCTTCATGTGTAGAAGATACAAGAAAATAAGTTGATTTAGATTCCTTCTAGGATGAAATAGAAATCAATCAATCAATCAATCAATAATCAATCAATAATCAATCAATAATCAATCAATTAATCAATCAATGTTTGGTAGGCCTGATCTGCTTCTTGTGACCCAACACAGTACACAGTTGTGACATTATTGTCACTCAGCAATGTCTAGAATCCCCTAGGTAAGCTTAGTATGCCCAGATACAATTGTATAGGTGGAAAGGTTTTAAATATTTTTATGTGAATTCCTCTATATGTGTGTGTGTTTGTTGGGGCGGGGGGGTGTGTGTCTGGTCTCCAGTCTCCGACTGAATTCTGGACTTCTCTGGAATCCAGTAACAGCCCTATTGTGTACCTCTGGAGCAGAGAAGCCTCTGTCATGATGAGTAGCCCAATATAGCAGGATAGGTTACATGTCTTGAGGGGGTCCTTACACTCATCCCCATAATCCCGTTTTCTGAAAACCTAAACATAATTGTGGCCACTACCAGGTGCAACATGCTTTTCATTTTAAAACAATTATAAGAAACAGTTGTAAGTGGGACATAGATTATGGTGGCAGCTGTAGCTCTTCAAGATCCAAAGATGGGCCTGTTCAGCAACTGGACATCTAGAGATTGCCTACCCTACAGTACATGTTTCTATCTCTTAGTGAATGCCTTCTACTAGCTCACTGTTCTTCTTTTTCTCCCCTCAGTCCCTTAGGAGTTTATGTGTAATTGGCAGTAAAGAGAACAATTTTGCCTGAGGAAGGAGAGCTTCTACCACATGAACTTGGGAGAACTGATCTATAACTAAAGTCTGCTTTTGACACACTGACCTGCCAGAATGTAGACCTGTGGATCTATATTAAGCAAACTGGGGAGCTTGTTCAAAGTGTAGGTGACAGATGGCAGAAAGTGAAGAATAATATAGAACTGATCCAGACTCCGCTGCACAGAGAATTCTTTTCTAGCACATAAAAGCAGTGCCACTTCTTGCTGTGCCTTTTTTTAAAAATCGTGTCAGAAGTATACAAAGGTGTTTCCTGGGTTGAAAGGATTTTTGCTGGAGGAACTTTGCTCAGGGGACACCTGAATGAGGCTCCTTTCATGTCCCCAAGATCTCCCCCCCCCCCAGAAGTGGTCCCTATTGATCTACTTGCAATGTCTTGCTTTCAAACTGCTAGATTGGCAGGAACTGCGAAAGAGATGGGCGCTCATTCTGTCCTGGAGTATTCGGGTCTTGAACTGCCAACTTGCTGACCTTCCAGCTAACAAGGCGAGCTTCTTATCCACAGAGTCACCGCAGTCCCTTGTGCCTTGACACTGTGATACAATGTGTTGGCAATATGAGACCATTCAAGAGATTGGGAAGAAGTTCAAATAATTCTCATACACCTTTTCTTCTGAAGATAACTACAATTCTTGCAAGAGGTAGAAGCCAAAGTCTGGTTGCTCTTTCAGGAAAGCAATAAAGAGCTTAGGTGAGGGTTGTTCCATACAGGCAGGTCTGCCATCAGAAATTTCTGGGCCCTATACTGAGCAATCCTATTGCCCACCCCCCCCCACCCCCGTCCCCCACAGCCACACAGTAATGTCTCAAAGTAATGTCACAGTTATGGCTGCCGCCGGCAGGTCCCCTGTCAGCTCCGGGCCCTGATGGAGGCCCTGCATACAGGGCACAAGGGAGATGATGACTGATATCCAAACCACAGGCTTTCTCTTTGATAGAAATAAATAATTTATTTGCTTGAGTCTTGGTAACAGACTAACACAACATGGGTGGGTACTGGGGGAGCTAATGGAGATTTAGTGAAGGTAGACAAGCTTAGGAGAGAGGGCTACACCTTTGTAGCCTTTAGTGTATGGGACCAAAGACAATGAACAGCCGAAAGGTTGGCTTAACACAGGTTTATTGCATGATGATCCAGGGGAACATGAGGTAATGGCGGATGGGTGGCTCAATATATACAGTGGCTATACATTTGAATGTGGCTCCTCGACAGTCTATTGGTTACTGTCCGCGTGACGTCACAGACGGTCACGCCCTTCTTGTCCAGGTGTAGGTGATGGCGGGAATCTTCCCGCGCTGTTGTTTGCTGGTGAGTCTGGGCCAGGAGAGCTTGAACGCTCGCTATTGCCACCAGGTGGTCATTAGCTCGCGTCCTATTGCAAGGGCTACAATTAAGCAGCTGCTGGTTATAATGTTACACAAGCATGGTTACATTGAATACACGTGAATGGATACATTGTAAAAGGTACAGTACAGAACACAACATCCCTCCCCCCTAGGATGGGACGAAGTCCCTCAGCCAAGATGGCTTATTGCAAACGCGTTTGGGCCGCGATGTGGGCTGACTTGCCCCAGGGGCGCTACTGCTTCCTCGTTCCCTGGTCCCTTGTCCTGAAACGGGAGAGGGAGACTTGTTAGCGGCTTGCCGTGGTTTGGCGGTTTTGGGGGAAGGGAAAAACTCCATTGTGGGCAGACCGGAGACACTTGGGGCTAACGAAAAAACCCTCTTCTCGCTTGGACGGGTGGGGGACCACTCCGCAAAACTTCCCCGGTTCTGAAAATCAAAATCTAAATCTGCTGGGGTATCCGTATTAGTGGGGAGATCCCGCGGGATATCTATGAGGACAGATTCCCTTTCCTCCCCCCTTGGTGGGGACCCATGGCCCCCCTTTCTTCCCCCTTGGGCTGAACGGGTGGGGGAGAACCCTAACGCTGAATCTTGTTTCCCGCGGTCCATGCCCTGCTCGCCGGGGATCCTGCGCCGGAGCTGGTCTGCGTGCCGCCTCCAGAGTAGACCTGTGCCGGTCTCGACGCGGTACGAGACAGGGCCGGTCCGCTTTAGGATGACACCCAGTACCCAGGCCGGACCCGCGCTGGCATAATTCCTGCAATACACGGGGGCACCCACATCGAAACTCTTTGTGTCCTCTGTCCCAATGTTCTTCCCCTTGTCCTCTACTCTTGTGGGGTCTAGCCTAGTTAGTATGGTGGTCAGCTTCCTGCGCATCAGCAGCTCTGCGGGGGAGTATCCTGACGCTAGGGGAGTCACTCTGTAACCTAGCAGGAACTGGCACACTTGATGGTTTAGGTCCCCGGGCCCCATGCGCCGCAGCGCGTCCTTGGTGGTGCGCACGAGGCGCTCTACTTGGCCGTTTGTGGCAGGGTGAAAAGGAGCGGAGGTGATGTGCCGAATGGCGTTGATTTCTGTGAATGCCCTGAACTCAGAGGACGTGAAGCAACTTGCGTTGTCGCTTACGAGGGTGTCGGGTAAGCCGAACATGGAAAAGACCCTCCGCAAATGCTTTATGGTTGTGGACGTGCTTGTAACCGGAATGACCTCCAACCACTTGGAGAAGGCATCCACCACAAGGAGAAACAGCGTCCCACGGAATGGGCCAGCAAAGTCTACATGAACTCGGGACCACGGCCCCTTCGCCGCGTCCCACTCCCTGTGAGGCAGGCGGGCTTCTTCTGGCCTGGAACTTTGGCAGGGCTCACAAGTGCCAACCATGTGCTCGATGTCGGCGTCTAGCTGGGGCCACCAGAAATAGCTCCGTGCCAGGGCTTTGGAGCGCACAATCCCAGGGTGACTGACATGCAGGAGTTTGAGTTCCCTCGGCCGTAAGGACGCCGGGATCACTACTCGCTGGCCCCACAGAAGGCACCCCCTCTCAAGGGACAACTCTAACTTCTTTCAGAAAAATGGGTCGAACTCCGCTGCCGGGGAGGACGCTGGCCACCCTTTCTGCACCCAGGAGCTAACCCTTGCTAAAATGTTGTCCTTGCCGGTCGCCTTGGCGATGTCGGCGGGCAGTATTGGGGGCGAGTCGAGGACTTCTATCATCAGCACCTGATGGTCTGGCTCCTCCCCGCCCACGTGGCTGTTCTCTTGGGGAAGGGGGGACCTCGATAGAGCGTCCGCATGGCTGATCTCCCTCCCGGGCCGGTACACTAACGCGTGCTGATACGCGTTAAGAAAAATGGCCCACCTAAGCATCCTAGGGGACAGGATCTGTGGCGTGGGCTTATCTGCGGTAAAGATGCCTAGCAGGGGCTTGTGATCGGTTACGATTGTGAAGGGGCGGCCATACAGGAAGTCGTGGAACTTTTTTGTTCCCGCAATTATCGCTAATGCTTCCCTGTCTGTCTGGGCGTAGTTTCTCTCCGCTTGGGACAGGGACCTGGAATAGAACGCTATCGGGGCCTCCCTCCCATTTTCCAGCACGTGGCACAGCACTGCCCCCACCCCCACCGGGGATGCATCACAGATGAGGACCACTGGCCGCTTGGGGTTGAAATGGGTGAGGATGGCGTCAGACGCCAGAAGCTGCTTTAGCTCACTAAATGCCCTCTCTTGCTTGTCGCCCCACTTCCATGCCTCGTCCTTTTTAAGCAGCCTGTGCAACGGCTCGGCCACGGCTGCTTTCCGGGGAAGGAAGGAGTGATAAAAGTTCAGCAGCCCTAGAAACGACTGCAACTCGGGCTTGGAGGTGGGGCGAGGGGCTTGCTTGATGGCGGCTATCTTAGACTTGGACGGCCTTATTCCCTCAGGAGTGACACGGAACCCTAGGAATTCGACCTCGGTCGCGAAGAAGACGCATTTGTCTTTTCTCAGTCTCAACCCCGCCTTTTCGAATATCGCCAGGACCTTGCCCAACCTCCTTGCCAATTCGGCCTGACTCCCCCCCGTTATCAATACGTCATCAAAATAAGGCAACACCCCCTCGAGCCCCTTCAGGAGGCGTTCCACGAGTGACTGGAAAATTCCAGGCGCCGAGTTTACGCCGAATTGAAGGTGCGTCACCTGGAACGCCCCCTTATGGGTGACTATAGTTTGTGCAGCAGCGGCAGCTGGGGTCACCGAGAGCTGCTGGTAGGCTTGTGCTAAGTCGAGCTTAGCGAAACACTTTCCCCCATGTAACCTGGCCAGCAAATGGCTGACTACCGGCACCGGATACGCATTAGGGCGAATGGCCTTGTTGATGGTGCACTTGTAATCAGCGCATATGCGCACCTCCCCGTTGGCCTTTAGTGCTGTTACAATTGGAGTTTCCCACTCCGCAGAATCAACAGGAACAAGAATCCCCTGGCCCACCAATTTGTCCAGTTCCGCCTCTATTTTGTCCTTGAGCGCGAATGGCACCCGGCGCGGTTTGAGTCTTATTGGGTGGACCTCAGGGTCTAGGTCGAATGCTACTGGGGGTCCCTTAAATTTCCCAAGTCCCTTTTTGAAGACTTCGAGGTGCGCGTCACACACCTCCTGAATCGGGTCAGTCCCAACGGCAATGGCGTGCACCCCCCCAATGAACAAACCCAGGGGCTGGAACCATTGAGTCCCGAGGAGGCTGCAATTCACCCCTTTGAGAATAACTAGGGGGAGAGTCGCGGCGTGTTTCTTAAATTGGACCTGGAAATTCCCAACCCCCAACACCGGAATGCAGTTCCCTTACACGTCCCGTAGCGTGGACCTCAAAGCTTTGAGTTTGGGCCGCACGTGGGGGGCAATTTTCAGAAACTCCTTCTGTGGAATGATGGAATATGAGGAACCCGAGTCAATTTCCATCCTAATGGGGGCCCCTTGTACTAGTACCTCAACAAAATAACGGGGGTGTCCCGCGGACACGCTGAACACCGGTGCGTCGTCCTCGCTGTCGTCGGCGATGCGGCCCACGCCGTCTCGCTTCCTTGTGGCCTGGGTGCTGTCCTTGGGCCTCGTCGCGCGGTCTCTCGAGCTCTTCCGGGCCTCGCGCCGTTTCCTGCAGACCTTGGCGATGTGCCCGCGGCGGCCGCAGTTGTGACACTCGGCCTTTCTGAAGGGACATTTGGCGCGGTCGTGGTTCGCTCCGCAGCCGTCGCAACGCCGGCCTTCTTTCCGGACCTTCCGGACGTCCTCGTCGTCGCTGCTCTCCGCGGACGACTTTGAAACTCGCCGGGCCGCGTGCACCGAAACGTGCACCGAAGTCTCTGTCTTGCCTGTCTTTGGCCGCCAGTCCTGGAGCTCCTGGACCCCGGCCTTCGTAGCTTCCGCGGCTTGTGCCTCCTTCAGGACCTCCTCCAATGTGGGGGGTGGCTCTTGGTTCATCAATGTGCACTGAGTTTCGGCATCGCTCAGGCCGCACAGCACGCAGTCTCTTAGTGTGATTTCTGCGTTCTCCCATTTGCATGGGCCGGCCGCCAGTCGCAGGGCCGCTGCGAAGTCGGCGACCGTCTCCCCGGGCGCTTGGACTCGCCTCCAAAACGCACTCCGAGCGGGGAACATCGCCGTCGAGGGCCGGAAGTACTCGCGCAGCATGTGCATGAGCTCTTTCACCTTGAATTCGCTCGCCCTCCTCGGCGCGATGAGGTCCACCAAGACCCTCTTGGTGTCTGGCCCCAGCATCCGGGTGAAGATGGCCCTTTTCTTTGCCTCATCCGTGACTTCGGATTCCACCAGGGCTCCCTGGAAGTCCATCTCGAAGATGTCCCAGTCTGCCGGTCTCCTGATTTCGAAACCGGCGCATGTCTTGGTCCCGTGGGCAGCCATATCCCATCCTCGTCGCCAATTTAGTGCATGGGACCAAAGACAATGAACAGCCGAAAGGTTGGCTTAACACAGGTTTATTGCATGATGATCCAGGGGAACATGAGGTAATGGCGGATGGGTGGCTCAATATATACAGTGGCTATACATTTGTATTTGTAGGGAGGAGGAAGACCAGCCGGGCGGGGAGAGGCCAGCCAGTCGCCCCAACGCGAGCCCTTCCGAGCCGGTCCCCACCATTTCCAGCAGGGCAGGTGAGGGAGGAGGAAGACCAGCTGGGCGGGGAGAGGCCAGCCAGTCGCCCCAACGCGAGCCCTTCCGAGCCGGTCCCCACCATCTCCAGCAGGGCAGGCAAGGGAGGAGGAAGACCAGCCGGGCGGGGAGAGGCCAGCCAGCCGCCCCAACGCGAGCCCTTCCGAGCCGGTCCCCACCATCTCCAGCAGGGCAGGCAAGGGAGGAGGAAGACCAGCCGGGCGGGGAGAGGCCAGCCAGTCGCCCCAACGCGAGCCCTTCCGAGCCGGTCCCCACCATCTCCAGCAGGGCAGGCAAGGGAGGAGGAAGACCAGCCGGGCGGGGAGAGGCCAGCCAGTCGCCCCAACGCGAGCCCTTCCGAGCCGGTCCCCACCATCTCCAGCAGGGCAGGCAAGGGAGGAGGAAGACCAGCCGGGCAGGGAGAGGCCAGCCAGTCGCCCCAACGCGAGCCCTTCCGAGCCGGTCCCCACCATTTCCAGCAGGGCAGGTGAGGGAGGAGGAAGACCAGCCGGGCGGGGAGAGGCCAGCCAGTCGCCCCAACGCGAGCCCTTCCGAGCCGGTCCCCACCATCTCCAGCCGGGCCGGTGAGGGAGGAGGAAGACCAGCCGGGCGGGGAGAGGCCAGCCAGTCGCCCCGACGAGAGCCTTTTCCAAGCCCTGAAAACAACCAAGCGCCGAAGGAGAGGTCCAATTGGCAGAAGGGAAGAAGGCAAAGGAGTTAAACCAGGGGGTGAGACTCAGAGCCCCATACAAAGGATAAGTAGTTAAATATGCAGAAATGTTGATGATTTAATATAGTAACTCACATAAAGACTTTAAAATGACTTAATATAGCAACTGACATAGAGACTGTGCTTTAAAGTGTGATAATATGCATGATAATATGTTGTCTTAAATGTTTTTAAACTTTTAAAAACTGTGATAAAATGTATGAGGAGAGAAAAATGGCGCAGACACCGGCAACCACGCCATAAATCTTGCCAAGAGAACCCTATGGACCAAAACAAAAGGCAAAACAAAGGGGCAGGCTAGGTGATACAGGATGCTTAACACCTCAGAGGGGAGAAAGGGGAGGGACAGGAAAGGGGGAGGGGAAATGCAATGTTGTAAGGAGCAATACTGCATAGGGACATGGAATGTGAGATCAATGAACCAAGGTAAACTGGAAGTGGTAAAAAATGAGATGGAAAGAATAAGCATTGACATCTTGGGCATCAGTGAGCTCAAATGGACAGGGATGGGTGAATTCAGCTCTGGAAACCATCATATCTACTATTGTGGACAAGAAAACCTTAGAAGAAATGGAGTAGCCATAATTGTCAATAAGAGAGTAAGAAAAGCAGTAATGGGATATAACCTCAAAAATGACAGAATGATGTCAGTCAGAATTCAAGGCAAACCTTTCAATATCACCGTAATCCAAGTCTATGCACCAACCACTAGTGCAGATGAAGCCACAGTGGACCAGTTCTATGAGGACCTAGAACACCTCATAGAACAGACACCAAGAAATGATGTCCAAATTATATTAGGAGACTGGAATGCCAAAGTAGGAAATCAAAAAGTGGAGGGAATAACAGGCAAGTTTGGTCTTGGAGTACAGAACGAAGCAGGGCAAAGATTGATAGAGTTCTGCCAAGAGAACGCACTGGTCATAGCAAACACTCTCTTCCAGCAACACAAGAGGCGACTTTACACATGGACATCACCAGATGGCCAACACCGAAACCAAATTGACTACATACTCTGCAGCCAAAGATGGAGAACCTCCATACAATCAGCAAAAACAAGACCTGGAGCAGACTGTGGCTCAGATCACAACCTACTGATCGCAAAATTCAGGTTAAGACTAAAGAAAATAGGGAAAACAAGAAGACCAGACAGATATCACCTAGACAGCATCCCTAAAGAATACACAGTGGAGGTGATGAACAGATATAATGGCCTGGACGCAATAGACAGAGTGCCAGAAGAATTATGGACAGAGATGAGGGACATCATGCAGGAAGCGGCAAAGAAAACCATACCAAAAGAAAAGAAGCGTAAGAAAGCAAAATGGTTGTCTGATGAGGCTCTTAAAATAGCAGAGGAAAGAAGGAAGGCAAAAGTCAAAAGAGAAAGGAAAAAATACAACCTTCTGAACACAGAATTTCAAAGAAAAGCAAGGAGAGATAAGGAAAACTACCTAAAAGAACAGTGCAAAGAAATGGAGGAAAACAACAAAAGAGGCAGGACTAGAGATCTCTTCAGAAAAATCGGGGAAATAAAGGGAACATTTAAAGCAAAAATGACCATGATAAGGGACAAAGACGGAAAAGAGCTAGCTGATGCAGAAGAGATTAAGAAAAGATGGAAAGAGTACACAGAGGAACTCTACAAAAAGGACCTCAACACTCCTGATAACCACAATGATGAAAAAACTGAACTCGAGCCAGACATCCTGGAGAGCGAAGTTATAAAGGCCCTAAAGAGCACTGCAAACAACAAAGCTAGTGGATATGATGGTATCCCAGTCGAATTTTTCAAAGCGCTAAAAGATGATGGCGTCAAATTACTACACTCAATATGCCAGCAAATCTGGAAAACAAAACAGTGGCCACAGGATTGGAAAAGATCAGTATACGTCCCAATCCCAAAAAAGGGCAACGCCAAAGAATGCTCAAATTACCGAACAATTGCACTCATCCCACACGCCAGCAAGGTGATGCTCAAGATAATACAGGACAGACTTCAGCAGCATGTGGAGAGAGAACTACCAGAGGTGCAGGCCGGTTTCAGAAGAGGCAGGGGGACTAGAGACCACATTGCCAACATACGTTGGATCATGGAGAAAACAAAGGAATACCAGAAACAAGTTTACTTTTGTTTCATTGATTACACTAAGGCATTTGACTGTGTGGACCACAACAAGATGTGGCAAGTAATTAAAGAGATGGGAATACCAGAGCACATCATATGCCTCCTGAGAAATCTGTACATGAACCAAGAAGCAACAGTTAGGACAGAACATGGAATGACAGAGTGGTTTGGAATAGGAAAAGGAGTAAGACAAGGCTGCATTTTATCACCCTGCTTATTCAATCTATACACAGAGCACATAATGCGAAATGCAGGGATGGAGGAATCACAATATGGGATTAAAATTGCTGGGAGAAACATAAACAATCTGAGATATGCAGACGATACCACCCTAATGGCAGAAAGTGAGGAAGACCTAAAGAACCTCTTGATTGGGCTGAAGGAGGAGAGTGCAAAAGCTGGCTTGAGACTCAATATCAAGAAAACCAAGGTAATGGCAACAGGCCCAATCAGTTCCTGGAAAATAGATGGGGAAGAAGTAGAAGCAGTGACAGATTTTACTTTCCTGGGATCAAAGATCACGGCAGATGGGGATTGCAGCCATGAAATAAAAAGGCGACTGATTCTTGGGAGACAAGCCATGAGAAACCTGGGGAACATAGTGAAAAGCAGAGACATCACATTGCAAACAAAAATTAGAATAGTCAAAGCAATGGTATTCCCAGTGGTAATGTACGGATGTGAGAGCTGGACAATTAGGAAAGCTGAACGCAGAAGAATAGATGCCTTTGAAATGTGGTGTTGGAGGAGAGTTTTGAGAGTACCCTGGACAGCGAGGAGAACAAATAGGTCAATCTTAGAAGAAATCAACACTGACTGCTCATTGGAAGGGCTAATAGTAAAGACGAAGCTAAAGTATTTTGGACATCAAATGAGAAGGGAGGATTCACTTGAGAAGGCCCTGATGTTGGGAAAGGTGGAGGGCAAAAGAAGAAGGGGGAGGCCAAAGATGAGATGGCTAGATGGTATTGTGGACGCAACGGGCACAGAGCTGGGAGTGCTGAGGGGGATGGTGGAGGACAGAGGTGCCTGGAGAACAATGGTCCATAGGGTCGCAAAGAGTCGGAACCGACTGTGCGACTGAACAACAACAATACATTTGAATGTGGCTCCTCGACAGTCTATTGGTTACTGTCCGCGTGACGTCACAGACAGTCACGCCCTTCTTGTCCAGGTGTAGATGATGGCGGGAATCTTCCCGCGCTGTTGTTTGCTGGTGAGTCTGGGCCAGGAGAGCTTGAACGCTCGCTATTGCCACCAGGTGGTCATTAGCTCGCGTCCTATTGCAAGGGCTACAATTAAGCAGCTGCTGGTTATAATGTTACACAAGCATGGTTACATTGAATACACGTGAATGGATACATTGTAAAAGGTACAGTACAGAACACAACATAGCCACAGAAAATGCTCGGAGGAAAATCCAGCCTTTCTGGTTTCCCCTTTCCAAGCATTTGGCTACCACTTTCCCCCAGAATTATTTTGGGGATATTTTATCTTTTACTTTTTAGCCTTATTCTTCCACGTCACCTTTTAATCTATCTATTTGTGGTAGATCACAAGATTTTATTTACAAGACTTTACATTTAAGCGTCACTTTGCAACCTCACTGGCAAAAATCACATGGCTTTCCATAGCCAATGGGATTAAATTAACCACAACAGCTGTCATTGGGGACAGTGGGTTGTGATGGGGAGGTGGAGCACCATTTTTTCTGCTTTGCAAAATGGCTTTGACTGGATCCTATGTGTTCGATTCAGTGCAGAAAAGACTCAACCAGATCAGGCCTGTGGCGCCAAATAATCTTGTTCTAGCCACCCCCACAGCTGCTGCCACTGCTGGAATTGGCCGTGGACTCATTTAGGGCCATCGTAAACACGTTTAGGGACCATTCAACAATTATGTGATCCATTTTTGGGGGAAAATTGACCCCCTCCCCCCTATGTAATCTGACTGTAATTTTAGCTTCAACCCTCTCCCCCCCTTTAAAATTATGTAATCCAGAGCTTTTGTATCAAAACTCTAATTTTAAGAGCTTTTCACTATTGGTGCCTAATGCTCAACAGCTCCAAATGGATTACGTAATCTTTGACCTGAAACCCCCCCCCACACACACACACACACACCCTGCCCCAACGTAATTTTTCCATAATTCATATGGCAGCCCCCCTCCCCCTTCAAGGATCATGTAATTGTTGAATGGCCCCTTACAACAGCTGTAAATGAGTCTGCAGCCATTGTAAATGTGTTTACGACAGCCGCTGACGTATTTTACAGCAACATTTATGGTATGCCACCAGTTCGGCCTGCTCAGCTGTCTGAGGGGGCGTGGTCTAGCCCGCTGCTGAAAAACATTGAGAAGCCCTGAATTAGTGTTTCCCAACCTCTGGTTTTTGTACTTAAATTCCAAGATGTCTAAGTCAATTTCCCAAAGCACCAATCAGTCAAAGTACTGATTTAGGCTTTTGGGAAATTGAAGGCCCCTTGTGAGGCGTGGGCCCCACATTGGCAACTACTCAAGTCTGCATCACCTCAATAGACCTCTTGCCTTCATGTTCTCCTCTACTTTGAACTTTGTTTAGTGCTCACTTGCACGATCAGGTAATGGTGCAGTAGGGCAGGGGTTCTCAATGTTTTTGCACCGTGGGTCCACTCAGACAGCTCAGAGGGCCAGGAACCTGGTTCCCCCGCCGTAAATGTTGCCATAAAACATGTCCGCAGCTGTTGTAAATGCATTTACGACAGCCGTGGGTGCATTTATGGTGCATTTTTGACTGTTTTCACCGCTTCCGCTACTTCTGGTGGCAGGAGCAAGGGTGGTGCATTTTTGGCTGTTTTCGTCGCTTCTGTGGTGTTATGTATGTACAATGTTGCTTTAAGAAATGTATGAATGTAACCTGACCACAATTACAATGTAGCCCAGCTGTTAAAGGAACGCGAGTTAGCTGCCCATAGAGGGCAGCTGCGAGCGTTCAACTCACATGGTTCTCATTCCTCAAATCACCGGCAGCCGCGGGAACTCTCCCGCACGATCAAACAACTACAGAAGAGGGGCGTGACTTGGGACGACGTCACGCCGGTAGCAGCCAATGAGCTACCGTGGACAAAGTAGATAAGGAAAAACTGTTTTCCCTATCGCATAACACTAGAAGTAGGGGACACTCCATGAAACTTTTGGGTACTAGTTCTCAAACAAATAAGAGAAAGTACTTTTTCACCCAGAGGATTATTGGTCTATGGAACTCCCTGCCAGAAGAAGTGGTGACAGCTGTCAGTCTTGACAGCTTTAAGAAAGGATTAGACAAGTTCATGGAGGACAAGGGTATCAATGGCTATAATTATGGATACCTAAGGACAACCTCCAGGTTGGAGAGATAGGCAGGATATCTCTCAATATCATTTCCAGGGAATCCTAAGCAGGCATCTGCTTGGGAATACCCTGAAGGAAATGGTGAGCCACTGTGTGAGACAGAATGCTGGACTGGATGGGCTGTGGCCTGTTCCAGCAAGGCTGTTCTTATGTTCTTATGTTCTTAAGATTCAAATGCATTGTGCTACTGTATATAATGTGATGTATCTCTGCCATTACCACATGTTCATCCTGATCATCAATGAATAAACCTGTGTTAGTCCTTACTGCGACTCCTTCTTTGTCTTCCGTCAAGACACAAAATGTGGCTTCTGGCAGCAATGGCGATGGTGGGAGCAAAGATGTTAAACCACATGAAATGGCGCCATGGGCTGGGTCCAGCCCATGGGCCATAGGTTGCAAACACCTGCAGTAGGGAAAGCTTTTCCTCTTCAAAAGATGAATGTCCTTTACTTTTCAAGTGATTAATTAGTCCAGATTGGAGAAATCTGAGTCAGTAATTTCAAACACTGCTACTGCTGCTAATTTCCTAAATGGCTTTTCTTTCTCCAGGACAACCAAGCCCTGTTTCAGGCAGATCCTCTTTCTGTTGAATTGGAAACTTATACCAAACACATTGATCTCATTGGTTTCTGAATAGTTTAAAGTTATCACATATTCACTGTAGCACCTGACCGAAAATACAGAGGCAACTTCAAAATCCACCCCCTTGTTTGAAGTGGAACCCAGCCTAAGTGGCAACGAAATGACTTTTAAACCTTCTTTGGACCATACAGTCAATTGCAATTTTTCTGACATTGTGGAGAGTTTGATCCAAAGTATATCCCTGATTGCATCGTATAAATACAGCTGACAAATATCTTGGCCATGGCATTTACCAGGTAATCGCTAATACTGTATGCTTATCATCTTTTCTTTTAACCCATGGTGCTTTTAATAGCCATCTCAATGAGGCTTTCTCTTTAAGAGCCCTGGTGGCACAGTGGTTAAAACTGCTGTACCGCAACCAAAAGGTTGTGAGTTCAGTCCTGATGGGGATAAGATTGACTCAGCCACCCATCCTTCCAAGGTCGGCAAAATGAGTGTCGTGCAAGTTGGGGGCAATTAACTAATGCTAATTAACTAGTGAACTGCCCAGAGAGTACACTTAGCGCTGCGGGGTGGTATAAAAGTGTCATTGCTTTGCTTTGCTTTGCTTTGCTATCTGTGTAAGACTCTTCCAATTTATTCTGTTCATGATGAAATGTTATAATGATCACAACTAGCTTGCCATTATTGGAACCACAATTAGCTAGCTTGCCATTATTGAGTTCTTTTTGAAAAGTAGATAAATTCATCTTGGGAAGACAGCTGGGAAAGCAGCTGATCCTAATGTTGTTGTTATTATATTTGTATTATACCTAGAGGCTGGCTACATGGAAGTTTGCCCATCTTGGAGCTCCCTACTTTTGGTGTTCAGAAATGGACATAAAACATGTCCGCAGCTGTTGTAAATGCATTTACAGTGAAATAGAGCTCTTTATTTGGAGGGTCTGAACACAACTTGGATGGGGCAAAACATGAACTTTTATACATACACAGAAAGATACATTTTCAACAGGGAACAATGCTGATTGGTCAATTAACCTTTGTACACTTCTTGATCCCTTCATTTGCATGAAAGAGATACATAGTGCGCCTGTCAAAGTTCAAACTGCATGCTCTCCGAAATCTTGCGATACTTCGCGATCTTGCTGAGATCTCGATGCTGTTTGACAGCAGTAAACGTGGGGACCCGGTGGTTTGAATCTTTTACAGTTAAATGAACACAGTTATCATACATAACTTTCCTCCCACCAGGTATAGACAAAGTCTTTTAACCAGGATGGCGGTCTGGTTTCCCTTTTGGGTCAGACACTCGGTTGAGCTGGCTCAGGGGCCCTTAGGTCTGGCAATCCAGCTGGAGTGAGAGTTTGACTAGTGGGAAAACACTGAAAACTCAAATCATAGCCCCGTTTGGCATTGGGAGGAGCAGGGGATTGCTCTAAATTAACTTCTAATGATGGGGGTGAAAACGACAACTGAGATTCCCTCCTGTGCTTGCTAAGAGTGGAGGGCGACTCAAAAGAATAGTGCTTAATGCTAACTTGAGATTCCAGCGTGTTAGGATAAAACAGTGTGGGGGTACCTTCAGCCTGAATGGGGGAGCATTCTGCAAGTTCTCCCTGTTCCCCAAAATCAAAACAATCCCTGGAAGTCACTGCTGGGTCTGTGTTAGCTGGCTGCTGACTATTACTTTTGCCCCCTAGGTTTAAATGGGTGGGGCCAACCCTAACATTGAATGTCTGTTTTTATCCTGTGGGTCCAGTATTCGGGGTCTCAACTGGTCCGTGTGCCGTCTCCAGATCAGACCATTGGCTGTTTCAATTCTGTAAGAAACAGGACCAGTTTGGTCTAGCCCAAAACCAGGTACCCACGTAGGACTGCCTGCTGCATAATTGCGGCAATGTATAGGGTCCCCGGCTGAGAACCCCTTTTGGTGTTGGATCCCTATATTGGTACCCTTGTCCTCCACCCTAGAGTGGTCCAATCTATCCAGCAAGGATGCCAGCTTCCTTCGTTGGAGCAACTCAGCAGGGGATAGCCCTGAGGTGAGGGGGGTGAGCCTATACGTAAGGAGAAACTGACATAATTGAAGCTCCTGATCCCCTTATCCCATGTGCCGGAGCACATCCTTGGTGGTTCACACCTGCTGCTCCACCTGGTCATTGGTGGCAGGGTGGAATGGGGTGGCCGTGATGTGCTGAATAGCATTCCTTTCCATGAAGGATTGGAATTCTGCAGATGTGAACGTGGATGCATTGTCGGACACCAGAACATCTGGGAGTCCAAATGTAGCGAACAGCCTTCTCAAGTGCATAATTGTTGTGGATGACGTAGTGCTGGACACCTGGATTACTTCCAGTCACTTGGAGTATGAGTCCACTACCAATAAGAATAGAGCCCCCCTAAATGGTCCCGCAAAATCTATATGTATCCTGGACCACAGACCCCTGGAAGAGTCCCATTCCTGGGAGTGAAGATGGGATAGCTTGGGGCGAGAACATTGGCAGCTGGCACAAGTGCCGACCATCTGTTCTATGTCCTGGTCCAGTTGGGGCCACCAAAAATAACTTCGGGCAAGGGCTTTTGAATGAACAATTCCCGGGTGACTGGTATGGAATAATTTCAAAAACTTTTGGCAGAGGGTGACAGGAATGACCACCCACTGTCCCCACAAAAGACAACCCCATTCAACAGACAATTCTAAGCATTTGCGGTGAAACGTTTTAAACTCCTCAGTTGGAGGAGAGATGGGCCAGCCTTTTTCCACCCAAGAGATAACCTTTGATAATACCGCATCTTTTGCCATGACTTTGGAAATGTCAAATGGGATAACTGGAGGTGAGGCAAGGGCCTCAATCACTAGAACCTGGTGGTCCTGTTCGATCTCGCAATCCAGTTCCCCGACCCCGGACAGTGGTGAGCACGACAGGGCATCAGTGTGGCTGATATCCTTGCCGGGCCTGTGTACCAGAGTGAAATTGTACGCATTTTTAAAAATCGCCCAGCGCAACATCCGTGGGGATAGGGTCTGCGGCATAGGCTTCCCATTCACAAAAATGCCAAGGAGGGGCTTGTGGTCAGTCACGATGGTAAAAGGCCTCCCGTAGAGGTAGTCATGTAATTTCTTGGTGCCTGCCACGATAGTCAGCGCCTCCCTGTCAGTTTGTGCATAATTCTTTTTGGGCTTTGAAAGAGAACGGGAATAAAATGCTACGGGGGCTTCCCTCCCATCATTTAACACATGGCACAACACAGCCCCAACTCCCACAGGGGATGCATCACACACCAGGATGACCCGTTTTGTAGGGTCAAAATGCATTAACACTGCATCAGAAGACAGTAATTTTTTTTAGTTCTTGGAACGCTTTCTCCTGGCAATGGCCCCAGTGCCAAACAGTGTCCTTTTTTAGAAGCCGGTGCCGACACACTTGTCTTTTCATAGACGCAGGCCTGCTCGCTCAAAACATGACAATACTTTATCGAGCCTGGCCACTAGTTTGATGGTGTTCTTAGCGGTGATCAGTACATTGTCGAAGTATGGCAGGACCCCTAGCAACCCCTTAAGAATACGTTTGACTAAAGATTGGAATATTCCAGGGGCTGCATTCACCCCAAATTGTAGTCTGGTCACCTTAAATGCCCCCTAATGCGTTAAAATAGTCTGTGCTACAGCAGTGGCAGGTATCACAGTTAGCTGTTGATAAGCCTGGGCAAGGTCGAGTTTTGCAAAGCAGTTTCCTCCATATACAAGGAGGCAAGAAGATGGCTTACCACTGGCACAGGATATGCGTTCGGGCGAATGGCTTTATTTATTGTGCATTTATAGTCCACACATATCCTGACCTCCCCATTGCTTTTCAGTGCAGTGACAATCAGCGTCTCCCATTCGATGGAGTCAACCGGCACCAGGATGCTCTGCCCAACCAGTTTGTCCAATTCTGCTTCTATTTTTTCCTTGAGGGCAAAGGGGACCCGGCGCGGCTTCATTTGGATGGGCCGAATGGCAGAGTCAAGTTCAAAGTCAACAGGAGGCCCTTTGTACAACCCCAAACCCTTCTTAAAAACCTCAGGATGTGCAGCACAAACATCCCGAATTGGGTCAGAGTCTATTGCATGTATGCCAGAGAGCCGGATCCCTAGGGGCTTGAACCATTGAATGCCTATCAGGTTGTTAGTGCCCTGCTTGACCACAACTAAGGGCAGGGTGGTGCAGATGGATTTGAAATGGACCACAAAGTTACCAACCCCTAGGACTGGAATCTGACAACCCTGCACATCCCAGAGGGAAGTCTTAAGGGACTTAAGCTTGGGGCAAGAAGCCAGGAGAATTCTCAGGAACTCCCATTGTGGAATTATTGAAAATGAAGTACCTGAATCCACTTTCATTCTGAAGGGGACGTCCTGTAGACTCAGGTCAGCGTAGAACCGATTGCTGATGTTGGCCACCTAGCTCTGGTCTGGCTTGGGGGACACCTTGGTGATGGACGACTCTCGCCGATGACCATGCTTGGCTTCTGGTGTTGGGGGTCTCCGCTTGCGCCTCCGGCATACCTTGGCTACATGCCCCTTCTGTCTGCAGTTGTGGCATTCTGTGTTACGGAATGGGCACTTCTTGCGGTCATGCCGGCCCCCGCAGCTGTCGCACTTTCAGAGAGGCTTCTTCTCCTGGTCGTTGCGGTGCTCCCGGTGTCTTCGGTGAACTATTTTGACTTTGCTCTCGCCGCCGCTGGACCCAGATGACAAGGTTGAGCCAGGAGATGTTGACGATGAAGAGGATGAGCAGCAGTGGCACTGGCAGTTGCGTGGCAATGCCGGAACAACTTTACTCCAGACCATGTGGCCTCAGACATGCTTCATCCAGCACGGATTTAAAAGGTAGCGTCTTATGGGTCATGAGGCAACGTTGGCAGTCCTCATCTCTCATCCGGCCAGCAGATGGTCCCGGAGTGCCTCTTCAAGGTTGGCCCACTTGTATGGGGTGGCAGCAAGGCGCAGTATGGCGGCGTACTCAGCGATGGATTCTCTCGGGTGCTGCTCTCTCCAGTGAAATGCCACCCTGGCCAAGAAAATCGACACCTCGGGCTGCAGATGCTTCCTTAGTGCTGTCAGGATGTCCACGAGCGGCACCTCATCCACCATCCCGAGGAAGAACGAGGTAGATGGCCAGCTCCAGTGTCTTGGATCCACACTGTGACAGAAAGCAGGAATGCATCTGAGCCCCGTCCGTGACCTTCTGGGCTGCCATGGCATGGCAGAACCGGTGCTCGTAGATCGCCCATTTGTCCGGATGGGCTGCGTCGAAAGGGCCGATGTTGTTGCCTTGTGGGGATGCCATCCCATCCTCGTCGCCAATTTAGTGTTCAGAAATTGGAGACAACAAGCATTGAAAGTGAAATACAGCTCTTTATTTGGAGGGTCTGAACACAACTTGGATGGGGCAAAACACAAACTTTTATACATACACAGAAAGATACATTTCCAACAGGGAACAATGATGATTGGTCAATTAACCTTTGTACACTTCTTAATCCCTTCATTTGCATGAAAGAGATACATAGTGCACCTGTCAAAGTTCAAACTGAGCGCTCTCCGAAATCTCGCGATACTTCACGATCTTGCCGAGATCTCGCGGCTGTCAAACAGCGATGCTGTTTGACAGCAGTAAACGCGGGAACCTGGCGGTTTGAATCTTTGACAGTTAAATGAACACAGTTATCATACATAATACTACTCCAAAGGTTGGTAGTGCTCTAAAAACATTGACTACACAATGTTTTTGTCAGCATTACAAACTATCCCTAAATTATACCAATCTGTCCCAGGGTGGTGCAAAGTAGGAAGCTACTGATTGTAAGGACTCTTCCAGATAAACATGTTTTCTTGATATGTGATTGCCTATAGCTCTAATGTGAGACTGGGGTGTGTTCTTCCTGCACACTTCTGGGCTATTTTGAAGTGAAAAGAGGCATTTTGTGGGTTTTTTTAACCCCACCCCCCCATTATTTTGTTGCATCACATTGCAACACATTACTTTAAAAAGCAACGTGGGCTCAAAATCATATACTGCCTTCCAGTTTTGCGAAGCTGATGTTGCTGATAATGTATTGCAATGTAGGTCTTAGAAAAGTGATGAAAAATACATACTGTATCAGAATAACATAGTATAAAGGAATGTTTATTTTTGAAAGGAGAAATGTAAATGATAAGAGACAAAGGGTCACTTAGGATTTTTCAGCAATGGAAAAATGAGACACTATGCCTCTTACCAAAAGGCAGAAAAGGAGAGCTGCAGGTCTGATGTGTTCAAGCATATTAGAGACTAAACAAAACAAAACAAAACAAAACAAAACAAAACAAAACAAAACAAAAAGACAGAAGAACAAAAAACCACACAACAACAACATTGTGGCATTTTAAAGAGTAACTGGTGTATTTTAAATGTTAGCTTTTGTGGGTCAAGTCCACTTCATCAGACATAAGAGTGAGACTTCATGGCATCAATTTATGTACATTAGGTACAGAGGTACAGAATGGTTGGTGAGCATAACAGATAAGTATGCACATTAATGTGGCTTTTTACAACTGGTAATAGCAGAAGATCTCTGGTTGTTATTCAGATTGTGAAGCTTCACCTTGTTGAATTGCAAATGGTTATTAGATTGATGCAAGACAAACATTGTGGCATTACATATTTGCTAATGAGTTTACCCTTCAGGCCAAGCACCTATTGACAATGATGCGAGTTCTTCCTTTGTTCTGTGAGGTAGCCTGAGGTTGTGGATGAGAATTCTACTGAAGTAGGTTCTGTGAAGGTGGTATAATACAGGGGTACTCAAACTACGGCCTGGGGCTGGATGCGGCCCCAATGCCAATTCATCCGGTCCATGAAGCCCGCGTCGCTCCTGGAAGTAGAAGTAAAACGCGTCTGTATGGCCACCTTTTACTTCTACTTCCAGGAGCAATGAGGGCTTTGTGGGCCGAATGAATTGGTGTTGTGGGATCTGGGCCCCTGACCATAGTGAACAGCTCCCTGTACCATGTGACTGGCCCAGGGCCTGAAAAGTTTGGGCACCCCTCATATAATATAACCACACACAATATATAATGTACTAAAAATAAAGGGTTAGCCTACAAACAAATGGGGCTGCTTTCTAAAATCCAGGGAGCCTTGATATCATGTAACTGATGCCATTCTGGAGTCTTTGAAGTCACCTTAACAAGGAACTTCAGGCGCTCTGGAAACTTTAGATTATCTGCATGATCATTAACGTTAGTCCAAAGAGTAAAGAATTACATTTCACAAAATAGACCTTTACCTTGGCCTTTTAATGTTGCTTGTCTACATTTCTTTGTTGATAGGAATTAAGTTTTTCCTCTGATCTTATGCACAGAGACACGGAGATTTGTTGGCTAAATGCAGGGATTCTCAACCTGTGGCCTGTGAGCCGGATGCAGCCCATGGCACCATTTCATGTCCCCCCCCTCCACAATGCCTCAACCACACCAGGAAGTGCCATGTGGTGGATGAAGGACAAAATGGCTGTCTGCCCCCAAGCTGTCTGAGGGAGCGTGACCCGGCCCCTGGCTTAAAAAGGTTGAGAACTCCTGGCTAAATGCCTTCTTGGCAGGAACCTGTTGTGAAACCTCCCATAGAGCATTGCTTGCCTCCTTGGTGTAACTAAAGACAACCTGATGGCAGCCCCATCACTCTTTCCCAGGTCTAGTCATGGGAGGGAAAATGTAGGATTCTCTAGCTGCTGCTGCATAATCTCTTCGCCTTTTGTCATCATGCTCCAGCCTCTTCTCTCAAAACAGTTTACTTTGCTTAACACAGATAGCATGCTTCGAATCCTCCTGCCCATTCTACATACAACATGAATTCCAGTTCCTTACTTCCAAAGCATATTCTAACCCTGCTGCAGTGCATACCGGCTTCATTTCCAGTTATAGTATAGCCTTGCCTGTCATGACAGCTTCACCCACAGACGGAGTGGAGCAGCTGCCTCAAGCAGCAGGGGAGTGTCATAAAGAAACAGCAAATTCTTGCTGCATGCCATTGATTTGCTTTCAACAAAAAGCAACCCTAACAGTGTTTTTAAAGTCTGTGACATGTTGAAAAAGTAGCCTACCATTGCCACCCTAAGTGGCAGGGTCAAGCAAGGATTTGACCCAAGTTTTCTGAATCCTAGTCTAAATTGGGCTTTCCAGCAAATTGCTAGTTCCTCATTTATCCCTCTTACATTTTTGCTGCCAGGACTATGGGGATTGTGGGGTTGTCTGACTCAGCTGACAGAATATGTGGGTTCTTCCTGTAAACCATATACCATGACATTCTAGAGATGGACACCATTTGGTGTTTCATTCTAGGCAGCATAATATTTAAGACTATTCCCGATGCCTGTAATGGAACAGTTCCCTGAACAAATACTTGCAACATTATAATAGGGATCTATCCTATTTTTGTAACATGTTCGTTGAGAGATGAGAAAGTTTAAAAAATTGGAGTCGGAACACTCTAACCAGAGGTGTCAATGACCATGCAAAAAGGGCTATGCTGAGAAGGGCAGTCCAAAGAAAAGCAAGCAGGCAAACATTTCTCCGTCTCTCTTTCTGGCACAGGAGTTTTGCTTATGACTTTCCACAATTCTTTATGTACCTTCTTCTTAGTACTTCCCCTGTGGTTATGGCAAAAACACCTGTGATGGTAGGGAATGTGGTACAGGGAACTGCAGAGGTGGATGGCAAAAGGTGGGTGAAAAAAAATCCCAATTGTACAGACAGAGCCAACCTGTGTGTGATTTCTTTGAGCGTATGTTCTTTCTTTCACCATTTCTGCTAAATGCATCTGAAACAATAGGCAAAATGTAGTTCTCTTTCTGTCTGTGAAAAGAGTTAGAATCTCTTTGGACTTCATGGGCTACAAAATCAGCTCTTGGTTTAACTTTTATTTTTTGTTTATGTTTTCATTCCTATGTGCAAGAGCAAGTACATTAGGTGGGCTTATAATGATTAGTTGATTTTTAATAGATAATAAATCATATTTTTTTTGCATTTATTGTAAGGTGTCTACTCACTTGTTGGCTTATTCACTGTAGAAAGGCAGGGCATATTTTTCTCCCTCCGCTAGACCCTTGTTCTTTATTTTTGGTTCCTAATGAACAGCTTTCCATGGAAATGACATTTTGTGTTACATGCATAGTCATGTCTGAAATTGCCAATGAATTTTCCCCCTGAAAAAGGCCTAGGTTGTAATCTGGAATGGAGCCTACAGCGCGACCTCCAGTACCAATGGTGCTTACTTCATAACATAGTTAAAACATCCCTATGCTTTGCAGCTGGCTTTTTCCTTTTCATATAGTAACCTTCAGATAGTAGCTTATAAACTTGCAGTTGGACTGGTGTCTTGCTCCCAGGCTAAATCAGAATTTCTTCTCACAGTGCATATTAAATCATTGGCCCAGTTCTATGGTTTTATTTTCACATTAGCCTGATGCAGACCAGGTGGATACACTAGAAAGAATGCACCAGGACATCACGAGCAGGGTGCACTCAGTCATTGTTAATGCCCTGGAATATCAAAGCCACTTTAAGAAATACAGCCACTTATGGATGGATGATAAAGTCAAATTTATGAAGCAGTTCCTTCTCTATGGATGATTTCTTCATACAGAAGACCTAGAATTATAAGCAGACTATGAACTTCAGAAATGTTCCCCACAGTTAGATCACTTTTAAACTAGAGTTAATTCACAATTTTTCCAATTTTTTTGTTTCTTCTTCTTCCGTGTCTAGGCCAGACGTGAAAGTGCCAAAATGAAGCCACCTTTTGGTGAGTTCATTCCGCAGGTCATTTCGCCTGACCTAGTTTGAGAAACATTAGCCGGCAACAGAAGATTACCAAAGCATGCTCGATTGTGGTTCAAAATACCACAATTTGAGGAGGTTCTTTCTGTGTACCCCAATTTTTTGTTCACTGTCTCTGTCAACTTTCTTTTATTGAACTATTTATGTTAGATTGTTTTTCCAAATAAAAATACAACATTGTGATAATATCTTATTTCTTAAGATCAGCATTTAGGAAACACTACATAAAGAAGTTAGCAACTTTGAAAATAAGAAGACTTTTAATGGCTTGTGGGTGTCTCTTTTGTGGGCTTCAACAATTGAGTATACTGTTTCCCATCACTGCCACCTTCTCTATTCCTTCTCTTACCAGATGCTGGTTCAGTAGGTGATGCTGAGAAACACTGTGATATTAAGCCTTTTAAGTTAATGCTGATAAATATGATTAAATATAGAGCTGGAAGTTGAAGGAGCATCTGCTCAACGGCAAACATCCGTCTGTCCTTGTTTTCCTTGCTTTCGATACCGTCGACCACGGTATCCTTCTGGGATGGCTCAAGGGATTGAGGATCCAGGTCACTGTGTCGTCCTGGTTCTCCTCATTCCTGAAGGGCCGGACCCAGTCGGTGTGGTTGGAGAGTGAGAGGTCTAGCCCTAGGCCCCTCCAATATGGGGTGCCTCAGGGCTCGGTGCTCTCTCCTCTCCTATTTAACATCTACATGAAGCCGCTGGGTGACATCATCCGTTCCCATGGGGTGCGGTACCACCAGTACACAGATTACACTCAGTTGTACATCTTGGCCCATGGGGACCCCAGCGATGCTGTCAAAGTCCTATCTGAATGTCTGAAGGCTGTGGGGGTCTGGATGGGGGCCAAGGATTACAATTGAATCCTAGCAAGACTGAGTGGCTGTGGGTTCAGGGTCCTATGCCATTCCAGGAGCTGCCATCCTTGGTCTTGGATTGGGCTACTTTGTCCCAGACAGACCCAGTGCGCAACTTGGGGGTCCTCCTGGACTATCGACTGCTACTAGAAGAGCAGGTGGCAGTCGTGGCTAGGAGGGCCTTTTCACAACTTCGTGTGATATGCCAGTTGCACCTGCTCCTGGATAGGGACTCCCTGCTTACGGTCACACATGCCCTGGTCACCTCCAGACTAGACTATTGTAATGCGCTCTACATGGGGCTGCCCTTGATGACCATTCGGAGGCTGCAGCTGGTCCAGAATGCAGCAGCCCTGGTAATGATGGGGTGTGGGTGTTATGCCCATGCCTCACCCCTGTTCCAGAAGCTGCACTGGTTACCAGTTTGCCTCCGAGTGCAATTCAAGGCGCTGGTTATGACCTTTAAAGCCCTATATTGTAGTGGGCCAGGCTACCTAAGAGACCACATTATCCTAAGAACATCTGTCCGTCCAACCAGAGCGGACTGGAGGTGTTCCTTAATTGTTCCATCAGCCAGGGGGGCCCACCTCTCTGGCACAAGGTAAAGGGCCTTCTCCGAGTTTGCTCCGGCCCTTTGGAATCTCCTGACAGTAGAGCTACGGTTGCAGACGGAGCTGCTGCCCTTCAGGAAAGGACTTAAGACCTGGCTGGTGGGGCAGGTGTGGAGCCATGAGGGCAATGTGGCTCCTGCCTGATGGCTTTTACCATGAGATGTACCCTCTCTCTGCTTCTCGGGGTGGGTGGGATTTTTAATGTGGGTGGTTTTTTTTAAAAATTGCTTTTACTGTATAGGGTTTTAGATTATGTAAGGTGCTCTGAGTCGGGCTTACCTGAGTGGGCAGCGAACAAGTTGAAATATTAAATTAAATTAAATTATTATATCCAAAGGTAACCTATTTTTGATGTATTTTAAAATGGCTTTTTATTCCTGCACTAAAAAATTCTATTCATTTTCTTAAACAGTGGAGATAGAAACAAGTAAAAACAGGATTATGGAGTAAAACCAACTAGGGACATGGCTCCACCCCTGCCCCCCCCAAACAAAATAGGGACAGAATATGGAGGGACAGAATGGTTATAAAGATGTCAGACAAGGGTGCATTTTATCCCCTTATCCAGGGATTCTCAACCTGCAGCCCATGGGGCGGATGCAACCCATGGCACCATTTCATGTGCCTGCCCCCAGCTCCACCACACCAGGAAGTGTCATGTGGTGGAAGAAGTGCAAAATGGTCATCTGGCCCCCGAAGCTGTCTGAGGGAGCGTGACCTGGCCCCTGGATTAAAAAGGTTGAGAACTCCTGCACTTATCTATTGAATTTGCATGTGGAACATATCATTTTCAAAGATTTCATCCATATCTTCTCCTTAATGGGGTGATTGGTAATAGACTCCAACTGCCTTGTTTGGCTTGTGTTTTTACCCTATTATATTAATCCAGATGCTCTTGATGGGGCAATCAAGCTCATCCTCCTATATATTTATGCAGGGATATGTGTTTTTGACATGTACTGCTACTCTACTTTCTATTTCTGTTCTTTTTGAATAATTAATATCCTTCAATTGCTGTGTTCCAGTCATGGGAGTCATCCCACCAAGTTTCCGTTATCTCCAACAAGTCATAGCTACCTTTCTGAATTAAGATTTCCAATTCTTCTTGTTTATTTCCTGTAAGGAACAAGCCCAGGATGTCCCACTATCATAAGACTCATTCCACCTTTCAAAGGCCTGTACCCATTCAGGAAGGCCACATCACTTTTTTGCTGATCCAGAGTGCCTGTGGTCCTGCTCCAGGCTAGAAATCTATGTTAGCAGGGCCGTAGCCAGGATTCTAGATTGGGGTGGGGTGTGGGGTTCAGGAGGGGCAAAAAAATTCAAGAGTGGCAACCATGTCACAGTCACATATATAACATTGGCACCATGGGGTGGGGTGGGGGCTGTTAGCTCAGGAGGGTTTTTGCCCCCCTGGCTATGGCCCTGTATGCTAGGTTTCAATCACTGACTGTTTATGCTTACAAGCCAGCCAGATCAGGTAGGACATGCAGTGTGAATTGGCAAAATGTAGCATTGCCAATAAAGGAAACAAATGAAGTGGAAATCTCCCACCAGCATATGCTGTATAATAAGTACAATGTCTTCTGTTTCAAGGTAGCTTTTATTTAAAAGAAAAATATAGCTTCAAGGGTCAGAATTACTACAAAGCAAGTACAAAATATAAAAAAGGAACATTTTTACATTTCCCCTTTCCCAGAATAAAATAACAAAAGCAATTCTAGCTATATTTCCTGGCCTAACCTAGCCAGCTAATACATTTGACTACATCTTCCTACCGTTTACTCACAAGCACCCGTATATTAACCAATACAATTACAGAATATAATGCCTATCATTCTTAGTTCTGTTCTCACAGTTTTCAGCCTGCTTTGACTATTTTCAAAAGTAAAATAATAAGCACCTGACTTAAAGGTCGTTTCCCAGGGTTCTCTATTCCTTCTCATGGAATAAAGAACCCAAAGAACTACTTTAACTCACCAAAGGCAAAAGCCCCATTTTAATTTATTATATTTCCCATACTCCTTGCATTCATCTATCTATATCACTAAAATCAAGGTGTCGCACTGTTTGAGACTCATGCGACACGACACCTTGGCACCCACCACTCCAGAAACTGTGCCCCCACTTACCTGTGGTGCATGGCTCGGCCAGCGCAGGGTACAGGCAGCACCCCCGCGGTCCTTCAAGCCGGGTATCCCTGCTAGTATATAGATACAAAAGAATGTGTGATTTGTGACCTGCTTTCCTTCTTACATTTTTATGAAAACTATTGTTCTTGTTCCCCATTATAGGTGCTTGATTTCCCTTCATTTTCCTTTACCTATGAGTTTTCCCCCCCTCTCTCTCCCAATTCACTTTAAAGCCTCCCTGATACAGTTCTTCATGCTGTGTCCAAATATATTCTTCCCAGTTCTTGCCAGGTGTAACCCATCCCTTGCAAGCAGTCTATCTTCCAGGAAGATTAGCCTATGGTCCCAAAGGGATGGAGGAAGAAAGGGAAAGCCATGTGAAATCAGAGCTGGGGCTGATGGCACATGGCTCATTTAACACACAAAGAATGCCAAGATGGTGGTGGTGACATTGAGCTCAGTTGAGTTCAATTGCTGAAAAAAAGATGTATCAGATTACATGCAGAAAACTTTTTCTATAAGATTTTATACTGGTGATACTATATTCTCCTAAAGTAAACAATAATTATACAGATATTAGGGGTTTTTTTTAGTATAGAAGTACCATTTTTAAAAAAATGCCATAGCCCTTAAATTGTTATAAAAGCTGACAGAAGATACAATTGTTATTCAAGTAGACACATTGAATCACCGGGATTCATCTATGCGGTCACTTAACATGTAGATAAGTGAACATGTAGATCAGGGGTTCTCAACTTATGGCCCGTGGTACCATTTCATGTGGACCGCCACTCCTGCCACTGCTGCCGCTGCTGCCGTCAGAAGTGGCGGAAGCAGCAGAAACAGCCATAAATGCATCCGTGGCTGTTGTAAACGTGTTTACAACAGCCACATACATGTTTTATGGCAGTATTTATGGCGGGGGGGGGGGGGACCACCAGTCTGGCCTGCTCAACTATCTGAGGGAGTGTGACCCAACTCTTGGCTTTAAAAGGTTGAGAACCCCTGATGTAGATAAATGTTAATATGCCCTGAATTGGAGGTGCTTAGGCTTAAAAAGAAAATTTGAATATTTTACTTAAAGGAAACAGGGTTTCTTTTTCTTTCAGGAAAAATAACCACAGAGACCCAAGAGTAAACAGGTATCAACCTTCTAAAATGTTGTTCTTATCTGTACAGTAAAACGATGGCAGTCTTGCACCCACCTTTTCATAAGCACACGGTTGTTTTCATAAATTTGCTGGGCCTTTCTTGTTTTCTTTTCTCTCCATTGTGTGATTTCCCTGCACAAGAAATAAAAATATTTTATGTATAGTATTAAAGTTGAAAGCTTGTCATCTTGATTGGCTTATTTTTCAGTTCTAAATTCTCATTTACTTTGAGTGCTTCATTGGAAAACATTTTTCAACTATGGAAATATTGTCTTTTAAGGTGCAATTTATAGGCAGAAATGTCTTTGTGTCCTCATTTATACATTCATTGTCAGTAGATTGCTTATTTATATTAAAATTCTCTGACCAAGGGAATGACAAATTTTGCATCCTCAAAGAGGCTAGTTTTCATCTGTACAATTTCAGGGAAACATTGTAGCTTTGTTACTTATAGCTAAGCATCGTAGCTTAGTCTCTTCTTGTGAAATGTCCCTGGTTTCAGAATGAATTTAGAGCTGCTTGGAACTATAGAATCATAGGATTTTAAAGTTAGAAGGGACCCCAAAGACCATGTAGTCCAAATTAGGTAGCAGAGGACAACCGTGCCAAGACAGTCCAGCCAGTGCTGAGCCTGGTGAGTAGCATTCATAGTGCAACACATCTGGACAGCATAAGGACAGAAAAGGATGGCTCCAGAGTGCATCAAAACCAGCTCCCTTATAATACAATCTGCACCTTCTTGTTGTTCTGCCTTGTACCCTTAATTTTTGTTACTGTTACAGCTATTGTTTTTGTTGTTTGTTCTCAAGATCATAGAAATCTGCTGTATGATTGCAACTCTATTCTTTTGCTGGACAAAGTGCAGGGATTGGTAACCTGCATGAATAGTTGGGGATGTTGGATGGAAGAACCTGCAGCCTCCAGTTTCAGAACACCTAGTGGCTTATGATCAGGGCAAGGGGTCACCTCCCAAATTTTGATATGAGGTGCCCCACTCTCCTGGTTCACAAGCAGCCCACGTTTCAGAAGCTGTATGCTTTTGAATTATCAGTTGTTAGGGATCATGTACAGCAGGGATTCGCATCCTGCAGCCCACTGGCCAGATGTGGCCCGTGACACCATTTCATGTGAGCCCCCACTGTCTCCACCACACCAGGAAGTGCCATGTAGGGGAGGATGGGCAAAATGGCTGTCCAGCCCCCGAAGCTATCTGAGGGAGCATGACCCGGCCGCAGGTTTTAAAAGGTTGAGAACTCCTGATGTACAGGATGGATCTTCTGCTTTCATGAGTTTTTTTGGGGGGAAATTTCCCAGGGAAACATAAATTAGCCACCATGATCTGCAGGTTGCTGAACTAAATAAGCCTAAATCTGATCATAAATATGTTATATATGTTAAGCCTCTACTGTACTGCCCTTTATCTCTCTTACTGTTTCATTGTATAAAAACTCAATAGAAGTACAAGTAAATAAAAATATAGTGAAAGTAAAGCCCAAAATACATCTGTGGCTCTTGATAATATTACTGAATACACTCTGAAATGTAGATTTTAAAAGCATGCTGTTTTTGTAAAAGGCTCATTAAATAGCTTCCAATCTTAATTGTTCTGCATAATCTGTAAATTATAATCTAGACATGTACTGGTTTGTTGGAAAATCCAAAGAGGAATTGCTAGGTGGTCAGCTTGGCTCATTTGAGGATGTGCTGAGGCATCTTGAAAGTGATTGCAAAGACTCATTTTGATTGGTGTCTTGGAGAGTTTTGATTTACGTTGATCTCTTGTGTTCATCCTTTGCAGAACCAAAGACATTTTCTTCAAGAAAATCCCAGTGAAGAAATAAAGGTTTTAAGGTACGTTAGGCGCAACTGCCAGAACAAAAGCAAAATCAATAGCTCAGATTTCAAAGTTGGAGAGAAGTTAATCTCAAAACAAGCCTCTGGATGGGAACAGGTACACATATTAAGCATTCCAGTGACAATTTCTTCCCCTGAAACATTATTGATTTGTAGAAACGTTCCTATTCTGGTCTCTCTAGAATGATATCAGAAATGCCCCTTAGAACGTGAGTATTCATTGATCTAAAACATTTTTTTCCTCCCTTAACTTTAACAAAATGCCCAGGGCAGTTCACAACACATAAAAACAATATCAAATCCAAAATATAAAGTAACACAATATAACATGAGGCAGGATGGTATAAGCTGTTAAAAATAAGCAGTGCCTATGAAAACAAATAAGCAAGCATCATCAAATTAAAAACAGCTTACCTATCATCCAGGAAGCACTGGTGAAATCAAGGTGCATCAGTGCCAAACAGATGTTGGGTCAGAAGAAGAAAATCTAATCTACAAATCAGCTCAGGAAGCTGAGTTTACACAGCCTCCTCTATATCCTGTGTATGCTATAGCCTCTGGCAATCTTTTTGCGTGCAAGGGTTGATGGATGGGATAAGGTAGGAGAGCAATAGCGTGCAATGGCATGGAGACGCCAGGGAATTTCCTTACCTTATACAAAGGGGAGGGAAAATCTTCCTCCTACTAGTGACTGATGTCTCTGCAGCTATTGAAGCTATCAAGTTGCATCCTGTAGAACCATTTTGACAGGCGGTTTATATGGCTGTCTCATGATAGCTCTGGGCAATCAAGATCCAAGGAGTTGTACTATATTAGGCTCTGGGGTACTTCTGCTTGTAACCTGCTCAGTCTATATAGAGTGCTGCATAAAAATTCTTCTGATGGAAATATGGAGTTGAATTTCATCTTTAAAATATAGGAAACATCTGTACCAATTAAAATGGGAAATTTACTCTTCAAAAAGAATGAGCTACACTTATATACCCAGAGCTTTCAAAAACACTTAGTTACTTTAAAAAATAATAATTATTAAAATATAATTACATTACAACCATAACAATAATAATAATGGACAGAAAATATAGAAAAATATACAATATAACAAAACAGAGGGAAAAAACCGTACACAAATAATTTCCTTATTATCCACTTCTGTAACAATACTGATGTGCACCCTCTACTTAGTTACAATTCTTTTCGCAGTTCCTAAAAATAACTTGTTAGCTTTCTTTATTTGTGCTTTCCACTTTCCTATGTCTCAAAAACAACAACCAAAACTCTGACTGCTGTAAATTACTGGTCTATGGTACAAAACATACTTTGCTCCAGTCTGCCTCATTTTTGCTTCAGCACCCACAACAGGGCGCAATATTGCAAGAAGTACAGTGAGGAGCAGCTCTTAAATCCTGTACTATTCCTGTCCTACCATTTAGTGAGGTCACAACCATATTCTCATCATTATAAAATTAACTTGGAAGCTGCAGTTACACTCCAAATGAGCCCATCTGGGTCATCATCTCACTCTGGGCGGTATACAACAGATTAAAAATCTTTTCAATACCAACACAAAATTAAATGTAAACAACTCTGCTTTTCAGTTTAAACTGAAAAAAGTTAGAATCAAATTTGAAAATGAAGTCATAACATAACATGAGAAGGCCTTGATGCTGGGAAAGGTGGAGGGCAAGAGAAGAAGGGGGCGTCCAAAGATGAGATGGATAGATGGTATTGTGGACACAATGGGCACAGAGCTGGGTGGGCTGATGAGGATGGTGGAGGACAGAGGTGCCTGGAAGAAAATGGTCCATGGGGTCGCAAAGGGTCGGAATCGACTGTACGACTGAACAACAACAACAAAGTTAGAATTGTATTGTAATGTAATACCTTCATTATCCGGGGGTGGGGGGGTTAGTTATAAGAAGCCAGTTATTTCTAACCAGTTCTGAAATCTAAGTATTAAGAGGTTTATCCAATCATTTTAAAACACTAGACAATATTTTATAATTTACCATGAGCAAAAGGTCCATGACCATAGAGCATAATGAGGTAAATGATAAGGGGTCGAAATCAACTGAAGAGCAGGAGAAAAGGGGGAGAAAAATAAGACATGAGTATAACCCTTTGTAAGTGGAAGGGTTGCTGGATTGATGTGACAACCAGCAAACAATATCAGTACATTGTAAGGAATTACCTGAAAAGTGGAAGAATCTTAAAAAGATTGCCTTCACTGTGAAGCATGAAGTGGCTCCTCTACAGTCCAATGGAGTGTCTGTTATCAGAAGAAAATGTGTATTTTTTGAGGTGAGATCAGTTCTGTGCTTTGAACCGAATGATTTTTCGTTTTTTGTTCTGATAACAAGCTGGTGGCAAGCTTCACTGAGCTGAGAAATTGTAAACTCTTAGAAAAGGCTGTCTAAAGATAACAATTCAGTGTTTCTTGCTGTAATATATTCTGGATGAATCTGATAATTTAAAGCCCAGTTCACCCAAAATGGGAGTGGCGTTTGCATCCTTCTTATTGTCAATGGTTTCTAATCTGTTTCTAATTCTTAGACTATGCCACTGCTGTCAAATCAAATGCAGTTTTTTTAAAGGTTTTATACTTTTCCACTGGGAATGCATTAGGTTTATGTTAATTGTGTGTCAGGGTCATGCAGACTGAATCTAATAAAATATTTAGCAAATATGAGGGAAATAAAAACACTCAAAATGAAATGGAACAAATTGAATGAATGGCAGCTAAGGAAAGTTATGGTAGTCTCAATGATCGTTTGCTTACCTTTTCAGAAAGTTGAATTCGAATATACACCTGTACATTTTATTTATTTATTTATTTTATTACATTTATATCCTGCCCATCTGGGACATCATCTCACTCTGGGCGGCATACAACAGATTAAAAATCTTTTCAATACCAACAACAAAATTAAATGTAAACAACTCTGCTTTTCAGTTTAAACTGAAAAAAGTTAGAATCAAATTTGAAAATGAAGTCATAACATAAGAACAGCGTTGCTGGAACAGGCCACAGCCCATCCAGTCCAGCATTCTGTCTCACACAGTGGCTCACCATTTGCTTCAGGGTATTATTCCCAAGCAGATGCCTTCACCTGCTTAGGATTCCTTGAAAATGGCATTGAGAGATATCCTGCCTATCTCTCCAACCCGGAGGTTGTCCTTAGGTATCCATAATTATAGCCATTGATGCCCTTGTCCTCCATGAACTTGTCTAATCCTTTCTTAAAGCTGTCAAGACTGACAGCTATCACCACTTCTTCTGGCAGGGAGTTCCATAGACCAGTGATCCTCAGGGTGAAAAAGTACTTTCTCTTATTTGTTTGAGAACTAGTACCCAAAAGTTTCATAGAGTGTCATTTTTAAATTGGAGAATCCTTACATATGCATAGATAAGGTAACAAAGCAATTCAGGCAGACACTTCAGTCACAGTTTTAAAACAAAACTAAATGCCATGATAATAACAAGGGGTGATTTCATATTTTAATTTTCTTTACATTTATTAAGTGTTAAGATTCATATAGTATATTCTCTGTAGGTTTGAGGATGGCTAACTCTCAAAGAAAGACACTGATGTCATCTGCATACCAAACACATTCCACACAATAGCATGTCACTAAGTATTTAGGTTGCTAAGTATCAATGCCAGTCACTTAGACACCTGTGAGGGAGATCACACTTGCATAACAAGGGGGATTCCCAAGGTTACAATCAGTCAATCACCCACCACCTTAGAGAAAGGTGACTTTCACATAGAAGTGGATTATGGGATATTCAACATCTGGGGACAGGGTGATAACAACACCTGCACAGACACCTGAAAATTTCAGGTTACATCATTTTATGTCTGAGAATTTGGTTTCATCATAAACACCTGTTTGGGTAAACAACACTTAGTCAAAACAATGAGGTAATCTCACATGCTTAACATTCTAGAGGAAGGGTGTGAGGACCCTAAAAACATATTTAAACCTCAAAATTTGAGGGTTCGGCATCAGCAGCACAGAATGGGAGTAGGTGTGAGCCTATGTTATTTTGATTCCAGACCATGGAAATCTAAGGAAATCCTATGGGAGCTTCTGTGGAGAAATTCTGGCCAGAGAGTGGCCACAGAAATGGAGATTAGGTCAGAGATTGACCAAGCACTTGTTGAGAATCCAACTCAACAGCTTGTAAAAATAAAGTCAGAAGAAATTGAACTGCAGTCAGAGTTAATGGTGCACAAAAATTGTCTGCTCCAGCACCAGGGAAGCAAGTTTTATTGAAGTTACAGGTTACACAGGATGTCTACGAAAGCATACACAGGATGTATACGAAAGCATAGGTGAGTGGTATTCAGCCAATAATATGACATTCTCTACAGCATAACCACATATGGAACATGATCTATATCTTTTACTAGTACATGTGCAGTAGCTTATATCCTGCCAGAATAGGCTCAAAGCCTATTCTCTGTGGCGGTACCCTTGCAAAAGCTGTTACCTGTAAATTCAGCAGTAGATACGATATAATTTCAGCAGTAAAAAGCTGATACCAAAAGCACAGAATACATGAAGTTGACAGGCAACTGTTAACCCAGGAAACTTAGACTCTGCACAGAGGCAGGAAACAATTGCTAGTTCAGGAAACTGTGGCTGAGCGCAGGAAGAGCTAACCACAATTGCTAACTCAGGAAACTAAATGCTACACAGCTAATTATTGTAGGCTAAATGTATAATGGATTCCCACATGTCGACTTTCTTAAATTTATTTATTTTTTGCGGGACATAGTTTGCCAATTATACACACGCTGGAATTCAATCTCACTATCAGTCTACTTTCTGATAGCGAGCTACTCATAGATTTGATATTGAGTAAGCCCTGTAGATCTTCCAGGTGCATGGAAACATTTTTTAAATTAGGTACACATTGCACGCAACAACATAACATTATGCAGCTTACTATAAAAACACCTATGGCAATTAACAGTTGTCTTAACCACCCCAACCCAGGCAAACAGGACCATAATGTATCCCACCATGCTGGCAAGGCATTCTGTGTTATGTGCTTAAGAGTGTCTCGAATGTCATCAAGTTGATCCTGTACCTTGTTTGAATTGTCAGTAAGATTAAAACAGCACATATTCTGAACTGCCTCACAGCCTGAGGCTTCCTTTCTATTCAGTAGATACATCATTATGCACATTATTAGTGACAATCTCCTACAGATCCTGAAGTTCTTTCTCAATTTGGCCTAAAACCAATCAGGGTCAAAATGTATCTAAACAATATCTGGCTTTCAAATCAATTGACTGTCTATGTCAGGTGATGAAAGATGAGCATCTTCATCCAGAGTAGAAAACAACATTTTTTAACACCATAAAGTGACAACTCAGGCGGCGGTTGACTAACCTGACAACCAGTGATTTTGCGCTGCAAAAATTTTACTGCCCCCACCCTGGGTGTGGCTAACTCTGTGGGTGTGGTTAACTCTGTGGGCCACGCCCACTTGGCTAGCCATACCATGGCCTGGGATAGGGAGGTGGGCATGGTCAGCCAAGTGGGCATGGCCTGGGGAATTTCCGCAACCGGTGCCAGCGCTCCTGTGGGCATCACTGCTGACAACCCTGAGAACTAATGGCCTTGGGTGCCCAAGTCCACAGGGAAGGGTGATTGTTCCCAAGTGGAATAAATCCCACTTGGAATCCATCTTGATGGAGGGCAACAGCGTCATCAATACTGGCCTGGAACCAATGAGGACTTTGTGTGCCAAAAGGGCTTAAGAACAGAGAGAACATTACCAATAGGTGGCAAAGCAAAATCACTTTAGGTTGCAAAAGCCTGCTTTCATTTATACCCATTGTCAGTGCATGCAAGATTGTTGCCATGCCAACATATAGTGGCTAACATACTCTGAGCATGGAAGGATAAACATCCACCATTCACTACACAACGGTCAAAAGATTCGTTAGTGTTAGCTACATTTAAATAAGTATCATACAGATAGCAATTTCTTGAGGACATTTACTTGGACACTTGGAAGGTCTACACACTGATTTATATGCTTTATGTAGTGATGGTTACAACTATATTCATATTGTAAAATTATAATAGTGCTTTATAGTGAATACTAACATTACTGTATGAATTATCATTTTTTGTTTTTGTTCTGTCTAGCATTTTCCTTTTTTGTTAGTTCAATTTATTTTTGTTTGGTTTTTCACATTAAATTTGCAAAAAACAACAACAGCTTCTTTCAACAAGACTTTTTTTTTACAACTTTGAAACAGCAAGCAAAGGCAGCAAAACATTTCTTTTTTAAAAAAAACAGCTTGGTCTCAGTGCTAATGCACTAGGATGCCTAGACAGAAAATAAAGGGGAGGGGGAGAGAATGTGAAGAGGAAACAAAGAAGAAATAATTTGGAATAGTAGCCGTGTTAGTCTGTGTTTCAGGCATATCAGAGAATAAACAAAACAAATTAAAACAAAAATGCTGTAGTACTTTAAAGACTAACTTATATTTCAATGTGAACCTTCGTGGATCAAGTCCACTTCATCAGACAGTGTTTGATGAAGTGGACTTGATCCCTAAAGGCTGCCATAAAGGCAGCGTTTGCATGTAAAGCACTATTCAGTTGGGTCTCCTCCACAAATACCTCCAGAGTTGAGAAATCTCTCAGACTTAGAATCCTACCCATTTATGACTTAAACTCATACTTGTGTTTAATAACAAGAAAATGCTCTTAAAATATACTTTACTTTCTTTCAGCAGTTCAATTTTAAATACATCTAAAAGCATGCCTTTGTAACTGTGAGTTACAATCACTGAATTGTAACCCACTTGAAACTTGAAAAGACTCCCTAGTGCAAAAAATTAATGAAAATCAAACAAGTAAACTGGCAAGTTGTTGTTACGCATTTGCTTTCCTAACAACATGTAACTGATGGCTACAATTCAAGTAAATGAATTGGATAGTGAGAAAAGGGAGTAACTTGGAAATGATTAATTCATCCTCCTTCTTTTCCCATTTTGATGAGAGGATGTGTTATTGACTATGCGAGATTTTCTGTGTTTGGAAATGTTACGTGTTTGAAATTTGATTCTGGACAGAGTTTTCTGCCTTAAAATGTGAATGAGCGCCTAGACTGAAGAATATGTGTCTTAGATTAGATTTCAGCTTCAGTAGGTTTCAGATTTTGCATCTATTTCATAGACTGTACATTATACATATTTATACACAGAACATATAGTGAGTCTGAAAACTCTCTTTGAATCTTAAGATGTCACATAAAGAGTTATAGGATTTTCTCTCATCAGCTAAACATTAAAGACTGGATGAAAACACCATGGAAACAGATATATGTTGAACAAATAGATGTAGAACTCCCAAAAATGTGCAAAGGTGATAATCATGCTCCTATAAGGAGGAATTTATATGCAATTCCTGTTGTAATTATCAGACTGATAAACCAATTGGGCTAATCAACTTTTCCACTCTGTGACAACTGCTTCTGAAAGTAAAGTGAAACCTAAAATCTACATATGGGTGCTGCCTTTACAAGGACCCACTACACCTCCCACAATAGTGTATAAACATTTGAATTCTTCATCAGTCTATATGGTTAAAAAATTTTTTTGTCTGAGGCCACAAAAGTCCAAAAAATCACCTAGATACATTGGGATAGATATTAAGCTCTTCAAACCTGAAATCTTCATTGTATAACTGAATCCACTGCAGACAACTATCCTCCTGAAGAATTCTGTATGACTCAAAAGCTTTCCCAGTATTGTAGAGTCATGGCAGATCCATCTGTACAGCACCTTTAAATAATTTTCTCTCATTTCATTACTTCTAATTATCGGGGAAATCAAGGGAACATTTAAAGCAAAAATGACCATGATAAGGGACAAAGATGGAAAAGAGCTAGCTGATGCAGAAGAGATTAAGAAAAGATGGAAAGAGTACACAGAGGAACTCTACAAAAAGGACCTCAACACTCCTGATAATCACAATGATGAAAAAATTGAACTTGAGCCAGACATCCTGGAGAGCGAAGTTATAAAGACCCTAAAGAGCACTGCAAACAACAAAGCTAGTGGAGATGATGGTATGCCAGTGGAATTTTTCAAAGCTCTAAAAGATGATGGCGTCAAATTACTGCATTCAATATGCCAGCAAATTTGGAAAACAAAACAGTGGCCACAGGATTGGAAAAGATCAGTATACGTCCCCAATCCCAAAAAAGGGAAATGCCAAAGAATGTTCAATTTGCCAAACAATTGCACTCATCCCACACGCCAGCAAGGTGATGCTCAAGATAATACAGGATAGACTTCAGCAGCATGTGGAGAGAGAATTACCAGAGGTGCAGGCTGGTTTCAGAAGAGGCAGGGGGACTAGAGACCACATTGCCAACATACGTTGGATCATGGAGAAAACAAAGGAATACCAGAAACAAGTTTACTTTTGTTTTATAGACTACACTAAGGCATTTGACTGTGTGGACCACAACTAGATGTGGCAAGTAATTAAAGAGATGGGAATACCAGAGCACCTCATATGCCTCCTGAGAAATATGTACATGAACCAAGAAGCAACAGTTAGGACAGAACAAGGAATGACAGAGTGGTTTGGAATAGGAAAAGGAGTAAGACAAGGCTGCATTTTGTCACCCTGCTTATTCAACTTATACACAGAGCACATAATGCGCAATGCAGGGATGGAGGAATCACAATATGGGATTAAAATTGCTGGGAGAAACATCAACAATCTGAGATATGCAGACGACACCACCCTAATGGCAGAAAGTGAGGAAGACCTATCTCTTGATTGGGCTGAAGGAGGAAAGTGCAAAAGCTGGCTTGAGACTCAATATCAAGAAAACCAAGATAATGGCAACAGGCCCCAACAGTTCCTGGAAAATAGATGGGGAAGAAGTAGAAGCAGTGACAGATTTTACATTCTTAGGATCAAAGATCACTGCAGATGGGGATTGCAGCCATGAAATAAAAAGGCGACTGATTCTTGGGAAACAAACCATGAGAAACCTGGGGAACATAGTGAAAAGCAGAGACATCACCTTGAAAACAAAAATTAGAATAGTCAAAGCAATGGTATTCCCAGTGGTAATGTACGGATGCGAGAGCTGGACAATAAGGAAAGCTGAACGCAGAAGAATAGATGCCTTTGAAATGTGGTGTTGGAGGAGAGTTTTGAGAGTCCCCTGGACAGCGAGGAGAACAAATAGGTCAATCTTAGAAGAAATCAACCCTGACTTCTCATTGGAATGTCTAATAGTAAAGACGAAGCTAAAGTACTTTGGACATCAAATGAGAAGGGAGGATTCACTTGAGAAGGCCTTGATGTTGGGAAAGGTGTAGGGCAAAAGAAGAAGGGGGAGGCCAAAGATGAGATGGCTAGATGGTATTGTAGACATAATGGGCACAGAACTGGGAGTGCTGAGGGGGATGGTGGAGGACAGAGGCGCCTGGAGAAAAATGGTCCATAGGGTCACAAAGGGTCGGAATCGACTGTGCGACTGAACAACAACAACAACAACAACAACAATTATTCTCTGGCTCTGGTTCCAAGCTCTAGTCCAGTGATGGTAACCCCTGGCACTCAAAGTGTTCTTGAACTTCAATTCCCAGAGGCCCTGGTTGGCAGGAGTGTCCAAGAACATCTAGAGTGCCAAGGTTCGCCATCACTACTTTAGTCCAATCTTTTAATTGAATAGTCCTTCCTTTATCCTGCATCTGTTTTACCTTGCTATCTTTTACCACCTCTTTTTCCATATCTCATTGTATCAACAATTTATATAATTTTGAGATCATATATTCTTCTTTTCCCAATAGGATCTCATCCAATTTGTCTTTTGTCTTTTTCAAAACCACACAGCTTTGTGTCCATTTTCATCCTTCCCATGAATTGTCTGTATGGAAACCACTGATAAAATATTCTCTGTTGTTGCAATTCTTTTCTTGTTTTTAATTTTGGATTTCCTTCTTCCATTATTCCTAAGCATTTCATTTTCTTTGTTATTTCATAACCTTATTTTTGGTCTAGTTCTTCTTTCTTGGTCATATTCTTGTCAATTTTTCAGCCTTATCTTCATTTATTTTAAATCCAGAATTTTTTTAAACTCCAAAAAACTCTCTGATGAGTTATCTAGAAAGGTCACTATGTTATCTCAAATGCTTTTACTTTATAATGATATTCCTTTATTTTCAAGCTTTTAATTGTTTCCCTTAAAAATAACCTGTCTTGGAAGCACTTCCAACACAGTTATAAAGAGAGAGGTGCCTTGGCATGTGCCTTTGGATATTTTGCACACTACCGTCTTTTCTCCATTTACATTTTGCTCGTTGCCTGTGCTATATCACTTTTATTTATTCTAAAAATGTATTGCCCACCTCCATTTTTTTACAATACAGCAATAATGAAATCCCAGGAGATGTTATCAAAAGCCTTTTCCACATCCAAGAAGAGCATGCCCATTTTCTTGTCAGGATATTGCTCATAATAACCCAATAAATCTGTAACAATTCTTGCATTTTGTCTCATCTGTCTTCTCAGCAAAAAGCCTATTTGATCTTCTACAATCCAATTTGACAGCACTCTTTCACACCTACAGTATCTGCCAGAATTTGGGTAAATATTTTATAATCCAAATTTGACAATGAAATAGACCTGTAATATTTTTGATCTCTTCTATCCTTATCCTTTTTTTTGGAGTAATTATGATGTTTGGTTCCCTCCATGAATCTGGGTAGTCCTCCTGGGGTATTGAATTTATAATCTTTTAAAAAAGGATGGCTATTTCATCAGATAATTTCTTGCAATATTGAGCTGAGAATCTATTTGGGTTGGTGTTTTCCAATTTCTTTACCGCTTCACTGATCTACATTCGTGAGACTGGTGCATTATAAAAAATCTGTTCCTCATGGAGTTTAGGTATTTTATGCTTCTTCAGATAACCCCTAATCTCTTCACTGCTCTACACTTTTTTGTTTAAAGAGTTCCTTATAATATTCTTCCAGTCCCATGTATGGCAAAACACTAGTACTGTATATACTTGACTATAAGTCATCCAGAATATAAGTCGAGGTACCAAATTTGCACCTCTAAATAATAATAATAATAATAATAATAATAATAATAATAATAATAATAATAATAATAATAATAATAATAATAATAATAATAATAATAATAATAATAATAATAATAATAATAAATAATTTATATCCCGCTTCCCTCAGCCCAAAGGCGACTCGAAGTGGCAAACAACAGCAACAATGCAATCAATATCAATATACAAAATAAATAAATACATAATAATATACACAAAAACCAAGAAATACAAAAAAGCAATGAATACAATTGCAGTAAATCTACAATGGCATATCAGGGAACAACAATCAACCTGACAGCGATATTAAATCATAAAAATCTTCCATCCTTCACAACCCCATAATCCCAAATGGAGCTGTGTCTTACGAAGCTCAACGTCTATTCCAGAGCATGGGCTCCAGTGCTCTTACTTTCTTGCCATCTGGCCAAGCCAAGGGAAGGAGTGTGGGGCTTCGGATTCGCCCATGACTATTCGCCCCGCACAGCTGTTCCCCATCTCCCCTTGAGATCCAACTGACTGAGAGGAGAGTCCAGCCCGGGAGGAGGCTGGCCCCAAAACACCTGCGATGACAGGGGGAGTTGAAGCCCGCCCTGGTCCTCCCAGCTGAGTAGAGTTCGTCTGGCTGGCCACCGGGCGAGTGGAGCTGACTCAGCCTCTGGCGGTGTTGGCAGCACCAGCGGTGAGGTTTTTGAAGCCTGCCCAGGTACTCCCAGCTGAGGAGAGTTGGTCCAGCCGCCCGCCGTGTGAGAGTTGCTAGCTCAGTCTCTGGTGGCATTGACAGCATCGGCGGCAGGGTTTTTAGGAAAATAGATTGACCCAGGTATAAGTTGGAAGTGGAAAATGCAGCAGCTTCTAGTGAGATTCAATAATTAAAATACATGAAAATACGGTAAAATTAATTAATTTAGACATTTGTGTGGGTATGTTTTTGAGTGTTTACACTGACCCAAGTATAAGTCAAGTCCCATTTTTGGACTTCATTTTGGGGGCTAAAATACCCAACTCTTTTTTGATATGCACCAAAAGTGTATATAATGTGATTGCGCTACATGATTCTTCTTGCCCCATTTTATTCCAAAAACAACCCAACCCTATGAGTTAGTCCTCACTGACTGGCATTGATTGGATCATGGCTACCAAGTACGCTTTGTAACTAAGCAGGGATTTGATATTGAGTCCCCACGTTCCAAGTCAACTATTCTAATCACTGCACTGTGCTAGCATTTTTAAATCTGTGGTTACTATACTAGTGGTGGCAAGTCTGAAAAATATTGGCAGAAAAACAAAGCAACAGTGAAGGCGGAAGGTCAGCAGTTTGATACCTGAATACTGCAGGACAGAATGAGCTCCCATCTTTGTCCCAGCACCTGCCAACCTAGCAGTTCAAAAGCAAGAAATTGCAAGTAGATAAATAGGGACCACTTCAGTGAGAAGGTAAACAGTGTTCTGTGTCTAGTCATGCCTGCCACATGACCACAGAAACCTCTGCAGAAGCAGACAGCGCTGACTCTTCGGCTATGAAACAGAGATGAGCACTGAACCTTAGAGTCGGATACGACTGGCTTTTGAGCAAGGGTGACCTTGAACTTGACTTTTAATGAAAATAGAAAAGGAAAACAAAGGAAAAAAGTAATTGTGCATAATATGCAAAGTCTTGCTCCAAATTTCATCTCTTCCTTTTATTTGGTAGCAACCTAAATGATATTGAACGCATCTACTTTTATTTAGTTTCTATGCAGGTGAAGAGCTCTCTAGGATTCAGATCAACCTAGTTTGAATCTGCTTTCTTTCGCCTGTCATAAACTAGACTTATGCAGCTAAAAATAATTGCTCATCCCATTTTTTGGTAAATGAATTGTATTTACAAAACACTACTATTTAGCTATTATATGATTTTTTTTGCTCTCTGTATTATATATGTGTTTCATTTGAAAATCATAACAATCCCATTACTTTGAACAAGCAAATGCAATACAAATGAACCTGCATATGAATATCTAATTCACACTGAAACAAAAGTAATGGCCACTGGCTGAAAAGTGTATCTTTGTTATTAGGGAAGCAAATTGCAATTATGAGAAAACAATACTGTTATTAGTTTGTAAAAGTTATTTGCATTGATTAAAAGCCCCAATAAGAATGCCTTGCTTACCAGAACCGCTCCATTTAGCACTTGACAAATAATCAGTGTTTCCCTTCACTGTGTAATATCTCCATTGAAATATAATTATTTTGTAGATTGCTCAACTAAAAGCCATTACAAACCTGCTGCTAGGAGAACTCACCTCTGGAGATCATGAGAAGATCGTGACAATATATACAATTGATGTGCATGCAAGTGATGTCGTAGCCAAGCTTATAGCACACAAGGTAATTTGTTGCAGAGCAATCACCCTAATGCATTTTTAAAAGCTTAAAATTAGGAATAATTTCATTTGTTGAAAAGATATTTGGATTGCTTATCCATAATAATGACAGAATATTTTGATTCATTCAATTTCTGTCTTTTCTCCCTTCAGTTTCAAACCACAGATAATTACATTTACCAGTCGGTGAGAAAGTGCTATTTATATAGAAAGATAGAGATATATGTGTGTGTTTGTCCAAATGTTTAAGTGTCTGTTAAAACTGTATAAAATGACAGCATGTTATCAATGCTCTGTACCAGACCTTCTCAATGTTACTATGAGAATGTTAAAAAGATGGATGGAGCTGTGGCTGCAGTCCACACCATCTGATATTCATATGAATATGATGACCAATCAGGAGCCCAATAGTTTTGATCTACCACGACATATCTGGAAGACTGTTAACAGGATAGGAACTGGCCTTGGCAGGTGTGCAGGCCTATTATATAAATGGGGAAAACTACCTACATCGCAATGTGACTGTGGAAATCTAGTTCTCACATCTTCCATGAATGCAGACATTTATGGGAAAATTTGACACATTTTCATGCTTTATTTCCTTCCGCAATTCACTGGATCAAGAACTTGGACATATCACCGTGATGTGTATGCAGGTATATTTTATCCATATTTTATTTATTTACCCATACTTGGCCCAAACCTGTGGTAAATGTTATAATGTTATCTACCACATGTTTATAAAGCAATAAGGTGGAATGGATGGATGTGCATTTATTAGAATTGTTTTTGCAATTTAAATTGTACAAAGTACTGTAAGTGTATAGCATATATTTAATAAATTTATTTAGAACTTAATTTTAAGGTTACGTAAAGGTCTCCCTTGCTTGAAAGTCAGTCGTATCCGACTCAAGGGTTCAGTGGTCATCTCTGTTTCAAAGCAGAAGAGCCAGTGCTGTACGCTTCTGCAGACGTTTCTGCAGATGTTTCGCTTCCCACCGAAGTGGTCCCTATTTATCTACTTGCAATTTCTTGCTTTTGAACTGCTAGGTTGGCAGGAGCTGGGACAGAGATAGGCGTTCATTCCATCATGCAGTACTCGGGTCTTGAACTGCTGATTTGCCGACCTTCCAGCTAACAAGGCGAGCTTCTTAACCACTGAGCCACTACAGTCCCTGACATTTTGCTGTGTGAGGTGGAGTAAGAATCTCAGCCATCCATGTTTAGTAGCATAGTACCTCAGCCAAGTCAGTTATTTTGGTAGATGAGGCAGAAAATCCTACAAGCATCTCTTCTCGTTTCTGGGGTTAAAGATACAGAATAACAGAGCAAATAAACTACTCTTTTGCTGCTCTTTCACAGCATTCCCCTGTGAAAAGTGTGCCAGTCTGTCTAATGGTAGGACCAAGCCTGGTGAAAATCCAATGAGGAAGAGAAGCAATGTTCTCATAGACAGGATCAATTATTTTGCTTTGGTGTAGATAATGACAGGCACCCAGTCATTTCAACTACTCATGCCAAACCTAGCAGAAAGGACCCCTCTCATTTAATCCCTGGCTCTCCAGTTAAAATGTGTCTGGTAGAAAAGCTGAAAAGTTTTTTGGACTGAAACCTTAGTGATTTGCTGTCATTCAAGAGGGTCAGTAATTCACTCAACATGAAGCAACTCTGCTAGGAAAGGTCTTTACTGTGAAGTCAAGCCTTATCTATGGATGACACGAAATGACCTATAACAGTGGTGGTGAACGTTTGCACTCCAGCTGTTCTTGGACTTCAATTACCAGAAGCCCAAGTCAGTACACCTGCTGATCATGGCGTCTGGGAATTGAAGAACAGATGGAGTGCCAAGGTTTGCCACCGAGGACCTATAAGATCAGCACCTAAACACAATGTCCCCTACATTATGGTTTGGATGATAGGTGGTAGATTGAATATTTGAGTATTTTTCAATATGAAGTGACTTCATTGGCATATATCAACTCATTCAATAGAGCTTTCCCAACTTATACCCCCCAGAGAATTTTGAGTTACAACCATACATCATTCCTAATGATTGTCCATGGTGGCTGGGATGATGCAAACTCTCACATGACAATATATGGAAACTATGGTTGGAGAAGAGTTGTGGAGGATCAATGAATTTGAAAAAGAGGGATTAAGAGCTTGTTTCTTTGTGAACGGTATTTGTGTAAAATGCTCACAGCTAGGGCATAGCCACTTTTAAAATAAAATACTCTTAATGTCACATAATTAATTCATTAATGTTAACTATTCTTTGCAGAAGAATGTTGAAGCAAAACACAACATTGTCCAAACCCATTTTTGTGGGGGTTTTTCCTGCCATAACACAATTGGTTAACTCACCGCATTAACAACAAATGCTGGTGCTAACCTCTGAATTTGCAGCAGTTTGTCAATGAGATTTATTTAAAGTTGTTGCACTAGCAAGTCCAGCAAGAACTAACATCTTGAAATGTAAAAGAACTTTCTGAGAATCTTCTTCTACAGTGGATATACAGTATAGGGCTGAGGTGAAACCACATTATCAGGCATTCTGCTCTTCTGCATATTAATCAAAAAGTATGCAATGTTATAATTAAGGTTTTCGTCAAAATTTCAGATGTAAATTTTAATTGTGGCTCTATAAACTGACAATACAAAAGAAAAAGAAAGAAAAAATTCAAATCTAAATCATAGTTCTTGATCAAGAGTATAACAGCTTTCACTATGCTAAGAAAAGGTGTCACAGAGCTGATTTAAAGTACTGTAAATCAAAGTTGCTACCCTTGTCCTCAATAGACACCATATCTTGGAGCCATGACTTCATCTTCAGATTAGAATTTTTGTTGGAAACTGTAAATTAATGTTCAAATTTCATATACAGTACTTTATTCTTAAAAATGAACCACGTTGTCAATCAGCTTTTAAGGCAAATGAAGTTGTTTGGCTAGGAAGTGATACTATTATGAGCACTATTTCCTTTCTCACAGAGGCCTGAAAATAACATCCCCTGGGTAATTCTGACATATCTCTTTCTCAAACTCTTAGCTTCACAGAGTCGTTATTTGGATAGATAATAAGAAATAAAAGCAAGTAAGCAACAAGAAGGAACTTAATTATTCATTAACATTAACATGACAGATCATTGCATGATCTCCAGGGCCAAACTTATGCTATTCTTGAGTAAAAGCAATACAATATAGTTATATTTCTGTAACTGCAAAAAAATGCATGAGGCTAAATCTCCCCTTCCCACAGCAAAAGGGTATAAAAGAAATACTATCCCATCATGCTGTTTTTTTCCCCAAAGTTCTGGGTTAGGAAAAACTTTTTTCTCCTCCTTTGTAACATGTTGGGGCATTTCCTGTGACCTTCAAGAGGAAGGTGCTAGGGACAGTTTTTCTTTTAACGATGAATCAGTTGGCATAGTTGTAAAACTGAACCCCCATGTATCCTTCCCCATGCCTTTTTGTGTGTGCAACTTTAGAAGTTTTGAAAAGAACAATAACAGTCTTGTACATGATAGAAACAGTTGGTTTAAAAAAAAAGGGTAGGAAAGGCCGGCCACTCAGATTTTGCCCAATGGGTAGAGAGTGACATGATCAATTATATCTTAGGAAAGCCGTAGGATCAATGTGCTGGAGGAGGGCATGGAAGAACAAACGAAGAAGGATACCGTGTGGAGTTTAAGGAAAAAGAGGTAGAGATTCGTGATCAGGAAAGGACAAAGGAAATAGCCCACTCCTTCAGAAGCCAATGGAGGCAGCCCTACCAGCAAAGTACAAGGAGAGCAGGTGTACAGTAATAATAATAAGTACCATAGGGTTAGAGGATCATGTGGAGATGGTCACGGAAGAAAGCAAAAGTACCGTAGGGGTAAGGGAAAAGGTTTTTGTGGAAGTCAAAGATATCAGAGAGCACACAAAAGACAATCACAAAGGTGAGGGAGATGAAGATCAAGGGTGGAGGAGAAGACTAATGAGGAAGAAGAGGATTTAGAGAAAGCTGGAGGACCTAGTGGGGCCCTCTAGCATGAGAGATGAAAGACCACAAGGCGGTAAATAGCAGAAGAAATTTCTTCATGTTGACGAACAATGTCAGTGGCAGGAAGCCTAGAAAGCTTTCTTGATGGTGGCTAAATAAATGGTTAAGGGGAGAGGGCACAGATGTGAACATGGAAAGAATGTCCTCCAAAGTTCAATGTGGCTCTTTTACTTTGGAAAGAGAAACTGGGGCGGCGGCGGGCGACTCCAAAAACATCAGTCTAATCAGTGTTTCCTACTCTTCTGCTGAACAATGAATAGGCTTACTAGGGCTTGCCTAAACTGTATAATCCCACATGTGTGAAGAATTTTATGCAAAAAAGTTGCAAATCAGTGTAAAGTTTCTATTGTTTGAGCAAATGATATTGGTATTCCACCAGCCATGATGGAGCCAGGCTTACTGTTTTTGCTGATAGCTATTATTGATATTATATAGCTATAATAGTTTTGCATTTCAGCATGGCAGAAATGAAACACAGCCACATTCCAACCTTGTTGTGTGCAATTAGAGTAAAAGCAGGGTTAAGAAAAACTTTACTCCTGGCTTGTTTTATTTCCTACAGCCCTAAATAAAAGAAACCTTCATGATTATTTCTAACCAGTAGAACAATGTGTACCTGCGGTTCGAAGGAAATGCTTGCATTTGCCTACCTGATACTCAAGAAGCTTCGTGATATAGCTCTTCAAATGCTATTGGATTATAACTTACCAGCTATGCTGGTTAAGGACTGAAGGAAACTGAGGCTCAGTAATAGTGGCAGTCCCTCACATTCCACTGCTCTGGATCTAAAAGTGCCACAAAAGTTAATACAATAAAAACCCTACTTACATAAAAAGTCTGTTCCGTAGGCTTTTATGTAAATTGTTTTTTTATTTAACTCAAAAAACCCCCCCATAAGAACAATAATTTTTTACATAACTCAAAGCAAACCCATAGGAAAAATGAATTTTTTACTTAACTCAAAGTAACCCGATAGGAAAATAATATTTATGTAAATGGAAGCAACCCCATAGGAAAATGATTTTTTATGTAACTTGAAGCAAACCCATAAGAAATTACTACTATTACTAACTTTATTACGGAAATTGTATTATGTAAATCGGGACATGGTTTTAGTGCAAAAAAGTTGCAAACTAGTGTAAAGTTGCTATTGTTTGAGCAAATGATATTGGTATTCCACCAGCCATGATGGACTAACAAGAACTGTAAGTCGAATTTTGTGTAACTCGAGACATATGTAAGTCGGGGTTTTACTGTAAAACATTTGCCAATGTATTTCAGAGACAGAAGTTTTTAGAACTACTAAAACATGAATGAATTAGTCTGTCAAGTATTTTCCAGTAGTTCTGTACATTCAGCATGCTGTTGTTGCTGCTAATTTAAGAGTTTTGTTTTTGCATTCTGCAGCCATAAATAGCTGCCGGGGGGGGGGGGGGCAGCGAGGGTTTTCACAGATTAATGTGTTCCATTCATTTCAGTGGTTCTTCTCTAATTAGATTTAGCCCAAGGTTTTGGAGTGCTGCAATTCATCCAGGATGAAGCTTGTCCTGCTATCCCAGAATGGTCCCTTAATAACAAAGTATGCCCCTTTTTTAGTTGTCCAGCATTTGTGAAGTTTGCATTTTAACTGCCAATGCAGTTTTCCAATAAATGAAATGTACTCTTTCATACAGCTGTATGAAATCATACTTTGGGAAACTGCTGTTGGAATGTAATTCCTAAGAGTATTCAAATTTGTGGAATAATGGTATTAAAAGTATTCAGACAGTATTTTAAATTGCTACAGCTTCTTTTACAAAATAATTCAGCTAAGCAACTTTGCATATGGGAATGATATAGTGATACATACATTAAAATGGCTGACTACTATGATAATGGAGACCGTATGAGTATAGAAATTTAAATCGCTAGATCCTAGTCCTTGTTAATTAACTTTTGTTAATTAATTCTAAAAATTTACAAAGCATGACAATACTGTATTCACATCTACTTTTCTGAATACAAAGGTGAGCTGTACTTGAGAACTAAAGAGTTACTTCTTGCCTTAGCCACCAAAATTTCTCATAACAGCCCTACTCCTTTGATCAGTGAAGCTGTTTTTGCTAATCACTAGCTTCCTGGCTACTTCATAAATAACCCAGTGACAAAAACAAAAAACCTTTATATACCAAAATTCAGGTCATATTCGTTAATCTTTCCCAGAAAACAGCTACCCTACCCTCTTCCTACCAACAGCAAGCAGTTCTTCCTGACTTGTTGACCCTCTGTGAAGTTTCATTCTGCTGTCTCCCGATTTCTTTGTTTCTCTGCTACTTTGGCAATCAGACTTGAGCCTCAATAATTGAAAATTTTGTATACCAAATTTTGTATACCAAATTTCTTATTTAACTACATTTACTGGCAATGCCACTAAAACAGCTCCCCACAGAGCCTGGTAACATTTATGTATTTCATCATTTACAAACCATTCTTCTGCATAACAGTCCCAGGAAAGCAAAGAGTTAACATTTTGTGACAAGCGGAAGTAAGCATACCAGGCCTTGTTGATGCCTAGTCTGATGTACCATATTTATCTACTCAGAATAAGCATGGTCATGACTGAAAGTTTAAGAATTATGCGGAACACAGAATTCTTCTAGCCAATTCCACCCCACCCACCCCCGAAGAGTAGGGTAGCAGAGTTACAGAGATTTTTTTCTAATTCATTTTAGCACACCTTGTAAATTTGATGGTAGAATTATGGTATAGCTGCTGTACAGTATACTTCAAAGATTTCCTGACACTTACCAGTAGGGATTAGATTTAAAAACTTTATAACTTAAACATAATGGGTTTTTTAAAACAAGATCTTGTTAGTCTTGTATCATCCATTAAAGATGTAGCATACCGCCTTAGGATATCTTGTAAAAACATTAGTCATTTGTTTAGCTTTTACTCCAAGGGTGGCCTTCCAGATGTTGTTAAATAGGAGTTTCTACAAACCTGTACTTTAGCTGTATCGCTTGTGCCTAACTGGAGTTGTAAGCCAAAAACATCTGGAGGGCTGCATTTGTTATCCCTTGCTTTATGGCATCAGTTAATCCTAATAACTTGGAAAAGGTTTGGTTCTTTAAAAAGAAAAGAAAAAAGAAATCCACAGTTCCCAGATTTTGGGAGTTATAATAGTAAAAGTAATTTTCCAGCCTCTACTATCTCTCCAGCTATCTGATGATATAATGCAACTTTTTTTTTAAAACATGTAATTATTTTTTCCTTTGGTGCACTGCAGTTCCCTTTTATAGTTCTGAATTTCTTCTGCCAGATATACAACAGTCCTTAAATTCTATGTAATTATTTAAATTAACAGTTATTTATAGTTTTCAGAATGGAAACCATGTTAGTCTGTGTACACATATCAGCACACCTGTCAAGTATCCCGTATTGGCCGGGATTTCCCGTATTCCAGCTCTCATTCCTCACTTTTCCCACCACCGTCCCGTATTTTGAACTGTGAGGAAAGAGGTTACTGCACATGTGCATCCATCAGAGTCAGCGGTGCACATGCGCAAAGGGGTTCTGCACATGCGCAAAGGAGTTGTTGCTGCGCATGTACACCTGGCCCGGGGCAGTTCCCGTATTTTCCGGAGCCGCGCTTGACTGGTATGCATATCAGACAAGAAACAAAACAAAATGGTAGAATAGTAATTTATAATTATTGAACAACAGAACAAAGATAGTACACATTTGCTGTGGGTCAAGTTAAACATTGTGAAGGGCAGCAGGTTCTTTTCTAATTTTTTAATTTGTATTGCAGCTTTGCACTCTCAAGGAGCTCTGACAGGCTCTTTTAAGCACCCAAACAATTAAGCCTTATAAGAATCATACTAAGGTCCATTAACTTAAAAATGGCCATGAAAACCAACAGTACTGCTGATTTTTAGCATAGTGAACATAACAGAAGGTTGTCCATCCACGCATACTTTTAAATCAAATCAAATTATTTTATTCTGCGGCCACCATCTGTTTTTTTTAGTAGAATGTGGTTATTCATACTTAAAAGTTTCTGCCAAAAATGTTCTATTGTTTAATTATTGACTGACAGTTGAAACCAACATGGGCATGGCTAGCCATGCCTCTTTCATTTTCACACTTTACTCCTGCATATTTCCAGGGTGAACGTATGGAAATATGAAGCTAATAACAGCATCTGGTAAGCTGAAATGCAGTGGCATACAGGGAATCCAGTTATTTTAAAGACTTTTTGCTTCTCTTGATCTATTAAAAGGATTATATATTAATGAATAAAAATACAGTACTTTCAAAGACTCAGATATGATATCATTGATAACTGTGTAAATGAAATGCAACCTCTTAACCAACTACATCAAGGTTTCACAAACTAATGCCCGTGGACAGGATCCAACCTGCAGCACCATTTCATGTGGCCCCCCCCACCCCTCCAAGGGCATTCAAGAAACAAAATGGCCACCCCTTTGAAGCTGTTGGGACAAAATGGCTACCCCCATCTTGCAGGCAGTACAAAATGGCCATCCTGCCCTTGAAGCTGACTGAGAGAGTGTGACCCGGCCCCCGGCTCGAAAATGTTGGGAACCTCTGATCTATATACTATACATTTACACTGACTTTATGCTACCCAGTTGCCATGGTATCTCCCAGACAAAAAGTGACAAGAAATCTAAGAAATTTCTTTTAGACATTCCTATTCCATGCTAAGTTGTTAAGATGCTGAGCTTGGCAACTGGAAGGTCAGTAGGTCAGATGTTTGAGACCCATGTACTGGATGATGGCGTTAGCTCCTGTCGTCTGCCCCCAGCTCCTACCAAACTAGCAGTACCAGAGCAAGAAATGTCAAGTAGACAAATAGGTACCACTGGTGGGAAGGTAACAGCGTTCCGTGCTCTCCGGTGTCTAGTAATGCCTGCCACATGACTACAGAAATGTCTGCAAACACAGACAGCACTGGCTCTTTGGCTCTAAACGGAGATGGGTTTCTGTCTCCTAATTTGTAGGTGATGTTTTAAATAAATGAAATGCTCTTCTGTACATTATGGAAATATCTTAGTTATGAAGTACACCAGAAAATTTGGTAATCATTTTCCCATTTTACCTAACTCAATGGTTTAAAATCTAGAAATAATTCCTTCTCTGCTAGGGCTTTAAGGCGTCGCTTTTCTCATTTGCAAAAGTTAAGTCATTGCACTGAGATGGGGGCTGGGAGAATGTTTGTAGTGTTTCATGTACAGGATCCAGTCAATGTCACTGCAGGTAGCAGGTTGAGTTTAACAAGCCATATGGGTTTATAATTGTTTAAGTATGATTAATCCATTATGTTTGTTAATTTTATGCCTTATATTATGGTTTGCTATTATTTCAGTCAATTATACTTTGATGTTGGTATTTTTGAAGGTTTTGATGAGAGCCCTCAGGGATCTTAATCTGCTTTGGTTACTCACTAATGATCTCCCCATATTTCTGGGGCCCGATCAACAATTCATTCCCATTGCTGTGAGTCCCACAGAAAAGGAGTCTGAAGTTGGAGCAGCTGGTGCCCCAGTCCATTGCAGAACTCTATTTGCAGCCTGAGGACAATTTATACTAAAGGTGGAAATAATACCTTTCTGTTTCGCTTGTTGAAAATTCTAAATGGGGTGGTTGAATGTTATAATGATCACTATTGTTTGATGTCGGTAGCTTTCAACTTCTGGCGGCAGCCATTAAAAGGCAAAAGCAAGACAGGGTGGGCTTCCTGTTTCCTTGTTACAAGCATCCAATGCATTTAATGCCTTTATTTTCATATCAGGAAATAATTTCAGTTTCAGGGGATTAATAATCTAAATCCCGTGATGTTATGTATGTACAATGTTGCTTTAAGAGATGTTGCCTCAAAACGTATGAATGTAACCTGACCACAATTACAATGTAGCCCAGCTGTAAAGGAACGCGAGTAAGCTGTCCATAGGGGGCAGCTGCGAGCGTTCTACTCACATGGTTCACATTCACCAAATCACCAACAGCCGCGGGAACCTTTCCCGTACTATCACTACCTGCAGATGGTGGACGTGACTGGGACGACGTCACGCCGGTGGCAGCCAATGAGCCACCGTGCAACAAGATTCAAATGTATTGTGCTACTGTATATAATGTGATGTACCTCCGCCATTACCACATGTTCATCCTGATCATCAATGAATAAACCTGTGTTAGTCCTTCCTGCGACTCCTTCTTTGTCTTCCGTGCAAGACACTAAATTGGCGACGAAGGTGGGATCGATGGCGAATCCCAAGGTCAAGCCGTACCAGTTCGATGTCAGCGAGCCCGAACAATGGGAGCTCTACGAGTGCCAGTTTCGGCATGCGATGGAAGCCGCAGGCGTCGCCGCCGCCGCGAAAATGCGCTCCCACTTCCTGGCTCAGGTGGGGCCGGCCACGCTGCGGATCCTGATGACCCTGGTGGCCCCCCGGAAGGTGGACGAGGTGCCCATCGACCATATCCTGGAGAGGCTGCGCGAGCATTTCCAGCCGCCCGTCTCGATTTTCCCAGCCCGGGTCGCGTTCCACAGGCGAGACCAGCGACCGGGCGAATCCGTGTCCGCCTACGCGGCGGCCCTCAGGCTTGCAGCGGTGCATTGCCAGTGGGACGACCTGGACCAGGCCCTCCGCGACCGCATGTTGTGTGGTTTGAGGGACGAGGAACTCCAGAGGAGGCTGATGACCCGCGACCACCGCCTCACATTCAACGAGGTACTGCGGGAGGCCCAAGCAGCCGAGGAGGCCAGGAGCGGGGTCAGACTGTTCAAGTCCCGAGGGGCCACGTCTGACAGGGCCAAGTCACCAGTACAGGCGGCCCGGCGGACACCAGCGAAGACGGCCTGGCGGGCCCCCAAGCTGCCCGCCGGCACACCAACGTCGTCTGAGGAGTCGTCCACGGCAACGGACCCCTACTCCAGCGAGGACGACGACGTCCAGAGAATCAAGAAGCGAGGTGAGAAGCGGCAGACCCGTGAGCGGCAGGACCGCCGCTGCGACGGTTGTGGGGCGGCCCACGACCGCACGAGGTGCCCGTTTCGAAAGGCCGAGTGTCACAACTGCGGCCGAAAAGGACACATCGCCCGAGTATGCAGGCGCGGGAGAGTCGAGGACAAGGGCAGTTCCAGCCATTCCCAGACGCACCAACGAAAGGCGGCCGGCACCAGGAAGGTCTCAGCCAGCTACAGCGAGGAAGGCGTGAACCGCGTGGGCCTGGAGCACCGGCGGTTCTTCATAGAGGTACTGTTGCAGGGGGTCCCAGTGAGGATGGAGATAGACTCGGGGTCATCTTATTCCATCCTGTCCCAAAAAGAGTTTATGCGCATTCCCCCAGAAAAGCGGCCCAAACTGCGGGCCATGAGATCTCATCTACGGGACATGCAGGGAAATGGGATCCCGGTGTTGGGGGTGGGGAACTTCAAGGTGAAGTTCAAGAACTACTCCGAGAAACTGCCCCTAGTAGTCCTCAAAGGGGGGAGGTGCTGCCTTTTGGGAACACAGTGGTTTGCTCCCCTGGGGATCGAACTGTCCGGCATTAACGCCATCGAGACTGACCCAATGCGGGACGTGTGCAACGCACACCCGGAAGTTTTCAAGAAGGGGCTCGGGAAATACAAGGAGCCCCCGGTTTCCTTTGAGCTGGACCCAGAAATCCGGCCCATCCGCCTCAAGCCAAGGAGAATGCCCTTCGCCCTCAAGGACAAGATCGAGGCGGAACTGGACAAATTGGTGGGGCAGGGGATTTTGGTTTCAGTTGACTCGGCGGAGTGGGAAACGCCGATTGTTACAGCCCTCAAGTCAAATGGGGAGGTCAGGATTTGTGCAGACTCTAAATGTACGATTAATAAGGCCATTCGGCCAAATGCATACCCGGTGCCCGTGGTCAGCCACTTGCTGGCCACGTTACATGGGGGGAGGTGTTTCGCCAAGCTAGATCTGGCCCAGGCGTATCAGCAGCTCTCTGTAACCCCGGCTGCTGCCGCCGCGCAATTGATCATAACGCACAAGGGGGCGTTTAAGGTAACGCGCCTTCAGTTTGGCGTGAATTCGGCCCCCGGAATCTTCCAGTCCCTCATGGAACGCCTTTTAAAGGGGCTTCCAGGCGTCCTCCCATACTTCGACGACGTGTTGATAACAGCGGGGAGCGAATTAGAATTAGCAAAGAGGCTAGATGGGGTCCTCTCAGTGTTCGAGAGGGCAGGACTTCGATTGAGGAGGGACAAGTGCGTATTCTTTGCGAGGGAGGTTGAGTTTCTAGGATTTAAGGTAACCCCGGACGGAATCAAACCCTCCGAGTCCAAGGTTGCGGCCGTGAGAGACGCCCCTCGCCCCACCGCGAAACCGGAGCTGCAGTCATTTCTAGGGCTCCTAAATTTCTATCACTCCTTCCTGCCTCGGAAGGCATCAGTCGTGGAGCCACTGCACGCGTTACTTAAGAAGGATGCAGTTTGGCGGTGGGGGGACAAGCAGGAGAGAGCATTCAAAGAGCTCAAGTCACTCCTATCTTCGGATGCTGTCCTGACCCACTTCGATCCGAAAAAGCCAGTGGTATTAGTCTGTGATGCGTCCCCGGTGGGGGTGGGGGCGGTCCTGTGCCACGTGTTGGAGAGCGGGAGGGAAGCCCTGGTGGCGTACTACTCAAGGTCCCTCTCGAAGGCAGAGCGCAATTACGCGCAAACAGATAGGGAGGCCCTAGCCATAATCGCGGGAACGAAGAAGTTCCACGATTTCCTATATGGCCGCGAGTTTACGGTAGTGACGGATCACAAGCCGCTTTTGGGGATCTTCACTACCGGCAAACCCACCCCACAAATTTTATCCCCCAGGATGCTGCGTTGGGCCATTTTCCTCAACGCCTACCAGTATGAGCTGGTCTATCGCCCAGGGAAGGAGATCTCCCATGCGGACGCCCTGTCCCAATCCCCTCTCCCTAGTTTAGGGGACCCGACATGCGAGGTGGAGCAGGAACACCAAGTCCTGCTGATTGAGTCTCTCGACTCACCCCCAATTGTCCCGGCCGACCTCGCCAAGGCCACGGCGGCCGATAAGATGCTGGCCCAAGTTAGTTCCTGGGTTAGGAAAGGGTGGCCCACTTCTCCCCCTGAGGAACAGTTCAAGCCGTTTTTCAGGCGCAGAGTAGAGCTTTCCCTGGAAAGGGGCTGCTTACTCTGGGGCCAGCGGGTAGTTATCCCAGAGAAGCTGAGGGCCAAGGTGCTGAGGCTACTGCATACCAGCCACCCCGGGATCGTGCGCTCCAAGGCTCTGGCCAGGAGTTTCTTTTGGTGGCCCCAGATAGACGGGGACATAGAACGCTTAGTGGGCACGTGTGAGAGCTGCCAGAGCTCTCGGCCCGAGGAGTCCCGGTTACCCCATAGGGAATGGGATACGGCCCGCGGGCCATGGTCCCGGATTCATGTCGACTTCGCTGGCCCTTTCCGCGGGTCCATGTTCCTACTGGTAGTCGACTCCTACTCCAAGTGGTTGGAGGTAATCCCCATGAACAGCACTTCCTCTGCCGCAACCATTAAACAGTTGCGCAAGCTTTTTGCCTGCTTCGGCCTGCCAGACGTTCTTGTTAGTGATAACGCTAGTACCTTCACGTCGGCAGAGTTCAAGACTTTTATGGAGAGAAACGCCATCAGGCACATTACCGCTGCCCCGTTTCACCCCGCCACAAATGGTCAGGTAGAGCGCCAAGTGCGCACTACGAAAGACGCACTGCGGCGCATGGGTCCCGGTGAGTTGAACCTGCATCTGTGTCAGTTCCTCATCTGCTACAGGACAACCCCCCTAGCTTCAGGTTTTTCCCCAGCCGAACTCCTCATGAGGAGGCGTCCGGTAACACTTTTTGACCGGATGGATCCGTCCAGGGTGGAGGATGAAGGGAGAAATATAAACATAGGGGGAGAGAGCTCCAAAAGTTTTTCAGTAGGGGACCCGGTTCACTGCAGGAACTACGCGGCCTTAGGGCCAGCGTGGGTACCAGGGGCAATTGTTGAGCAAACGGGGCCGGTATCCTACAGGGTCGAGACTAGTTCAGGTCTACTCTGGAGAAGGCACGCCGACCAACTCAGAAGGCGAGTCACCGGTGAGGGGAAATCAGCGTTAGGGTCCTCCCCCACCCGCGTTACCCAAGGGGGAGACACGGCGGCACCCGGGAATACTAATGCATATCCTCGGTTCTCAACTGCAGAGGAGGATACCTTGGAGGAGAGGGATGAATTCGATTATGAGTTGCAGTACCAGGGGGATGTCACGGAGTGGACCCCCACCCGTCCTAGCGAGAAGAGGGGTTTCAGTTCAGCCCCTGGTACTTCCAGTCCCCCTAGCCCTTTTGTTTTGGAATATACCATAGCTCCAGCTCCCCGGAGACCAACACCCCCAAGACAGGCAACAGGGGGGAGTCCGCCCACCACAGTCTCTAGAACTCCAGGGCAGGCAACGGGGGGTGGCAAGGCCACAAGGGCCTCTTCGTCGGTCCCAAGGTTCGTACTGGGGGGGACCCCAAGCTCCTCAAACGGTAGACAGGGATTCACTTCCCAACTGTTCATTCCATTCCCGTCCCCCAATGCAAGGTTACCGCAGACTCCACACCGAGCCACTAATGAGTCCCCCCTTTCCGTTGCAGGACAGGACTCCGCGGAACCAGGAGCCTCCGGCTCCCCTGTGTTAAGTCAAGCGGCCGCACGCTCCAGGCGCACGTGCGGCAAGCCACAATGGTTGAGGGACTTTGTCCCATCCTAGGGGGGAGGGATGTTATGTATGTACAATGTTGCTTTAAGAGATGTTGCCTCAAAACGTATGAATGTAACCTGACCACAATTACAATGTAGCCCAGCTGTAAAGGAACGCGAGTAAGCTGTCCATAGGGGGCAGCTGCGAGCGTTCTACTCACATGGTTCACATTCACCAAATCACCAACAGCCGCGGGAACCTTTCCCGTACTATCACTACCTGCAGATGGTGGACGTGACTGGGACGACGTCACGCCGGTGGCAGCCAATGAGCCACCGTGCAACAAGATTCAAATGTATTGTGCTACTGTATATAATGTGATGTACCTCCGCCATTACCACATGTTCATCCTGATCATCAATGAATAAACCTGTGTTAGTCCTTCCTGCGACTCCTTCTTTGTCTTCCGTGCAAGACACTAAACGTGATGAGAGGTGATAGCTCTCCCCATCTAAGCTTGACTTTACATTCAGCTTTTGGTGACCTGGGTTTTATGAAACCTTAGCCTAAAGGTTTCTAAAATGATTTTAGTTCCTTATTAACTTCTGCTAGACATGAATCCCAGCCATAAACACACACAAGCTTAAATTAGCTCTAAGTGGCATTTTGTCCTAAGAAAAGTTCAAGAGGGAATGACTAAGGAGACTGACTTTTTTGCTCTTGAGAGGAGAGGTAGGAATGGTTGGGTTGCTGGGGTTACAGAGAAGGGAGGTGACAAGAGCATGTTCATTACTCTTGTCTTGTCATTGTCTGCCCTTTCAGCAAATGACATACTTGAGTCACCAAAGTGAGTGCCCTGTTCCATGCCATTATCGCTCTGCTATAATTTGGTTTTAAGGGAACCCTTTCCACAGAAACCACACTGAAGAAAGCAGACAAGTCTGTTTCTTTTCTTTGTTCATTTTAGTAGCCGAGAAATGTTTATAAGACAGATTTGTTTCTTGATGTCACTGCATGCATGCACGCACGCACGCACGCATACATGCAATCCCAACTGTGTTTCTTAAGAAAAGGGAAAAAAAATTACTAGTTAAGACTGGCTTTTAAAAAAAATCTAGCTAAAATTTGCTAAGCCTACCTCTGTTTTGTTATAGATGTACGGATTACTCTGTGCTTAACTAATTGTCAGCTTAAAGTAAATAGAACTTTAAATAAATATAGCTAAAACAAAACAGTAGTAAAAACAATTTAATTAAAAAAGGTGAAGAAAAAAGAAGAAACATGGGAACCGGCATAGATAATTGATCATCCAAGCAGAGGGGAATATATCATCCTGCCAGAGCAGAAATGAAGCACCTGCCCTTGCTTAGACTATGGACAACAAATTTACTCTGAGTCCTACCATGTTCATTGAATTAATGCCTTAATAAGTGTGTTTAGGACTGTAGCTTTAGTACAACAGCTGAATGAAACAATTCTGTCTAAAAAATTACTGGACACTGAACTACAATGATTGATCTTGACCAATTCCTGGATGAAATAATTTCACAGGAGAGAATGTTCCATAAGCCTAGCACTCACCTCTTACTATTCTGAAATCAAGTGACAAAATGGCAAAATTAGTAATAGATTACAAAACTTTCAGACTCTAAATTCAAATATTCCCAAAAATAAATTTGGCAAGATTTGCCAAATATTAGTAGAACTGCCCTCTGTAGAACTGGTTTTTCAATTTATTTTTAGTTTACTGTAATAGCAGATGGATAGGGAAAAAAAATTAAATACAGTCTTTCCCCTAATTTTGCTTATTATATTGTATGTTATCTCAAACTATAGTCATTATCCTCAGTGAGTTGTTTATGTCATTTTCATAAGCTGCAAATGTTAGTATATTAATTTAGTTAATATATTAACCAGCTGAAATAGTTGATTAAATAATTAAATCATTGAACTGGTTGATCTATATAACTAAAATCAAGGTGTCATGCTGTATATTACCAATACAGAGTGCGACGCCTGCTCCCTGAGCCCTGGAAATGCCGCCGCCGCCTACCTCGCACATCTGGGGTGGCCAGCGCGGGGGACTGGCAGACCATTCCGGGGTCTTTCACCCCAAAAACTGGCTGCAAAGCCCCCCCCAACTGGCAGCATGAAATGGTGGGGAGGCGGTAATACGCATGCACCAGAATCCATGCAGGTGCAGAAGCCTGCCCGGAGTTTCCAGGCGCCACGGCCTGGAAACTCTGGGCAGGCTTTTGCGCCTGCAAGGATTCTGGCCATGTATATTACTGCCTCCCCGGTTGGGAGGCTCCACTGGCTGGCCACCATTTCAGCCAGAGGATGGTGGGTGGCCTTTCTCCGGAAGGCATGGGCTGACCAGAGCGCTCTGTTCGGCCAATGCATGCCGGAGAAGGTCCATAGGCTGGCTGCCTTCTGGAGAAGGGCAGGTGGGCCTTCTACCTTGGCTCCTCCGGAAGGCATGGGCTGACCAGAGCACTCTGTCCAGTCCATGCCTGATGTTGGGAACCACACATGGACTGGGATTTCGGGTGCCTAGCCCAAGAGAGCGCCGGCGCCTGATCCATGACACAGATGCTCTCACAGGCATGAGGAAAGGTGGAAGCACTGGACTGGGCTCCACGGAGGATGCCCCACAGGTAAGGTGGCCATTGGGGGTGGTTTCTCAGGGGTGTGGGGCCTCCCGGCTAGCCAGGCTCCATGCAGCCCAGCCCAGGGCTTCTGCGCCTCTCCTGGCAGCGTGGCCTGTGTCTCCAGGCAGCAGCCACACGTCTGGAAGCACTGTCTGTTGCCTGGAGACACAGACCATGCTGTCGGCAGTTGTGCAGAAGCCAGGGCTGGGCTGCACTGAGGAGGACTCCCCACAGGAGAAGCAAGCAATGGGGGGCAGGGGCATGGGGGTGACTAGCTAGCACACGGGGAGGCTCCGTAAAGCCCAGCCCCATGCTACCCCACATCTCTTGCCAGCAAGGCCTGCGTCTCCAGGCAACAGACCGCGCTTCTGGAAGCAGTCCATTTAATTTAATTTAATTTAATAGTCATATTTATATATGCAGAACCCGATTCAGGGCGGCATCACAAGTTCTAAAAACACATAAAAACACGTTAAAAGACCCATATCCCACCCACTTTAAAAGACCCATATCCCACCCACCCATCCCACCCACTATAAAAAGAAGAAGAGAGGGTTCTTAATTGTTTATATAAGCCAGCAGGCGGGGGCCATGTTCCCATTAGGGCCCCACACCTGCCCTGCCAGCCAGGTCTTCAATACTTTCCTGAAGGACAGCAATTCTCTTTGAAGTCTTAGATCTGTTGGCAGGAGGTTCCAGAGAGTTGGTGCAGACACGGAGAAGGCCCTCCTTCGGGTGCTGGATAGATGTGCACCCCTAGCTGATGGCACTATTAGAGAGCCCCTCCGGTCCGCTCTGGTTGGACGGGCAGACACTCTTGGGACGATGCGGTCTCTAAGGTATCCTGGCCCACTGCCATATAGGGCTTTAAAGGTCAAAACCAGCACCTTGAATTGCACCCGGAGACAAACTGGTAACCAGTGCAGCTCCCGAAGTAGCGGTGCGGCGCGGGCATATTGTCCGCATCCCATCACCACCCGGGCTGCCGCATTCTGGACCAGCTGCAGCCTCCGAATGGTCGTTGTCATTGTTTGGAGACACAGGCCAGGGATGGTGTGTGTGTGTGTGTGAGAGAGAGAGAGAGAGAGAGAGAGAAGGGGAGAGACAGAAAGAGTATCTGAGAGTGTGCGAGAGAGTGTGCGAGAGAGCAGAGTCAGAGTATGCCATTGCTCTGTGTGTGTGACTGTGTGTGTGTGTGTGCGCGTGCCGAGGAGGAATAAAGAGTGTGTGTGTGTGTGTGTGTGTGTGAGAGAGAGAGAGAGAGACAGAGACAGAGAGACAGAAACAGAGAGACGGAGAGGGAGAGGGAGAGGGAGAGAGAGAATGGATGTGTGTGTGGGAGAGGGTGCATGGATGGAGGCCACACTCCAACTCAACCCCGGGAGGTAGGACAGACCCCCCCAAACTCCACCCATGCGAAGCTGGGCATCCCTGCTAGTAGACCTACTAAAAACTATGCTGTAACATATCTAGTAGCAAAATGTGGAGGGGAAGAAGATGTAGGGGAGGGGAGGCAGTGCACTATTAGTTCCAATAAAACAGCTTCCATTGAGCACCAACACCTACTGAAAAAAATCTTGGCACTTCTAAAATCAGGAATAACATCATTCTGGGCAGTGTGAAGTCAATACTTCTAATACAAATCACATTTTTTAAAGCCCCAAATGATGTGATCACACTGAGTAGGCCCAGCTCTACCAATATAAAACTGATGTGGACTTGTCAGTATAAATGTACTGTACAACTGCTAGGAAATGGAGTAAAATGAGCTTGATGAAATGAGAGACAAAAATAGGGCTAATGTTTGTTGAAATGGGGAAGAAAAGTGTTCTTTGATCCTTTCCCTCGATTCTCACATTTTCTTAATGTATAGCAATAGCTATAAAATGTGTTTGCCATTATTTCACATTCCCTCCCCAATCTTCTTCAATGGCTTTTACGTTGTGCCATTGGAAGAGCTACTGACTGCCAGGCATTCAGTCTTTGTGGCTGGAAGTGCTGGGACTGGGGAAAACCAGGTAACATAAAGAATACGCTCATTCTGTCAATAATTCAAAGAAAGCTTGTTTTTGTTGTTGTTCAGTCGCACAGTCGATTCCGACTCTTTGCGACTCTATGGACCATCGTTCTCCAGGCGCCTCTGTCCTCCACCATCCCCCTCAGTCCTCCCAGTTCTGTGCCCATTGTGTCTACAATACCATCTATCCATCTCATCCTTGGCCTCCCCCTTCTTCTTTTGCCCTCCACCTTTCCCAACATCACGGCCTTCTCAAGTGAATCCTCCCTTCTCATTTGATGCCCAAAGTACTTTAGCCTCATCTTTACTATTTGACCTTCCAATGAGCAGTCAGTGTTGATTTCTTCTAAGATTGACCTATTTGTTCTCCTCGCTGTCCAAGGTACCCTCAAAACTCTCCTCCAACACCACATTTCAAAGGCATCTATTCTTCTGCGTTCAGCTTTCCTAATTGTCCAGCTCTCACATCCGTACATTACCACTGGGAATACCATTGCTTTGACTATTCTAATTTTTGTTTTCAAGGTGATGTCTCTGCTTTTCACTATGTTCCCCGGTTTCTCATGGCTTGTCTCCCTAGAATCAGCCGCCTCTTTATTTCATGGCTGCAATCTCCATCTGCAGTGATCTTAGATCCTAAGAAAGTAAAATCTGTCACTGCTTCTACTTCTTCCCCGTCTACCAAGCACGAATTGGTAATGCAGGTTACAATGTGGTCAACTAACATCCTACTTTTATTATTGTATACATAAAAGTAGTTTTTGAAAATGTGTTTGTTGTTGCAACCTGCCAAAACATATATCAAAACAGCTGGCTGGATAGCTTGGTTTCAGTATTCGCTTGCAGAGCAATTAATTTTTGTTGCCTACTGTCTTTGGCGCACAATTTTAAAGATTTTAAGGAGCTGAGTTCAGAAATGTATATGTTTTGAATTATAACATAATTTTATGGATGGGAGGCCTCCAAAAATTCATTAACCAAGGATCAAGTTGGGTGGAGGATTCTGGGAGTATAGGTGGAATATTCTGGGAGCTATACTCTTGGATAAGCTGTCTGAGTACAGAAATGAAGACACTGAATTAGGAAAAAGGAGAGATCAGTGCAAAAGAAAAAAATAGTGCACAGACAAGAGACAGGACACTGAGGTGAGGGTGGCATTCATGGTATTTAACCCAACTGAGTCTGGGTCTATTGGCTAGTTGTGGATATTGCTTCATTTACCTGTGAATGTGTCAAAATATATGAAAGAAATATATACTTGTGAGGGACTAATTATTGGCTTCTAGAGGACAACTAAACTGAGGCTGTTGTAGTTTGGCCAAATCATGAGAAGAACTAGGCTCCTTGGAACAAAAATGATAGGAAAAGTTGAATGCAGCAGGAAAAGAGGAAGACCAAATATGAGATGGATTGATTCAATCAATCCAGGAAGTCATGGCCTTGAGTTTTGAAGAGCAGAATTATTAATTGGAGGACCTTGTGGAGATCCGAAAACCACTTCTTGTTTCAATGTCAAGAAGAGCCATGTGTGCCAGTTAGCCCACTTCTCTCTCGAGTGGTGAGCAAGGCTGCCTCATTTCTATTATTGAATGGAATGGTGGAACCAATATTGTTTTGTCCTGCACCTCAGATGACAGAATGCCTAGGTTTTGCCCAAGTACATTTTAGTGGCAAAGCCAGGTTTGCTTCTGCACTGTTTGTGAAACACAGATCAAGAAGAGACATTGTTTTGAAGCATATGTTGTGATAGGTGCTACTGCTTAATTGTAAAATGGGCTTGACACTATGCCCTAACTTTAGATAAAATGTATGTTTACTTTCATTAAACTGAAGGCTTGTTTTCTTTGACTAAGAGATAATTGGCTACCATTGTCCATGATGACCCTAAGTGGTTTGTGCTAGATGGGGACATTGATCCTAAGTGGATAAAGCCACTCAATTTAATAATGGATGACAATAAAGTTTTGTGAATATCACATTGTTAATAATGACATTCTTTGATATCAACTATACTGTATATGTGTGTATCAGCATGAATGTGTGCCCCTGTATGTATCATTCACCTACTTCATTTACATATTTAACAAAATCCATTCATCATGCTTATATCTTAGAGATGAAAGAAGAATTGTAGCCTGATGGTAGCATTGTTTCAGGAATACCTAGATTGTATTACAGTAAAACCCCTACTTCTGTTCCGTAGGCTTTTATGTAAATCGGTTTTTTACTTAACTCGAAGCAAACCCATAGGTTAATGATATTTATGTAAATCGAAGCAACCCCATAGGAAAAACAATTTCTTTACATAACTCGAAGAAAACCCATAGGAAATTACTACTACTACTTACTTTATCACGGAAATTGTGTTATGTAAATCGGGACATGGTTTTAGTGCAAAAATAATTATGTAAGTCGAATTTTATGTAACTAGAGTGGGGTTTTACTGTATTCTAGTTGATTCTATCTGGAGCTACCTAGAGAGAAAATTTGGGATATGGCAGCTGGAGCATGCCCTTTTGAACATATTTTGCTGTTAAAAGATCTCAATTGGCTTTCCTTTTGTTTCTGGGTACAACACCAATTACTCATTTCAACATTTACACCCTAAAAGGTCTAGAAACATTTTATCCAAGGAGCCTTAAGTAAAACTTCCTGTTCCTTCTGGAGACCTACTTTGAGTCTTCTTGGCTTCTCCAATTAGATGGAATTTTTTCCTCAGTGACAATGTCCTGTTTATGGGACATATACCACAGAACCTTCATCTTTGTGTTGATTCTTGCACACTTAAACTATCAAGTTAACTCTGCCTTATTTTACCATTCCTTTACTGGTGGTGACTTGTTAATCTGGATTTGTTTTCCCTGATTCTTGGCACTTCTGTTACTTGGTAACGTACAAAGGAAGAATACAAATATTTTAGATAAATGTAAGTAGGGACTGCAGTGGAAGGTCGGCAAGTCAGCAGTTCAAGACCTCAGTACTACATGATAGAATGAGTGACCATCTCTGTCCCACCCTCCTGCCCACCTAACAGATTGAAAGCAAGAAATTGCAAGTAGATAAATAGGGACCACTTTGGTGGGGAAAGATCTTGGGGACATGAAAGAAGACTCATTCTGGAGTACCCTGAGTGGAGTTCCTCCAGCAAAAATCCTTTCAACCCAGAAGGCACCTTTGGAATAAATGTACACACACTATGGACATTGACACCTTGTCTATATCTCCTTCAAAGCTCAAGGGAGATAGTGTTCTGTTTCTTTGGCAGATCCAGTCCTGTGAATTTTACTCTCTGAGGCAGAGCCACAAATGGGGACTGCAGATACCCAAGTCAAGGTGAAGAATATCCAAAGCTAGCAAATAATTTTGATTCCTGGGACCCACAAACATTTCTCTCCATCTCTAGCAGTAAAATAAAAAGTTGCTGCCTGCTACCTCAAAGCTGCAGCCTGAGGCAGCCATCTTATTCTTCCTAATGGTAGGTTTGACACCACTTTCTTATCTTGCTGGGGAAAGATTTGTGATCATTTGCTATGGATGGCAGTAACCAAGGATCATACTTACAAAAGATAGAATTCAAAGAACATCAGACAAAAAGAGTTACCTTTGGCCAACCCACTGTGAGCCGGCATGAGATAATTGGGGTTTAAAGACAATAATAAAAACCCCAATAGAATTATGGACATTTTTTAGATTGTATGATAGATATAAACCATGATGACCCAGTCTTATTCTTAATGCCCGTTTAAGTTATTACTACTCCCCCTTTTTTTGTAAAGCAGATGTCTCTTTAACTAAAATGAAATGCAGAGTAAAAGTGGAAAGGTTATGGTTCAGCTTTGGAAGTGGGAGGAGCAGATATCAGAGTCATTTTGTATTCTGCAAGTCCATGTGTATTAATCTTCATTGATTAAAATATCACCTTTCTTCAGTATAGTGTCCAAGTCTTTCTTTATGATGGATACAACAGCAGGAGAGCAAACTGTTGGAATTGAGATACTTTGTGCAAATTGAAAAGGGATTTTTTTTGCCCTAATTTCACACAATGGTAGAAACCTCCTTTAAATCACATTTTCCTAACCAGCTCCTAGAATAGCTCTTGTTGTTAGATTCTAAGGAGTCTATTGTAGCTTTTAAGCTAAAGCACTCAGTAGGGGATGTGTAGAGTTGCACCGCCCCTTTGGAACGCCAGAAGAATGGTGCCTGATAGCAAGTGCCGTCACAGAAGGTAAAAATGGATCAGACTGAAACAGGTTATCCAGGCCCACTGTGTGCCAGTGCTCTGTTGTATCATTTCGAATATACACAACATATTTTGGGTGGCCTATTTTCCAAGTATTGAATTTTGCCATCACGTATTCCTTGATCTCCCAGCCAAAATACTATGAGTTGTTGTAATGTCTTTGTTCATCTTGAAACAAAGGTATTCTTTTGGAAGGTTTATCTCTAAAATCTTTTGATTAGAATTTCTGGTCTGGAACAGAAAATGAACCATTTTGGCTGCCACTCCATACTTATTTACCCGGGAGGAGATCCCATTGAGCTCAGTGTGGCTTATAGTTATTTGTATAGCCCCTATATAAAATTGCACCATTGGATTTCACTTGGATAAATGTTAAATCGTTTAGACTACAGGTGATTCCGCTTTGCTGCTGCACGTAGTGTAGGTGTTACGCAAAAAACCTTTGGGCCCATTCATTTTTTTCATCCCCAAACGATACTCTCCATAATCAGTGAGCCGTTTTACCATTTTTTCTGAAGAAGAGAAAATAAGTTTTGCATAAAAGGGGAGAACCAACCATGATTTCTTATCAATGTAGAAATGGAACCAATGGTTTTCCTAAAGTTATAAATTACCCATTTCAAACAAAATGGTACATAACCAGACAAAATGAGTTTTTGGAAACAGTGAAAGACTACTGCAATATCTCGCATCCTACAGGGCATTGTATAATACACTGGGTGTGTTCTGTCATTGTATTTTTATTATTGTATTTTTAGTACTGTATTTTCATTTAGTTTTCATTGTTTAATAGAATTGTAATAGTTTTATAATCTTATGTTAGAATAAATATGGTAATCATAATTATTGTATGTATACATGAACGAGTATAGAACTGGATTTTTGAAATGAATAAGTGAAATATATTACAGTAACTTAAGTCCTATAATGTATTAAAATGTATCAGAGTGTATTTGTTGAGTTACAATGAAGGGTGGGTAAGCATAACATTGTAAAAGTAGTAATTTGTTTTATTGATATTTTTTCTGTTTCTCTCTCTCTTTTTTTATTTTCCCTTTGTATTATAATTGTAGGTTTTTCTTTTTACTTGTTGTAATTTTCTTTGTATTTTTTGAAAACTTTAATAAAATTATTTTAAAATGGTACATAAGAAGAAGGATAGAGGCGGGAAAATCAGCAAATAATGGCATAAGGCAGGGGAAGGAGAGACCTCACAAGGTCTAGGATTATTTAGATCATGTAAAATCATATTTATCATTTCACTGAAACTGAAACAGTCTCATAGATCCAGGCCAGGCACAAGACAATTTGCTGTCTGAGACAAAGCAGCAAGTAGCATCTATTCCTTCAAAACTACAGCTTATATATCCAAGTGAGTAAAGTTATTTTTTAGACCTGAGACACAAAATCGCAGGTGCACTTCTCCATTCTCCTGACATTTAAAGTATAATAATAAATTAATGTGTAGCAATAATTTGCTATCAAAAGTCTGTTGCTTATACCTAATGTACAGCCAGTCCTCCCTAGCCTTTTGATATTCAGATTAGTCTCTCTTCCATCATGCCTGTACTTCATGAAGGCATATGCCCAATAAGAGATGGCAGTCTCTAAAATGCTACAATGCTTTTGGGGTTTTTTTCAGATTAATTTGGTTATAATAGTTAATGATAACAATGTGTTTTAATGCATTCCACTTTAGCTACCCACAGCTCTCTACCATTTTAGGACTATCCCATAAGCTGCCACTGAATTTAGCTTTAAAAGAATAGTGTCAAACTAAAATTTAGCTTGATTGTTTCCCTTTCACTGGTAAGCCAATTCAGTTAAAAGTGCTGTTTCACCACCCCTTTTTCTTAATTCAATACAGCAGAGAGAAAGAGAAAAGCTTTGTGGATTTCTCTGTTCATTAAATCTTGTTGGATATCCATTTTTAAAAATATCCATGGCTTAACTGTATTTAAGAGATTTAATTGACATCTTGCTCATAAATTCTTGGTTTGATTTCATGAGCATTTACTGCTCTAGTCACGTTTACTTGGCTTTTTTGCAGTCAATGCTGTTATTATATTTTTCTTTCCTTCCATGAACAATCATATGCCATTATTTTTATTTTCTCCATTTGCCTTCTTAATGTAATTTTAATAAATTGGTTGTCTTCCATTAACAGCAAAGGCTAGCAAACAAATTTTCAGGTAGGGAAAGTTTGGAGACAATTACTGCTGAGCAAATTGACAGGATTCCCCCCTCCCAATACAAAATGGTCAATAATATGGGTGTCTCCAAACAGTGAATTAAGATAATAACCAATCAGCACCTTAACAATCAAGTAATTCTGTCTGGCCCAACAAGCTTTTTGTGGACTGCACATCGCTTCATTAGATTCAACATGCTGCAGTCCAGAAAAGCTTATGCCAAATTTATCTTTGTGCAACCATTAATACTCTATAGTTTTTTGGTGCAACAGACTGGGGCTACTCCAGAAGAAAACAGGGGGAAAGTCCAATAGGAAGTTTTCTGCAGACACACCACTGAAACAAATGGACCGGCACAACAGTAGAACAATGTTACTCCCATTAATTTTAAAACATTTAAAAGCAGGAGACTGTGTTCTAATTCATCTTTCTGATTTTTTCCCTGAATATCATCATGGATACCCATAATGATAAAGCACTTGATTTAAACTGACAAGTTGCTGCAGTACTCATATGCAAGAAAAAATCATATCCCTGTGTATTAGCTGAAGATAAAAATGTGTTCTGCAATTTTTATTTTTGGAAACAGAAGCTTAATGACTTAATTTGAAAAAGCAAACCACTATTGAAGTGAATATGTATAATGTCTCTGTGTTCGAGTTCTAACTCTAGCAAGTAATGAACAAATTTCATTAACACGGTCCATGTGCCTTGTTTTTGAAATCAGCAACCTCTGGGCAGTAATTACAGCGGTTGTATCTAGAACAGGCATCTGTTGTGTGAGTACACAAGACCTTCCTGGGCAGGAGGTGAGAAGTAAAAGAAGGAATGGCAATTCAATCCATCTTGAGATAAGCAACCATAGGTTTGGTGGCTGTGTAATGGCCGTGGTGGTGATCCTATTCTGCAGTATTGTATTCTGGGCTGAACAGATTCTTACTGCTAAACTGCATCCTTGATGGATAGCACCAAATGATCAGCTATTTCTTTATATAGGATTCAGTACTGTACAAGAGTTCTTACCTATACATTGATGTAGTTCGTACTGCAGCTGCAGCCTGTGGGAGCAATGGAGAGATGTCCAATTTAGGAAAGCATGCAAAAAAAAAAAAACAAAAACTGTTAGTACTAATCAGTGTAAATAATGCTGATGAGTTAGACCAGGGGTTCCCAACCTAAGGCCCGTGGGCTGGATTTGGCCCACGGTGCCATTTCATGTGGCCTCTCACCCTTCCAAGGGCATTCAAGAAATAAAGTGCCCACTCCCTTGAAGCTGTTGGGACAAAATGGCCACCCACATCATGCAGGCAGGGCAAAATGGCCATCGAGCCCTCAAAGCTGACTGAGAGAGTGTGACCCGGCCCCTGACTTGAAAAGGTTGGGGACCTCTGAGTCAGAAAAATGAATTATTTTCACTTGTACAATGTGGCTTCACTTGTTCCAGAATTGCAGGGAGACCCATCCTAATGATACTGACAGGCAAAATTTCCATGGAGCTGATCACAGTAAACCAAGGGAGGAAGACAAGTGTTGAGATGAAATCTTCCTTCCGTGTGTGTGTGTGTGTGTGTGTGTGTGTGTGTGTGTGTGTGTGTGTGTGTGTGTGTAACCCAGACAGAAAACATGTGAGGAGAAAGAAACCAAATGGCAATTCCTCCATTTTTAACGTCTTAATTTTGTTTGAGGTTTTTCTCCACATTACAATATTAAGGTGCTATATAAGTTTAATATTTTTAAAATTTCAGTAAAAATAATACCTCTATGGAACAGACTAGACACAATTCAGTAATCATGTTATGATAGCAGTGGTATATGGCCAAAGTAGAAGTCCTCCATATGGGGCATTTGTTCCACAAAATGATCCCGGTTGACCCCTGAGTGATGGAAAGCTTAAAATCATTATGACCAGTGACAAACAATGTCAGGGAACCAAGACTTTCAACAGCAAAATGTCATTCATGCAAGGCACAGTTCTGCTTTGTCCTGGCTAGTTAAGAAATCAGAAAGTTAACCCTGTGGAAGCTTCCTTGAAAGATTTACAAATATTTTTCAGAATCCAAACAAATTTTTTTTAAAAAAATAATCAAACAAATAACACCAGTGAAGAAATCCCAGCAGGGAGTTATTATCCCTACACCCTCCTATTATTAAAAAAAGAGTTCAAGATATTGAACTAATCCATCAGAAGTAGGTGGGAGTTCTTGGTCAACTTTACATTGAGTACAAAATGAACAAATATAGTAAAAGCTCAAAGAAACAAGTACTGATAGGGAGTTGGTTTTCTATACCATGTTTAAATTATATTGAATGTGTCACAAGGTTTGGCAAGGGTTTCTTTAGGCAGGAGAGGTTTTCAGAAATGTGACTTTTTCAAATTGCAGAGGGAACGTGAACACTGTTGAGCCTTAAGATCCTCCACAGGTTGATAGATGGAGAGCAGGTTGTCCCATGTCCCTTAGTTAGTTAAGAGGCCATTCAGCAAGTAAAACAGGCACCCTGAAAGCACTATACGACCCCTTGAAACAAAAGTCTAATTCTCTCCTAATTCTGCTTTCTTTCAACCCTTTCAACAGATGCAGTTAAGTAAGAATAAAACAAACCAGGCCCCAAGGTTACTTTGTTTTCACAAATATGTGACTAGCTGGATTAAAACTCATAAAGCAGGTTCTGAAAGAGCAAAACATAACCATCCTCCTCGACAAGTATATTCCTTATAGTTTGGAGCAAGTGTGATGCAGCTTAGAAACAATCACTCCAGTTCCAGAGAACAGCATGGTACAGGTAAGAAGAACGGCGATAGGATCTTGAGTCTGCTGCTCTTCCTGAGATATGATTTTGAGAGTGTTCAAGTATGCAGAACTGGTGTGAAGGAACTTCATTATAAGCACAGCATGGTTTTTAGTGTGTTTGTGTTTATGATTGAGGTAACAAAGCAGACACACATCGAGTCTAGTTTAGATTTTACGCTGGGCTCTAAATTAATTTCACTGAATTAAGAAAAGGGCTATACCATAGTCAAGTTGTTGATGAGTATAGCATAAGGAACATGCACTTTTCTATGACCTGCTATTTTCCCCAATCTCCTGAAATATAGTAGCCACTTGTATTCCTGTGCATGCCGTTTCAATTCCTTCCAGAAGTACTGCCAGTGTAGGAGTTTTCTAAGGTATACCACATTATTTAAGGTCCCCATAGATAGATGTCAAGGGGTGTTAAGTCTGGAGAATGTGGGGGGAAACTCAACCACACCTCTTCAAAATGTTCTTGCACTCCTCAAATGACAACTGTGCTTCCACCATTTTCTTTGACTGTCTTTCCTATCACATGGTGACACTAGGACAGCAGTGAGTTCAGCATCTTAACCACTTGAGCCACCTCAGTCCCAGCATTCTGTGCACTCCGGTGTTGAGGTATGCCTGCCACATGTCCACAGAAACATCTGCAGACACAGACAGCACTGACTCATTGGCTATAAACAGAGACAAGCACTGAACCATAGAGTCGACTACCGGTAGCTTTCGAGCAAGGGCCTTTACCTAAACATTATTTTGGTACTGGCAGTTGCTTACAGAGTATGGTTCTCTTTTCTAACCTCTTTGAAAACTATGCATCTCAATCATAGATAACTACCAATATGCTAGGTCACTGATGGTGAACCTTGACACTGCAGGTGTTCTTGTACTCCAATTACCAGAAGCCCAATTCAGAACTCCTGCTGATCGGGGATTCTGGGAATTGATGTTCAAGAACTTCTGGAGTGCCAAGGTTCACCATCAATGTACTATGTGTTGCTATACATATTAAGAATACAGTAGAACTCCATATAGTGATTTTAATCCATTCCACAGAATTGATCGCTATGCAGTTTTCGTCGTAGTACGATCTTTCCGTACAACGATTTTCCCTATGGGAAAAACCATACAACAATGTTTGGCGCTAAGCGGTTTTTCCCATTGGAAAATCGTTGTATGGATTTCCCCATATGAATGATCACTATGCGGAAGGGCTTCCCCCCCCCTCCAAGCCTAATTGCTATGCGATTTCATTGTTGTGTGGGGCGATCGCTATGAGGGTTCTACTGTATATAAGTTTTCATTAAGAATCTAAGACCTGATTAATGTCTTGTGTTCAATTACAGAAGCATATCAGGTGATATGCAGACTTCAGCATCAGACAGATGTGTGCATGATGTAAATATACTGTAGCAAACTGAAATTATTGCAGAGAGTTTATGGAACAGATGGGGGATTCGTGCAAACCTTCCTCATATTATTTTAACAATGCCATATGCACTTCTGGACGAATGCAAAAGTTATGCAATTTATAATGCTTTTTAGATGAAGTTTGGTATTTTTTTTTAATTTGTGTGTATATCCTAATGCTTTTTGGATCGAATGGTTTTTCTACAAGGAAAAAACAAAGCCAGAAAAACAATCCAGAAATGAGAACACATGATGATTGCAAAAGAGAGACAGAATACAAACTGCCAATCTTAGCTGTGGGTCTTTTGAACAGTTCAGCTATATGTTGTAGTTTTTTGTTTTGTTTTGATATTTGCATGCTTAAAGCAGCTGCACTCCAATAGTGGTAATGAATATTTGGCTTTTTATTTACATTTCTGAAAGTGTTTAGAAACATCTTTGTTTAATAATAAAACTTCTTCAAGTGCCATATCCATTCCAAATATTGGCTAATCATCATGCCAAAAGTTTTCCTGTTCTTAACTCCTTGAAACAGTTCTTCCGAGGCTATTCCAACCCACACCAGTCTATCAGGTTCTTCAGCCACGAGGTCTGCCTATGTCCAGGGCCTCTCTTTCCAAGGATTTTTCCTTTTGGCTAAAATCAAGTGTAGTATCTGTTTTTATCAGTTTAATAAAACTTGGCTTTTATGAATTCTTTACAAGAAGAAGGAAGATTGTTCAAGAGTGCTGATTGTGTTCTTTTATGCATCAATGCACCTACACACACACACATTCATACTAATGTGGAACATGGAGAGGTTTTTGGAAAATCTGGGAGTGGACAGAAAGATGAATGTTATGGTAACCTGAGAATTAGGAAGCTGACAGGTCTAGGTGATAAACCAACTATGCTTCTTGATTTTTCATTTTAGCAGAACAGTAACATCTCCAGTGGTCAAGTGCCTCACACATGGCACTCATCTTCCCAGCAGGTCCATAGCTTAAGAAAAATACACTAAGGACTTCCTTATGCTTTTCTGATACACTATTTCATTGAAGTAAGCCTTTCAAAGGAGACTACTGTAAACTTGTTTAGGAATATCACTATGGGAGGAGATTGAGATAAAAGAGTTAAAACAAATTGGTAATGCAATTTTTTTGGATAAAGAGGTGAGAATAAAAACAAAATGACAAAAGCAATGCTAGATGTTTTGAAAAATATTAAAAAATTGACACCAGATGTATCTCCGATTATGGACATGTAAGAATTTAAGATGTTTCCTGTAAAAATAGATGGAAAGATTAGAGATATATTTCTTAGAAATGAGGTGTTCCTGCTGAAGGATTGGATAAGAATGTGTGATAAAAAGGAACAAAGAGCTGAAATGTTTAAACAGATGAGGTTAAATTGGCAACAAATTTTTTTGTAAATAAGTAGAATGGAAAATATCGAGCGGAAGTTAGCTTAGAAAGAAGTAAAACAGAGTTTGAAGAGATAATTTGTAAAATTAGGAAAGGAGAAACGTTGATATATAAAATATTAAATAAGGATGAAAATTCACAAAACACGCTGAGAATAATATGGGAACAAGATTTAAATATAAGAATTCCATAAATAAATTGGAAAAATAAATGGAAGAGAAGAAATATGAGAAGTTTATCAATTAAGGTAAAATAAAACAATTACAAAATGTTATGGGTGGTACCTGACTCCGATTAAATTGCATCAAATAGATAATACCAAAGCAAAGAATTGCTGGAGATGTAAAAGCGACCTTGGGACGTATGGACATATGTGGTGGAGTTGTAAAGTGACAAGTGCTTTTTGGAAACAAATAGAAAAAGAGATAGTGGGAATTTTGAAAGTGGATTTAAAGTTGGAGTCAGGTGCCGTCTTATTGACAGAAATAGACAATATGAATATATGTACAAATAAAGAAGAATTGTTTTCTATAATTTTAACGGTGGCAAGACAATGTATAGCAAAAAATTGGAAAAATGACTTAGTTATAAAATTGGAAGATTGGTACAAATAAATGTGGGAAATTGCATTAAATGATAAACTGACCATACCTGTCAAGTTTTGGATTTGGAAATAAGGGAAATTTCCTGGCAGATACGGGATACTTGACAGCTGTGCTTATCCTGTGCTGCCCTCCAATGGCGGCAATAGGGCATTGCAGTCTAATTATAAGGGATGACGGCGGGAAAGAGGGTAAAATAAGGGGTTTTTCTGGCCAATAAGGGATACTTGACAGCTATGAAACTGACATGGGAATTGAATATAAAAAAGGTATAATAAAAGAGAATAAGTTTTGGGAAATATGGAAACCATTTGTGGAATTTGTATTATTGGATGATAAAGGAAATAAACCAGTACCACATCATATGAGTTTTTGGAAGGATTAGAACTGTAATACTGCAATCATCAAGACTTTTATATGTCACTGGGTGTTTTTATTATTATTTTGTATTGTTTACTAGATGGGTTTGTGCTCCTTTATATAATGATATGGTTATAGATATTTAGAAGGAAATAAAAGAAATACAATTTTGCATTTATAAGTGGTAAACATTATAAAGGTGAAATTGCTAAGTAGTAATGTTAAAAAACAACAAAGGGATTGATATATAATGAGGAGTATTATTAATGTGTTAGATCGGGGCCCGATGTGGACTGGAGGGTCCTGGAGGAGACTGGTCAAGCAAAACATGTGAGGCAAGATGGAGCGAAGACCAGCATTTATTGATCAGAAAGCAGAAGACTTTATACCCTGCCTGGCTTGGCTGCGTGCTTACGTTGCGCATAGCCGTTTACAGGAAAGCCCTGAGTCTGCACATTGCGGTTACACAAGTTACTAATTAGCGGTGACTTCACCAGGGGAAGTTCCTTATCTAACTAATTAACTACCGGGGACATGCATTGTTCATCATTATCGGGAGCAAACAAGTGGCTGAAGTTTTTCACCCAGAGGATTACTGGTCTATGGAACTCCCTGCCAGAAGAAGTGGTGACAGCTGTCAGTCTTGACAGCTTTAAGAAAGGATTAGACAAGTTCATGGAGGACAAAGGTATCAATGGCTATAATTATGGATACTTAAGGACAACCTCCGGGTTGGAGAGATAAGCAAGATATCTCTCAATGCCATTTCCAGGGAATCCTAAGCAGGTGAAGGCATCTGCTTGGGAATACCCTGAAGGAAATGGTGAGCCACTGTGTGAGACAGAATGCTGGACTGGATGGGCTGTGGCCTCTTCCACCAAGGCTGTTCTTATGTTCTTATGTTCTTACGACTCTAAGGCTTAGAGCTTCTGCGGATGCGAGATTACTCATTACATGCCTATCGAGTTAACCATCTGGTGATCTTTGGCCCTCTATTGTCCTAGCTGCCTGTCAGGTCAGCAATCAGTGAATCAAACTATATCTAATATTCCGCTCCCCAATTTCTGTCCCCTCGAAACCAACGGCTCGAAGGAGTGTTCTCCCATAACTGCGGTTCTGTCAGGGACAGCTGTGCCAATTGCGTACGCGGAATCCACATTAATGTTGAGTATGTAACGTTCGATAATTTTAAGATATGTTTTTGTGGGTTTTTTGTATATATATCGTATGATTATGATTATTATTACTGTATTCTGTTTTATAATGTTTATTTCTATGTTTTCTGTATACTTTTTCTTTTTGAAAATTAATTTAAAAAATAAAAAAATAAAAATTAAATTCAGGGCATGAAAAAAAGAACAAAACAAAAAACAGCACTGGCCTTTTTTTACAGGCACATCACACTGTTGACTCATATTTAGCCTGTGATCTACAACAATTCCTAGCTTCTTCTTGGTTGTAGTATTACTTTTGCTTTTTAATTGACAAACTGTTTATTGTTTTCATCATATATGTATATGTACTGTTCTGGTATCCCTAATAATAAAACATACACTCTGCATAGGAAGAAAATGAGGGGGGGGGAGGAATATTTATCACTAGCAGAGTTGTCCAGCTTTGCCGGTGTGTGTGTGTTTGGGGGGGGGGGTCTGACCAGCCTCTCCACACACACATCCCCCCAGCCCTCTTTGCTTTTGACCCCATGCACACTAATACACACTAATACACACTAATACACACACACACACACACACACACACACACACAGCTCGACCTTCCCCTGTCCCCTTCCCGCTCGCCCTGGAGACACACACAAACACACTTTCCCTCTTTCCCTCCCACCTCTCCTCGCGTTCCCATCCCTCCTACCCCACTCTTTACTCACGCACTTCGCCCCCCCCCCCGTACCCTTTTCCCCCACCCCAAATGCACTCTTTCTATCTATCTCTCTGAAGACTTTGTGTTCATTGCTGGATTGTCTCTTGATCCAGAAGACACTTCATTAGAATTTCCTCACAACTCCGTTTGGTCTTTTTTCTCTTTCATGATAAAGTGTGTGTGTGTGTTTTTGTTTTGGTCCAAGGAAATAGATTTCCCTTAAAAAATATTGCAGGAAAACTAACAAAGTGACTTATAGCATCTAAAAGACAAACATGTTTTTGGGGCATAAATTTTCACAAGCTTCTTATGATACTTTTGTTATGCAAAACAAAATTTGTTAACCTTTATGGAGAGTCTGTTGATTTTGAAGAAATCTACAATATTTTGGCATTCTCGCCATTTCTGGCAGCAAGAGTGTCTGATTTTCAACAACAAAAAAAGAGAGGGAAAATGAGCCTATTAGTGTGCTTTTAAATCAGAAAATGGTGGTATATCCCCCCCTCTTAAATACTGTATAAGTTAAGACACCAAAAGTTTATTCCATGTTGGATTCTCATGATAAACAGTCAATATACATAAAAAAGTGGAACATCTGAAATATTCATTTCTCAAAGGGTGTTTTATATACTGTGTTAGGAAGTGAACAGGCAGTCATTTAGGATGCTAAACACAGCACTCCTCTTTGTACATTTTATGTTTGTGTTTCTCAACACAGTACTCTTTACAATACATGCAGCATGGGCTCAGTTTCCCACTTGTTCAAGATACTGTACCTAGTACCTAGTACAGTATCTCTAAAGAGGAAGACCTAGGTAGGTCTTCTCATGGAATTTGCTGATAATCCACACTCCAAAGGGGCCAAACACCATCCAGCCTGCATGCTAGTCTAGAACTGTGGGTTAAGGTAAATCCACTTTGGTTCTTGGACTGAGTTAATGTCTTAGATACCCATCCAATATGCTGGGCTTGATGAAGAATATTCTATTTTTGTGGGACTTTATGTTAACTGAATGGCTCTTCTGCACCATTAACTGAAAAAGAAGATTCTGTGACCATTTTCTGTGGTTGCCATGTATCTCTGTGGTTTCTGGTATCACTTACAGCAAATTATTATAAAATAATTTGTGGACTTAATATTTCTATGTCAAAGCAAATAAATGAAGTTAAATGGGTTACTATCATGTAGTTTCTTAAGTAGTTCCCCAAACTTAGATTGGTTTAGATAGCCCTTCAGGAAATGCTTTCAAGAATTCCAGTTTCTAAATCATGAACTAAGCTTGCCATTTCTATATAATGAGTGAGACTAATGCCTCTTACAATTGTTTACAATTTTTTTGGTTAATTTTGTTCTGTTTTCCAGCTAACTGATTATTGCATGGAGTTTATTAGTATCTATACCATACCTGTCAACCGCAGCTCCAGACCATCCAGGACATGCACAATGGTTCTGCGCAAGTTGCATTTTATGCATGTGTAGAAGGGCTCTACGCAAGCGTAAAAGGGTTCTTCGCAAGCGTAAAAGCCTTCTACGCATGTGTAGAATGCGACTTGCACAGAAGGGATGCACTGTATCTCTTTCCCCCCGCTGCCAATTCCGGGGTTTTGGCAGCTGCGGGTGGGAAATGGCACAAATTGGCGCCGAAAATCAGGAAATCCCGGCCAATCCGGGAAGGTTGACAGGTATGATCTATACCTATAAATCTAAGGGTTAACTGTTGGAACTTGATATACGTTTCTGCACCTGTCCATCCTATCCCGTACCGAGCCTCCTGCACTCACCCAAACCCGGCCTGCAGGTTACTGCAGTGTTGCCGAAGGCACCAGTGGGGCAAGAGCCCCACGAATGTGAAAAAAGGAAAAGAACTTCACTTCCCAATGTCCTCTGCCTCGCGTTGTGCCTCAGCCAATCAGGCTGAGAGGCGCGAGCAAAAAGAACATTGGGAAATGTGGTGCGGCCAATTAAAATCAAGCCGCAGAAAAAACCATCACACAAACGCAAACAAAAAATGCAAAACTCAAACTCCCAGCGTCCTATGCGCCGTGAGAATGCAGAACGCTGAGAAAGCCGGCACATGAAAATTAAAATTAAAAAACGCAGCGGGAACGCAAGTCTTCCGCAGGCGGATGCAGTGCCTCACAGCCTCACAAAACAAACACACACAAAAAACCACGGCGAGACACCCGCCAGCCTTCTTTCCCGGAGCAACGGGGAGAAGAGGGACTCCCTCTCCTCCACACTACCCCACTGAAGACACGGCGAGACAACCACCGGCCTCAAGGTACCTTGAGCCGGGGTGGAAAAAAACCAACAGCAGGCAGCAGTTCATCGGGGGACAACATATGCTAGTCAACTATAAGTGAACATTAAAAGTTCCTTCCCAAGGGACAATTTTCTATTATTTAGCTGACCTAGATACAAAAAACAAAAAACTTATGGGGTGAAGAAATTCCAAGCATTGAAATGGAACCAAATATCCCTCTCCTGGTAGGGCAAATCAACTACAATTGGTAACAAGAGAAATGAACATTTCTGGATAATTGTGACTGGGTTACAGAAAACATAAAATGCATTACAAATTGAAGTCCAAGTGTTACTAATTATTCGAGGAGTGTCACAATACAATGAATAGTACTATATCACTGGAACTTGCTTTACTGTTATGAAACAATTTTCCTAAAGCAAGCTTTCTTTATTCAGCCATAAAATTTTGTATTCAAAAAAGTACAGAAGAGCCATCTAAGCATAATAACATTGGATTCATGTATATCTTTATGCATCAATGCAAGTTGTCATCCCTAGGAAATATGTCTGGTTATTATTGGTAGGTTGCCATAATATTGCTTTGAGGTGGTTTTTCATTGACTCATGCAAGATGGGTTATTCCAGTTTTACAAGTCACTACAGCCCCCTCTGTTGCCCAAAATCTGTGTCTGACAGTTGGACAGAGCCTGAAAGGGTCTCTTTTTGGACTCAGTTGAACTACAAAACAAGCACCTCTTCCCAATTCTGGGACACAGAGACAAGATACAGGGCAAAAGTCCAGAGTGGGTGGGTGAGGGGAGTAGAAATAGGGTTGCCACACCTTGTGATAGTAGGTGAGCTTTTCACTAGCAACTGATGTGAGATTTCTATATAGTTTGCTACTTGGGAAGATCTGTCCAAAATTCACATTCTCCCATTCTACCCCAGCAAATTAAAACTCTCCACATGTCTTGTAGTATAAGAATAGCAGTTCTTTTATGTGGGTTGGCTTATACTTGAGTTTATATGGTATCTGTTCTAAAACCTTTTTTTGGTACTGATGTCTAGTCAGCTGGTTAGCAGTCACTGAATCTGCTTTTCCCCTAGTCAGGGCTGTTGCCAGGATTCTAGACTGGGGGGCAAAAACATTTTAGGAGGGGCAAAAAAAAATTCAGGAGGGGCAACAATGTCACAAACACATATATAACATTGGCATCCTGGGGTGGGCTGGGGAGCCCTGTTAGCTCAGGAGGGTTTTTGCCCCCACTCTGGCTATGGCCCTGTCCCTAGTTTTGAAGTTGACAACAACATTCGCTAATCTTTGATAGCCCAGGACTTCTGTTCTCTAAGAATTAACAAAGTTCACAGACAAAGGCTCTGACATTACTTCTACGTGTTCCTTTAGTACCATTAAAGACATCCATTAAAAAAATAGCTAAGTGTTCCCATGCCATCTCTTTACTCCCTTTTTGTAGCAACCCCTTTATTACTTAATTTTGATTTATTTTCACCAGGCTAAGCATTATTATTATTATTTTGCAAAAATATGGAAACAAAATAGGAAATGAGCAGTTCTGTCCTCTCTCTGTCATACATTAGCAACCATCTATCTTCTTCATGCAACAGACTGCTTTTTAAAATTCTTTCTCTTGCTCTGAACGCAGCAAAAAACAACAAGAACCACCAAACATATTTCTTTAAAATTATCTTGAAATCCTGAACTCATGGTGAGCTTTAGCTCTTACTCTGACCTGGTGACCATTTTCTCTGTGTGGCTCTTCTATATCTCAGCTTATCCTTATGCTTTCCCTCTCATTTCTTGAGATGCTTCTTTCATTTCTGTCTCACTAGAATCATTTGTGATTTGTCCCATAGTTTGATGAAGGGCTTGTCTCAAACTGGAGATCCATGTTGGATCTGCTGTGAAGTTTACCTGACAATCACATTTTACGTTATTATATATTTCATGCCTGATCTGTTTTGAGAAGCAGCAGTAGGTGGTTTTTTAAAATTGTGTGTGTGTGTGCATGCTCTACTTTGGCTTCATATTCTAGAATATGAGTCTAGAGCAGGGGTCCCCAAACTTTTAGCGCTGCAGGCCAGTCACGTGGTTGAGCAGGCCAGTCATGTGGTTCCTCCCACCGTAAAACGCATCTGCAGCTGTTGTGAACACATTTACAACAGCTGTGGGTGCATTTATGGCAGTGTTTGTGCACGCATGGGCGCAATTTACTTCTGCTTCAGGCAGCATTTGTGCATGCATGGGTGCATTTTACTTCTGCTTCCAGTAGTGGCGAGGGTGGCGTGAGCCGAATGATTTGGATCCACGGGCTGGGGCCAGCCCGTGGGCTGTAGTTTGGCCACCACTGGTCTAGAGCGCATACATGCCCTTATTCTGTCACGTATCTCCTGAAGTACCTGTGTCAAGAACAGCAAGCATGCTATTGATTTGTGACTTCTAAATTTGCATGCTAGTTGATGCCCTTATGCTGTTCTTTATCATTTTCTGTTAGCTGGCATGCATAAACACACAAAAGGTAAACAGGAATGGGTTTACATTTTCCAGTTTATTTGCCTTTCACAGTAAAACAGTGTTCAAGATCCTGTACAGTGTTTGCAAGGTATAAGAACATAAGAACAGCCTTGCTGGAACAGGCCACAGCCCATCCAGTCCAGCATTCTGTCTCACACAGTGGCTCACCATTTGCTTCAGGGTATTCCCAAGCAGATGCCTTCACCTGCTTAGGATTCCCTGGAAATGGCATTGAGAGATATCCTGCCTATCTCTCCAACCCCGAGGTTGTCCTTAGGTATCCATAATTATAGCCATTGATACCCTTGTCCTCCATGAACTTGTCTAATCCTTTCTTAAAGTTGTCAAGACTGACAGCTGTCACCACTTCTTCTGGCAGGGAGTTCCATAGACCAGTGAGCCTCTGGGTGAAAAAGTCCTTTCTCTTACTTTTGAACTAATACTCAAAAGTTTCATGGAGTGCCCCCTAGTTCTAGTGTTGTGCGATAGGGAAAACAGTTTTTCCTTACCTACTTTGTCTACACTGTGTATGATTTTATAAACTTCAATCAGGTCATCTCTTAGACGCCGTCGTTCAAGAGTGAAGAGGCCCAACCGTTGCAGCCTCAGATGGTAAGGAAGGTGTTCCAGACCCCTAATCATTCTGGTTGTATAAGATCACTAATGGTGGAAGTTGGGGCTGTAGCCAGGATTTTAGATTGGTGGGGGATGATTTTCAGAAGGGACCAAAAAAAAATTACAGGAGGGGCAACAATGTCACACTCACATATATAACATTGGCACCATGGGGCAGGGCGGGTGGGGGGGGGGGGTGCTGTTAGCTCAGGAGGGGTTTTGCCTTCCTGGTGCCCCCTGGCTATGGTCCTGTGGAATTGCACTGCATTATGGTGATTTTCAAGGGACTGCACAATGGGTCGTGCCAATCTGTGACCCTCCTTGTACAAGCTCATTGCTATTCATTAAGAATGTAGTTGTGCACACTCACGCTGCTTGTACAAACCAGTTTAGGATACTGTCATTGCACAGGGATGGAAAAGGTGCATGCTTGTGCAAAGGGAGTTGTGAGAGCCTAATGACATGGTAGGTTCCTGGTTCATGTTGCCCAATGGACTGCTTAGATGGAGGTGTATAACTTGTATTCATTTCAAAATATATTTGTTAAGCAAACATCAACTGATTGAAAGCAGCAATTAGGGAGGAGAAAACTTGCTTCTGAATGTTTGCAGTGTGGTATCACTCCTCCTGAAGACATACAGTGGCAAGACTCGATTTGATCTGGAGTCACTTTTTATCCAAATTAGTGTTCCCATATTTTATAATTTTGACTAAAAGAAAACCCTCAAGGTTGATGTGGACTAGGATTGACAGGACAATGGTTCTCGGAAATCCCTGCTGTCCATTTAAATTTTAATGTTTCTATCATTTGTTCCTCTGTGTAAATTAACAGCCATGCCAGTGTGTTGGGTTTCTTCTTTGAAGTCAAGACTTTAAATTTAATTCAATAGCTTAGATTTATGGCTATTCTATATTTCACAAGGCAGAATCAATAATGTGACTGAAGTGAAGAAGATAAAAATTTATGGTATCTTGCAATTTAATGGTTGAAAAGATGCAATTGGAGAGATCATAAATTGTGAAGGAGTTTATGCTTCATTGCTCCTGATTCAGGGCTTGCTGTTAGGACTTGATTTGTGACTATTCACAAGGTGTGATTAATGGTGTGATCGATGCTTGCTTCAATGCAGTAAAGCAGTTGTAATGCTCTTCATTAGAATAAATAAAATAAATTGACTGAAGCTTTATAAAAACTGTGTAACATTTAAAATCTAAAATGTCACCCCCCCTCCTCTTACAATTTAGGTTTCTTCAAGGCAGTTTACACCTACAACACATTATTCATTGTCATTCTTTTTTCCTCCTCAATATTGTAGAAATCTGGGTGGGTTTGGGTTAGCTTCATGAAAAGCTTGCTGAAGAGGAAAAGAGGAGGGAGGGAGAGATAGGATAGGAAGGAAATGGAACCTAGAAAATTGTGGTCTTGCAAATGTATGTTCCATCTTTTAACATCTGAACATGAAACATAATCAAAGCAGAAAACATATCCTACAGAAACTTCTCCTAAAAGTGTAATAATAAGTAATATTTATAAGAAGAATGAATTCCATCATTCTCATATGGAATGGATGTGTAATTGTCCCCAGAGCAGAGACAATATGTATGGGACGTTTAAATGTATGGGACTTTTAAATAGCATTCATTTGGCTTGAATAATTTGGTGCTGATCTATGTTACGCTGCTGAAACAGACACAAGATTTTTTTTTTTAAAAAAAACTTAAAATATGAAGGAGCATTTTGATTTGGTTGTTTCAAAACATGAGCAAACTCCAGTAAATTCATACAGGGTTTTAAACTTCCTTTTAAATTAGTTCTTCTTAAAATCTTATCAAATGAATGGGTTTTACTCTTGTTTGAGACAAAAGGGATGTATAGAGGCAGAAATACCTGTACCTCTGCCATAGAAACAAATTGGTGTAATAGCAATCCACTCTTTTGACACTAAAAAATCCTGAGAACTGTAGATCAGGAATTATTATGGATGTGACCACTCATAAACAAATTGGAACATCATCAGAGGCCTCATGACCATTAAATTGGTATAAAATCAATCAGAATCTACAGTGTAGGTTATGCAAGTATAAATCTAAAAAATCTAAATTCACAGATCTTTTCTTTCCACCTCCGTGTTGTTTCCACCATTTTTCCTTTCTAAAACATTATTCAACCCATTATTTTCATTATTTTCTTAAAATGTGTGCATGTTTGTTTTTCTTTTAAATTGCACAGATTCTTCAAGTCTTTCTCCCCTGCACAGACTAACGATGGTTTCAGCCGTGTTTTCCACATACTGTATTTGAAATGTGGACATTTTTGTACCCATCCTTTTTGGCAACAGCCAGCTATAGATGTGTGTGGCCTTTGGACAACCCAAGAAGTGCAAACGAGACAAAGTCTAGGGTATATATATTTGTATAAATAAAGCAGGAGTGTGCAGCCGTGGGTCCCGAATGCGTTTCCAAGCCCCAGGACACAGTCCCACACTCCCTGACGCACGCCTGCTTTTGGCCTCCCAGATTGCATAGCCACAATCTGGGGGCCACAGGTGGGTCATGGGACCCACAAAACACACACAAAAAAAACACTACAGGCCCTACAATCCCCTGCGCCATGCACCAGCCAATCATCTCAGCCGGTCACAACGTCTCTGTAGACGCAGCCTGGTCTGGCCCTGTGGCTCAGGCGGAGGCACTGGTGGCAGCCGCAGTGCAGGCCTGGCCACGATGGAGGGATCCATGTTCACCATGCATCCTCCGTCCACGCCTCCGTCTGAGCGACGGAAGGGCTGGGTCAGGCTGAGTTTGTTGTGTCACCGTGCTACTCTGTTATGGCTGGTGGGCGGGCCCATCTCTCACCGCCGAGGGCAATGGCAATAGGCCTCTCGCTGCAGCCCTGCGCTCTCCTGCTTGGGGCGCAGGATTTCCTCATGGCTGCGTTCTTAGCGTGCAGCAGCCATTGGTTCAGTTGTCACGCAGCCGTTGCCCTGCCTTTTCCTTGTTTGCTCTGGCTCCTGTGATTGGCTGCGGCATGCCTCACTGGCTTCTGGGAATTGTAGTTTTTTGTTTTGGTCCCATTTTGTGGGGCACAGGGGCCTGACGTTTACCTTCTTTGACACGCCAGGTAAGTGTGTGCACATTTTGGTCATGGACCCTACAGGGGTACAGGGGTGTGGATTTGTATTCAGGACCCACAATGGGACATCTCTGCTTTATTGATATAGACTAGCTATTTTGCCTTGCCTTGCCGGGCAGGTATTGATTTTTTGTTGGTGGTGGTGGGGTGGTTTTGGGTCCTGCGGAGAGGGGAGGCAGGGAAGGGGGGAGACGGATGCGATCCGTCCCCCCTTCCCTGTCTTCACGGGGGGAGGCAGGCTGAGGGGGAAATGCAAAGGCAGCAGCCAGCAATCTGTTAGGGGAGGCGCTCTCCCTGACGGATCTACCACCTGTGCATTTTTCCCTCCGGTGTTTCGAGGGCTGTCCCTTGAAACAGCTGAGGGGGAAATGCAAAGGCGGCAGCCAGCGATCCATCAGGGGAGGCACGCTCCCTGATGCATCTGCTGCCTGTGCATTTTCCCCTCCGCTGTTTCGAGGGCTGGCTCGAAACAGCGGAGGGGAAATGGCAAGGGTGAGAGCCGTTAGGCACGGCTGAGGGCTGGACGGGTGGCAGGGCAGAGGCTGTGCCTACTGCACCGCCTCACCTGGCCGTGTCCTCAGGTGGCATGGCTGAAGGCGGGAGGGGTGGCAGGGCAGAGGCAGCACCTACGGCGGTGTCTCACCCAGCCATGTCCTCAGGCGGCATGGATGGGGTGGCAGGCAGACCATTCCCACAGCCTGGGCTCTGTCTGTCTCGGTAAGGCAGGGCCCTGAGCTGTTTTGGGTGTGTGTCAGCCATTTTTTTCTTTTTGCGTGCACCGGCTGTCCCACCTCCTCCGTGCTCAAGCCATCCTGTCTGATTGGCTGAGGCGTGCCATGGTGCGGAGGATGCTGAGACTCATAGTTTTTTTGTTTGCATTCGTGGGGCGTTGGCCCCACTCTTGGCTTCTGGACCCTTGTGGGGATGATGTCCGGGAATTAAGGTAAGTGTGAACGGCGTATTACGGGATAGGCTGCATGCATTCCACACACGCACAGCCACATGCCTTCTTATAGGTATAGATTTATTTATTCCCCACCACCTCCACCAAGGTCCTGGAATCCCTTTCATTTCACTCTTTTTTTTTTTTTTTCAGTCCTAGAAGGTTGCTCTTAATTGGAAACTAGCACCACCTGGCTTTTTCCATAAAACATGCTTTGGTGTGCCCCCTCCTAAAAAAGCCTTTCCTCGACCCAGCTGTCCTATCTAACTATCAACCGGTATCCAATTTCCCTTTATGGGAAAGGTATTGGAGAGGGCAGTGGTGCGTCAGCTGCATGAGGTCCTGGATGAAGCGGATTATCTGGACCCCTTTCAGTCTGGTTTCAAACCTGGTCATGGTACTGAGACAGCATTGGTCGTGCTTGTGGATGATCCCTGGAGAGAGCGGGACTGTGGGCATCCATCCGTCCTTGCTCTCCTCAATCTCTCAGCGGCCTTTGATACCATCGACCACAATATTCTTCTGGGACGGCTCAAAGGGTTGGGGATCCAGGGCACTGTGTTGTCTTGGTTTTCCTCATTCCTGGAGGGCCGGACCCAGTCAGTGTGGTTGGAGGGTGAGAGCTCCAGCCCTAGACTTCTCCAATATGGGGTGCCTCAGGGCTCAGTGCTTTCTCCTCTCCTATTTAACATCTACATGAAGCCGCTGGGTGAGATCATCCGTTCTCACAGGGTACAGTACCATCATATGCGGATGATACACAATTGTACATCTCGGCCCGTGGGGACCCAAGTGATGCTGTCGACACCCTGTCTAGGTGTCTGGAGGCTGTGGGGGTCTGGATGGGGGCCAATGGGTTACTGCTGAATCCTAGCAAGACTGAGTGGCTGTGGGTTCGGGGTCCTGCATTATCCCAGGAGCTGCCATCCTTGGTCTTGGATGGGACTACATTGCCCCAGACAGACCAAGTGCATAACTTGGGGGTCCTCCTGGACGCGCATCTGCTGCTAGAAGAGCAGGTGGCGGCTGTGGCCAGGAGGGCCTTTGCACAACTACGTGTAATTTGCCAATTGTGCCCGCTCTTGGATGGGGATTCCTTGCTCATGGTCACACATGCGCTGGTTACCTCCAGACTTGATTACTGTAATGCGCTTTACATGGGGCTGCCCTTGATAACCATTCGGAGGCTGCAGCTGGTCCAGAATATGGTGGCCCGGGTAGTGATTGGGTGCGGGCATTATGTCCGTGCCTTGCCTCTGCTCCGGGAGCTGCACTGGTTACCAGTTTGTCTCCGGGTGCAATTCAAGGTGCTGGTAATGACCTTTAAAGCCCTACATGGTAGTGGGCCAGGTTACCTAAGAGACTGCATCTCCCCAAGAGAGTCTGCCCGCCCCACTAGGGTGGACCAGAGGGGTTCCCTCAGTGTTCCATCAGCTAGAGGGGCTCGCTTCTCTAGCACAAGGCGAAGGGCCTTCTCCATGTCCGCCCCAACCCTGTGGAACCTCCTTCCAGCAGACCTAGAGCTGCAGACAGAATTGCTGCCCTTTAGGAAAGGACTGAAAACCTGGCTGGCAGGGCAAGTATGAGGGGCCGACGGGGTGGTGATTCCTCCTCGTTGGCTCTGTTAGAATTTAGGTCCCTCTACTGCTGGGTGGGGAAGGGTGGGGTGTTCTTAATATGGGATGTTTTATACAGTTTTTAATGTATTTTATTACTATTACTTTTTATGGATTTTCTGGGGATGTGTGTATATTGTCTGTGTGTTGTGCACCGCCCTGAGTTGCCTTAGAGCAAGTGGGCAGGATATAAATTTAAATAAATAAATAAATGTGTTGCTTTTGTCTGTACTACCGTGTTTCCCCGAATATAAGACACTGTCTTATATTTTTTAAAATTCCAAAATCAGCACAATGTCTTATTTTCGGGGATGTCTTATTTTTCCCAGCTGGAGGTAGCTGGCTTTCCTTCCCACCGCAGCTCAGCTCCTCCTCACCCCCAGCTGGGGGTGTGGTCTCCAGGTCCGGACAGACCACGCCCAGCTCCGGACGGAGGATACATGGCCATGGAGGTAGCTGGCCTTCCTTCCCGCCGCGGCCCAGCTCCTCACCCCCGGCTGGGGGTGTGGTCTCCGGGTCCGGGTGGCCCACGCCTGGCTCCGGGCCGTGGCCGCGGCGGTAGCTGGCTTTCCTTCCCGCCGCGGCCCAGCTCCTCCTCACCCCTGGCTGGGGTGTGGGTTCCGTATCCGGGCGGCCCATGCCCGGCTCCGGACGGAGGCTACACAGCCGCGGCGGTAGCTGGCCTTCCTTCCCACTGTGGCTCAGCTCCTCCTCACCCCTGGCTGGACCCAGCCAGGGGTGTGGAGCTGGGCTGTGGCGGGAAGGAAAGCCAGCGGCCACATGGCCTCTGGAACCAGGCAGGAGGTAAGGGGGTCTTATTTTTGGGTGGAGCCTTATATTTCAAAGGCAGGGGGAAAAAAGGGGTGTCTTATTATAGGAGGAGGTCCTATAATCGGGGAAACATGGTAGTTCCTAAGTTGCTATCACACAGGTAGCGACACACACACGTTCATTACATTAACCATTAAGCCACCACAGCCCCTAATGTAAGAAAAATATACTTTCGCAATTGCAAAAGAAAAGTGATTGCTAGTAACTAGTTACCTTTGTAACTGTTTACTTCAGGGGTGCCCAAACTATGGCCCGGGGGCCAGATCCATCCCTGATGCTAATTCATCCGGCCCACGAAGCCTTCGTCGCACCCGGAAGCAGAATTAAATTGCCCCCATATGGGTGCGGGCCAGATGAATTGGTGTCAGGGGCAGACCCCAGACCCCAAGCCGTAGTGACCAGCCCCCTGAACCATGTGACCGGCCCGTGGCCCAAAATGTTTGGGCACCCCTGGTTTACTTACAAGCTCTCGTATAAGAACAATTGGAGTAGGATAAAAACAAAGGCAACTGTTTCACCCTGCCTAAAGAAAGTGCCGGCTTTTCTATGACTCCTCCCACTCAGTGCATTTAGTAATTCAGTCACACCTTTACTACCTATCTTCTTCAATCATATCCATCCTAAATTCTAAACATATTTGTCTTTCAAATTGTTTTGCATTCTCCTTAGCATTTGCTTGTTAAATCAGCTTGGGTGTATGTTGAAAAATAAAGGATATGACATGGAAAACTATGCAAAGGAAGGAACTCTCATTTCCTCTGTGCCTATTCACTACTTCCTTCCACATTCCTCACAGTTCATTAGGAGGTTGCTCGATTTATTAGGAACCAATCATGCATTCATACATTCTTCCATCTGAAGTGCACTTTTAAATGTTAGACTATACACTAATCAAGTTGAACATGATAATGAGAGCACGTTCACATTGTTAAGGTAAATGATCCAATGCACTCATAGTGAAGACGTATTTGAGCTTTTCATTGCAATATTGAACATTCTGGGGAACTTTGAGTGCGTTGTTTGGTGGCTGACTCGCAAATGTCTGATTATCATCATTACCCTGTTGGCGGTAGAATGGCTGCTTCACCACTATTTTCTGTCACTTTTCTAGGTGTTATTAGGATTTTTAATGGGAAATTACTGTTGGGAGAGGATACTTGATAGCATGAATATTAATACCCTTCTTTCTTAGATAGCCACAAGCACAGACATTTATTTATTGACTTACTTGCACGTTTACTTATTTATATAAAGTAGAAATCCACATATTGCTACTTAGGGTGAGTTCAAAGTGACTGCATATTTGCAGTCATATATGTTTATTTTCATATATATCTACCTATCAGATTGATAGATCGATCGATCGATCGATAGATAGATAGATAGATAGGGGGCTTCATTTCCCAGAAGCCTAAATCACTGGCTGATCAATGCTTTGGAAAATTGACTTAGGCTTCTGGGAATTGAAGTCCAAAAACCAAAAGATGGAAAATACTGATTTATAGGGTAAAACCCACAAATGGGAATAAGTTAAACTTCTGGAAATTTTCCAAATCAAGGGAAGTAATCTGTGGCCCTTCACATATCGCTGGACTGCAGTTCCCATCAGCCTGCTCAACCTGCTCAGTGCTGGAGGCTGGCGTGAGCTGTAATCCCATAACATTTAGGAGCATATCAGAGAGTAAACAAAACAAAAAGACAAAAAATGTTGTGGTACTTTAAAGACTAACTGCTCTATTTTAATGTTATCTTTTGTGGATCAAGTCCACTTCGTAAAGTGCCATAATATTTTTGTCTTGTTTTGTTTACTCTCTGATATGCTTGAAACACAGACTAACACAACTACAATTTCAAAAACATTTAGGAGATTACACATTCCTAATACTGATTCCAAAATTGTTTTCATGCCAGCATTCCACACATTCATACAGTGTATTTAATGTTTGCACAGAGGCTTAATGTGTGTAGACCTCCATGTGCATTGATGCCAGTGATGTGTACACCTCTATTTTGTGGTGTACAACTCACACAACGGGTACCTGTGCAGGCTGGGATCCAAGCAGGCTTCAGTAATGCCACCCAACCCAGAGACTTTGAAGTCAGATCTGTTGGCATGACTGCCACCATACATATGTAATAATACTGATTTACTGTTAGAGGAGCACAAATTGACCTGGCAACGTGCTCTCCCTTCCATGGATTCTTCAGAGCAAAGGCCAGTGGGTGAGAGTAGGGGGCGGGACCTATAGCTATAGCAATGACACTTACATTACTGCCTCATACCACTTAGTGCAGTCCCTGGTAGTTGACTGGCATTTTGCCCCCAACATGCTGACATTATAACATCTACTGTAGGAGACAGTGCTCTGAGTGTGGTGTGGGTGCATCCATGTCAACGGATCTCTTAAATTTACTGTTCCCGAACTGCCCTTTTCTCTTTCTTGAAGTTAGCTCTCTGCCAAGATTTTGATCAGTAGGTTTCATTGCAGGTAGCAACCCTATAGGGCTTAGAGCGCACCTGGCCAACATCGTATTACAGTACTCAGTGATGCACTGTAAAAAAAAATTACTACCCATTTGGTGGGCGTGGCTAATTATGGGCATGGATAATTGTGGCCATGGCCTCAAAAAAAAAACCCCAAGAAAAAGAAAAGAAAAGAAGTTACCTTGAAAGCGAGCCTGGCGGCGTTGCTGGGAGGTGAGTAGGGCGAGTTAGTGGCCTGGTGCAGGCCTCCCCCTCCCAGTACCACCAGAAACGCATCCCATTTGTCTCGCCCAGGGCCAAAGGCGCAAGGGAAGTGCGGAGATGAAAGCGTGCCTTTGGCCCTGGGCGAGGCAAATGGGACGCATTTCCAGCGGCACTGGGAGGTGGAGGCTGAGAGGTGGGTGTGGCCTGGAATTTCTGCTACCGGTTCGCAAGAACCATTGGGAACTGGCCACAGTACAACACTGACAGTACTTTCTATTTCTGCATTGTATGCAGAATGTCTGGAAGGTTAAGGGGAATGAAGAAACAAGCAGGGAAGCAACAGAGACAGAATATGTGCACATAAACACTTGCACAGAAGCAAACTGAGAAGTATAACACAAACCCAGCAAAACCCTGTGAAACCTGGTGAAAGCAAGCAACAACACATAAAAAAGGAAAATCAAATTGCCTACAAAGATGGGAAAGTCTGCATTTGCAAACTTTTAAAAGAGCTCTGTCTCAAGTGGGATTTGGCTCTTGGCAGAAATTAAAATGTATATAAAACAAACATTTTAATTTCTGCCAAGGGCCAAAGCCCACTTGAGACAGAGCTCATGGAAGGGAGAGCACAGTGCCAGGTGGTACAAACTGAGCTGGCACCATGCTCTCCCTTCCATGGATCCTATATACTGTATACAGTCAACCCTCACATAACGCGTTCGGATAGCATCATTTTTGCTTAACAACACATTGTTATGCACCACGTGTTCCCCCGCATAACAACGTTTTTAGTGTCGTCCGGACAACGGCAAGATAACCAGACAACGACGCTAAAAACGTCGTTATGTGGGAAACTCCATAGAAACCCGCATAGCAACAAAATCACTTAGCAACGCTATTTGGGGAACCAAGTAACATTGTTTTGTGAGGGTCTACTATATAGGATCCATGGAAGGGAGAGGATCCAAAATAGATAATAGATCAACAAAGTGCACATTCTTAGTTGGAATACTTGGTTTCCACTGATTAAATTATCTCCTATTTTTGTAGAATATACATGAAAAAGGATCTTGCATGCCTTGCTCAGCCAAATCTCATTCACTTTCTAACATGCGCAAGAAAGAATAGAAGCAGAGGTCAGGTGCTCTGTAATACAGCAGAATGTACTGGAAAGTGTTTTACAAATTGCAAGTAGATAAATGGGGACCACTTTGGTGGGAAGGTAACAGCATTCCGTGCGCTCCGGTGTCTAGTCATGCCTGCCACATGACCATGGAAACGTCTGCAGAAGCAGACAGCTCTGGCTCTTCGGCTTTGAAACAGAGATGAGTACTGAACCCTAGTGTCAGATGCGACTGGCTTTTGAGCAAGGGAAACCTTTACCTTTATAGCTCAGAGATTTAGGTATCTGACTTTGCAGCCAGAGGTTGGGAGGTCAATTCTCACTGTCCATCTGTCCATCTCAAAGAACAGCCACCCTGCATGGCCTTAGACAAGCTGCGCAGTCCTTGGATACCCCCAGAAGAAAGGAATGGTAAACCACTTCTGTGTATTCTCTACCTAGAAAACCCTTAAAAAGAATTGCTTAAAGTCAGAATTGACTTGATAGCAAAAACATGCATGTTCAATGCAAGTCTTATCAAGGAATATGTATATAAAACAAACATTTTAATTTCCTCCATGGGCCAAAGCCCATTCATATATATATATATATAAATAAATAAATAAATAAATAAATAAAAAATATTGCCTGAAGAAGTGGAATTGATCCAATAAAGCTATTATTAAGATATAGCAGTTAGTTTTTAGGGTACTCAATGTTTTTAGTCTTCTTTATTATTTTGGAGTTGTCGTCTTTATTATTACTTTTTTTGGGTTTTACCATACTTTTGTTTTCTTTCTTGTCTGATTTTTTTTAAAACAATGTTGTTGTTGTTTTTAAAAAACAACATTGATCTTGCCCAAAGCTATAAACATAATTTTAAAAAAATCTTTGCCCTTGGTGGAGCTTAATACCCCTCCCCCAAATGGTCTAGTGAAGAGGCTAGAACATTATTTTTTAAAATCTGAATCGTTACTTGTTGGGTGTTTCCCCTTCCCCCAGAATGAATCATTGCTATTATCCATTATTACTGAGTAAAAATTATTTTTAAAACCACAGTGAAAATACAAAGTGGCCCAAAGTACCAACAACTTCTCAAAACAATATTTTAAGAATGATAATTAAATATTGTTAATTTAAATCAAAATCTGGTCATTATATTGGTGTTTTTTTAGTCCCCCATTACTCTAAAAATCACCATGTTTAGGTCCTACTGTTATTTCCAAAGTGGGACATCAAAGCTCTATTCAGGGCATCTTTTAGCCGCAGCTCAGGGGCAGAGGCTCTTTGTGACAGATCTCTGGCATAACAGGGCATAGGAATGGGTGTTTATTTGCATTCATAAGTGAACTTTACTTCCGTATTTGTAGTTCTGGATCAACTGAGATGCCAACCAAGCCCAGCCTACACTTCATTGAAATGGATGGAAACCATATCAAAAGGCTCACCTTTTTGCCGTCAAGTGGGACTTATGGATGAGAGTTCCAAAGCTCTAATCCTAATCAAGCCTCAACAAATCCCTGTGTTACAATTAAGTAATAATATGTCCATTTTCCAGTTGACTAAACTAAGCACAGATAAGTTAATTAACTTACCCAAGACAACACAATATCAATTAATCATGAAAGTAGAAACTGAACCCAGAATCACAATTAATTATAGCTCTCATGTGATTATTAGACTTTCTTTGTAATGTGCACCTTTCTTCATAACACTGATAGGAGTATATTCACATGTGTCCACGGAGACAGCTAAAAAAAATATACAAAGCTTCAAGAATAAATCAGTTTGCAATAGGTGCATTTCCCTTCGATGATACACAGTCTTCTGCCTTTTAGGATTCATTGCAAACTTGTACAAATGATGAATCATTACAGGCCTGCACTTTATTTTTCATTTGGAACCTTAGAAAGAGTTATATTTTTTAATTTTAATTTAATTTAATTTTTCGGTTAGTTCACCGCCCACTCAGGCAAGTCCGACTCAGGGCGGCTTACATAATTTAAAACCCCACATAATAAAAACAGTTAAAATCCCTTACTAAATTTGTTCCTCCTCATACCATCTCACCAGATTTTAGTATTATTTCTGATACAAAGTGACATCATACTTCATTTATAACACTGATATAACACTGATAAGCGGTATATAAGCACACTAAATAAATAAATAAATAAATAAATAATAATAAATATACCTATTTTCTCCAGTTTTTAACAAACTGCCTGGGGTGGTATATATTAAGGTATATCTACAATTTCATTTTCAAAAGACATCAGATTTTTTTCTTCTGTAAATAAAACTACTGGTACCATATATATTTGGTTTCATAATTTTAATTCTGATCTCCTTGGGTAGAATTATCAACCCAATGTATGGGCAAAGGCAATTTGACATCATTTTTCTTCATTTATGTCCATGTTCTATTATTTCAGTATAATCATACAGTAGCACTATGACTTATGTTTATAGCATGTCATTTATATTTGAAAACGTGAATATAGACATTGCAATAATTCTCATATTACATTTCGCTGTATTTTAAATGACAGCAAAATGCAGTATTCCACCACATTGAGTTACAAATGCTATATAATGTAATCTTGCTAAAACAGCTATTTAGCTTCTGATCTTTACAGTGTCAAAAATCATTCATTGTTATTGCAAAATTAAGATTATGACAAGTATCAAGTTTGAGTAACCATTATATATTTCCACTTGTTTAATCTTAATATATAAATTCATTTTTCTGTCACCTAAATTGAAATATAAAAACAATTACATTGATTTACATTGTGAAAGAACACTCTGAACTGCATAACATATATCTTTCTCCCTGTCTCTGAAATACATATTCCTCTGTGCCTTGCCTGCGGGAACAGACAGACTTGATTCATACATCTGAAACCATCTGCATGAGATGTTTTGTGGATTTGCTTTTGAAGAAGGGTCAGCCAATCATGTTGGTAGGAAATGCTGGAATTGGAAAAACAGTCCTCATGGCAGACAAGTTTACTAAGCTCTCTGGAGAATATATGGTGACCAAGGTCCTTTCCAATGATTACACAACATATTCTCAGTGTATGTAATTACCACTCTGTTACCGGTTCTCAAATAATTCTGTCTTTTCACTTGTACATGGAGAGATGCACCATATTACCACAAAACTATGAGCTAGCTGTTAAGATTACAAGACACTTTTTGTCAAAAAATGCATTTTACATGGTCTGATCTTTACACTTTTACTGTCTTTGTGGCCACAATATATATCAAGGCCATCTGTTTGGTAAATGAATTAAATACAACTGCTAAACATTTCCCTTTGGTCTAATTCCAGATGCTAGTACCACTGGAGTAGACTTATTGTATTGATGAGCTTTTATATAGGATCTAACAAGGTCATATATAGCATCATTCAATCAACAGCCATGCTCTAGAATTGCTACAGTCATGTAGAAGTGTAAATAAAGAAGCTGGAGATAATAATAATGTTGTATTTGAGTTTTGCACAATTCTACTTGCGTGCCATTTCTTAATGCTGAACCTCATGCATCTTCTGTTCTTTTGGCAGGTGTTCTTGAAAGATCCTTGGAAAAGAAAGCTGACAGAAATTATGCTCCTCCAGGCATGAAAAAATTAATTTACTTCACTGATGATCTTAATATGCCAGAGGTTGATGCCAATGGAACTGTCCAACCTCATACTCTAATTAGCTCCTGAAGTATAACCACTGGTAAATGTTGTTTTTTTTAAAGCATTGGACTTTGTCAGTTAAAGTTATACATGCATTTTTGGAAACTCTCTGACTTTGTTCAGGTTGACAAATATGAATATGAATATCTGTGTAAAAACAACATGTGTGTTCATCACAGCACAGTGGTTTAGATATTTATTTATATATACACTTATCATTTCAATTTATATCCTGCCCATCTAACTACAGTAAAACCCCGACTTACATATGCCTCGAGTTACATAAAATTCAACTTTCATAATGATTTTTGCACTAATACCCTGTCCCGATTTAAACGATTTCCTATGGGTTTGCTTCGAGTTACATAAAGATTCTTTTTCCTATGGGTTTGCTTCGAGTTACGTAAAAAATCATTTCCCTATGGGTTCGCTTCGAGTTATATAAAAAAAATTTTTCCTGTGGGTTTGCTTCGAATTACATAAAAAACTGATTTAAGCAAAAGCCTACGGAATGGACTTTTCCCCCCATAAATAGGGGTTTTACTGTATAACAGCTACCATGAACAGTGTCAGTACAAAGAATATCAAACAAAAGAACCCAGGAAAAATATATCATAAAGACCAAACAGATATTTTAAAATCCCAATATAATCACATAACTAACAATAAAACAACAGAGATCCAAGTACAGTACTGGCAATAGGGAATGTTTAGTAAAGGTCTCCATTGCTCAAAAGCCAGTCACGGCCGATTCTAGAGGGAACTGCTCATCTTCGTTTTACAGCCAAAGAGACAGTGTTGTCTGAATCTGCAGACTTTTCTGTGGTCATGTGGCAGGCATGACTAGACGTCCAAGTGCAAGGAGTTGCTGTTACCTTTCCTGACAGAGTAGTGAACTGCTAGGTTGACAGGAGCTGGGACAGATGGTGGGAGCTCACTCCATCATGCAGAACTCAAGTCTCGAACTGCTGATCTGCCAACCTCAGCATCTTAGCTACTAAGCCACTGCAGTGCTAGAGAATGTTAACATAGAGGGAAAATATAATTTACCCATAGCATGTTTTCGAATGTTTTTAAAAACAATTCAGCTTTAGACAGTTTACAGAAAGTAGATAAGGACAACGCCTGATGAACCGGATGGGTTTCTAGTACCAGTCTTCTACACATCTCATGGGGTAGGTATCCTAAGTTGTTATTGCTAAGTCCCTCTAACTGAAAATCATGGAGTCTGAGCATGATTTATCAAAGAGCCAGCTACATATGGATATGTAGCTGCAAAGCCAAAGGTTGGGATTTCGATTCCCGACTGTGCCTCCAGGAAGAACTGCCAGCTTGTGCAGTAATAGGCAACTGCACACTCCCAAGGCAACCCAAGAAGCAGGGAATGGTAACCCACTTCTGAATATTCTCTACCTAGAAAACCCTGGGAATTGATGTTGTTGCTGCTATTGTTGTTAAAACATTAAAAGATACACTTAAATTATATTATAAAACCACTTACTGACAATTTTTTAACAAAATCCTTTATCTGTTATTATTAAATAACATGTAATGTATATACACTGTACTGTTTCCAACATCACTGCGTTCTCCAGTATTATTTCAAAGATTTCCAGATGGTGATATTTTATAAAATTCCACAGCATTGTTGCCAATGCCCCGATGACTATAGAGACCACTGAAGTGTGTTTCATCCATAATCAAGTTACCTCTATTAATTTTTCCAATTATTTATCTTCAACTAGGGCATTCTTTTTAGAATTGCAATGTCAAGTATCCAGACATTACTTTTATGTCTGGTGTATTATATTCAAGATGTCTATCAGTTTGGATCTGAAAATCCCACCAGTTCTTAACTTGGTCATAGTCTAGTATCTTTTCTACTATATGTTCCCATGAATTCTTGCTGGCAGGTTTATATAGCCTCACTCGATGGGAGATTCACAAGTTAATTAGCATCTATTAATTAGCAAATATAAAAACCTGCCAGCATCCAAGATACACACACAGAGACACACAGACACACAGACACAGACAGACACAGACACAGACACAGACACACACACACACACACACACACACACACACACACACACACACACACACACACACACACTGGTTGGGCCAGTACCTGTCCTACCTCCCGGGGTTTGCGTTCGAGCGTGCCAGGCGCCCCGGCCGGCCGATGTCTCCTGGAGAAGGCTCCTCCTTGCTTTCTCCGGCAGGCATGGTCAATACGGAATGCTGCGGGCGGCCCAGGCCTCCCGGAGAAGGCAAGGCGGAGGCCTCTTCCTGCCCTCTCCGGGAGGTGGCTGGTGTCCGGGCACCCTGGCCAGCCAATGCCTCCCAGAGAAGGGCTTTGCCTTCTCCAGCAGGCCTGGCTGGCATGGAGCGCTGTGGGCAGCCCAGGCCTCCCGGAGGAGGCAAGGCGGAGGCCTCTTCCTGCCCTCTCTGGGAGGCGGCTAGAATCCAGGCACCCTGGCCGGCCGATGCCTCCCAGAGAAGGGGTTTGCCTTCTCCGGCAGGCCTCGCCAGTACGGAGTGCTGCGGGCAGTCCCGCCCTCCCAGAGAAAGCAAGGCGGTATCGTCTCCTGGCCCTCTCTGGGAGGCAGCCGGCCGAAATGGTGCCAGCAGCCGGCCAGCCAGTGGAATCTCCCACCCGGGGAAGTGGGTAATAGGCATGTGCCACAATTCACGCAGGCACAGTAGTACCGCCTCTCCGGCCGTTTCATGCTGTGTGTGGGGGGGAGCTGGACCCCGAAACAGCCTGCCGGTACCCCATGCCGGACACACCAGAGGTCTGAGGTAGGCAGGACCGGCACTGTCCGGGCAGGGGGGGTGTAGGTCCGGCGCTGTGTATGGGCAACATACAGTGCTGGACCTTGATTTTAGAGATATAGATTGTGATTTTTCTTTTTATTTAGATTTTGTTATTATATTTTGAAAATTAATTAAAAAAACAAAGAGTGAAGCTCTATGGGGCAGTATTTAAGTGTGATTACTTTTGCTTTGTATGCTGTAGCCTATTTCCCATGGTTGATCACAACTTCCTGCAGTTGTCAAACTTGGTTACATCTCTTAATGGCCTTATTTAAGAGAAGCCAACAGTGGAAGTTCTCTCCTTACATGGTAGACGCTTGAACACAATTGTCATAATTTGATGAGAGTAGACCAAATTGAGCTTCTGTCAGTCTTCAGAGTTGCTTAAGAGACTGAGAATTATAGAAATCTCATGTAAGAGAACAGGGACAAAAGAAAGGTTTTCAGGTCTTTTAACAGAGGGCTACATAATCAGACTTTCTTACAGCAGCTTTCACTGTGAAGATCTGTCAATAGGGATCTCAAACTGTGAATATACAATTGAGTTTTATTATCCCTTTGTTATTTTGTAACGACATAGGTATGACAGACAGAAACTGGTTTTGAAAGAAATTCACAATCGTCAGTATGCCACGTGTGTGAATCCCACGGCTGGAAGTTTTTCATTAAATCAGTGTCTTCAGGTGGGTTGCCTCTATGTGCCAAATATGGGCAAGCTGTTTTTCCTCTTAGTGATATTAAAGCTATTTAAAATACCAGCAAGTAGAAATGAATTGCCTTTCTTTTCCTCCTTGTATTTATCATTCTGGAGAAGTGTGTTGTGGTTGATTTTAAATATGAAAAGGAAACAAATTCCACACTTAATTGCTTGGGGGAAAAAAGAGTTCACATATTTTTTAAAAAATTTCATATACATCACTAGATTTAAAAACTATATATAAACCTGAAGAACATGCCTGCCTGCATCCACCTCATTGTGTCCCAATTCTCCAAACGCACATTAGCCCCCATCAGAAATGACAACTTTGTTCACTAAAATGGATCATTCTGTCAGAGAGGCAATGCTATCACATGATATGGGATTCAAAACACAAAGGGATCCCCAGGAAATCAAATATATGAGAGACTGAGGCAGATATTAGATTTCAACGTAAGTCTAAGAATCAAAATAGTTCAGAGTTGGGTGCAACATTAGTCAGTTAATCAATGTATTCCCCCTTTAACTGCCCCTGTTGTGGCTCTTCTTCTTCATTTTAGAACTGCACCGCTGGAAGAGATCCTATGGATCACTGAGTTCATCTCCTGTCAAGGAGGCTTTGATGTTCCAAGATTGATACGCAGTAGGCAGCATTCAGGGGGCCAAACACATCTTTATTGCAACGTATGCAATCTGAACATGAGGTAATGGCGGAGGCGCAGCTCCTTTTATACTGTACAGCAATTTGAATTCCGCTCCAAGAGCACCCATTGCCTGTGGTATCAGTGACGTTATTGGGACGCACTGCATACCTTATAAGGCTTACCTGTGGCGGGAATGTTTCCCACGTTACACTATGATTGGGTGATTTGGACCATGTGAGCTGAGCTATTGCAGCTGCCATCTACCGGCAGCTGAATCGCTTGTAATCGCAGCTGGTTTACATTGAGTTACATTGTTACACAGAGACTCCTTTACAAGATTACATTCTTAAAGGTACAATGTTACATACACAACAGAGGCACGGTGTGGAAATGTATTCCCAACCAGCCATTGAACTATTCAGCAATTCCCTGTTCCTACTTGTTATGGCATCCATATGTACTGTGTTTCCCAGACTAAAAATGTGGGGAGCCACTGCAAAGGTAGTTGGATCAGGGATGGATATGTGTTAATGACGACGATGACGACGATGACGATGATGACGATGGCGGCGGCAGCAGCGGCGGCGGCGGCGGCGGCGGCGGCGGCGGCGGCGGCGGCGGCGGCGGCGGCGGCGGCGACAACGACGGCGACGGCGACGACGACGGCGACGACGATGACGACAACGATGATGATAATAATAATAATAATAATAATAATAATAATAATAATAATAATAATAATAATAATAATAATTATTATTATTATTATTATTATTATTATTATTATTATTATTATTATTATTATTATTATTATTATTATTATTATTATTATTATTATTTTATGTCAGAAATTCTTGATTGAAAGGATTTTTGCAGAAGAAACTCCGCTCAGGGAACACCTCAGGGAAATGAGGCTCCTTTCATGTCCCCAAGAGCTGGGACAGAGATGGGTACTCAATCTGTCATGCAGTGCCCGGGTCTCGAACTGCCGACTTGCCAGCCTTCCACCTAACAAGGTGAGCTTCTTAACCACTGAGCCACCTCAGCCCCTACCTGCATTAATGAAAAATACATTCTGTCTCCTGGTGGTGGGAGTGGTTGTGGTGGCTGCAGCCGGTATGGCTGTCCCAGTCAGCAGGGATCAACATGTACTTCTTCTACACAAAAATAATAATTCATACTATCAAAGAGGCATCATTGGCCATTTTGTTCCATTCTCTTTCCCCAATGCCTTTCAGGGCTGTGTGCGCCCCTATTTTGAAAAATGAAAGTGACTGTTCATGTCCTTTCTAGTTCTAAAAAAGAAAGGACATGAAAGGGCTAAAAGAGGGGGGGGGGAATACAATGGCATGGCCAGTTCTACACCCTTTGGGGGTCCTTGGTGAGCCATTTGGTTCCAGAATTTGAAGGGTGTGGCATCACAGAGTGATTATGAAGAGTGGCCCCCGCCTGCAGGCTTATAAAATGAAGCCTCCATCTTTTTTATGTGGGCAGTTTTAATGTGGTTAGTTTTAATAGGTGGGTGGGTATGTTGGGGTTTTAATTGTTTTTAACATGTATGTTTTAATTTTGTTGTGAGCCGCCCTGAGTTGGGTTCACTTGATTGGGTGGCATAGAAATTTGAACCATAAATAAATAAATAAAATCATACCTGTCAACCCGCGGCTCCGGAAAAAACGGGACCTGCGCAGATCGCTTGTGCGCAGGTCGCTTTCCACGCATGCGTGGAAGGGTTTTACATTTGTGTAGAACCCTTCCACGCATGCGTGGAAGCACTCTGCCACTTGCGCAGGGGCTGCACAAGCAGTGGAGTGCTTTCATGCATGCGTGGAAAGCGTTTTCCCCCGCTGCCAAATTACGGGGTTTTGGCAGCGCGGGGCGGGTTATGACGTCAATCGGCATCAAATTCTGTGGTAATCCCAGCAAAATCGGGATGGTTGACAGGTATGTGTGGCATCCCTCCTAAAATGAGGCGTCTGGGTCAGATATGGCCATGATCCCCTGGTTGTTGTCTACCCATCTCCTAGCAGCATTGAATGAACCTCTCTCAATTCATAGGGAGACATTGATAGGAAGGCTGGAAGGATACCATACTTCTCAAAATTGTAGTTCAAAACATCCGGAGGGTAGCAGACTATAGTGGTTTTTTGTAAACTTTAGATGAAATTTGGAGGAAAACAAAAAAGGAAGCAGGTAAAACACAAAATTGAAAACTCATGCTGGCATCTGCCAAAGTGGGATGACAACAAAACACTGCCAATAGAGCGAAAGAAAAAGAAAAATATAATTTCCACACAAATAAAATTTATAGACAGTGAGTGTGGGAGGAAGAAGAATCAATGTACCTGAGGCAACCACTGTACCTCATTATAAGCAATCTATTGCATTTAAACTGAAAGCTATTAATTGACTATCAAATATATGCACATTTAATGAATAACCAATTCACACATTTTGGGTGGCATAGGAATACAGTTAATTGAATGGCATGTTTTGGTTAATAGAGCCTGATGTTCAAGAAAGATAATGTGCAAATAAACACTTCAAACTCTTTTTCAGGGACTGCTTCTTGCAGCCCCAGAGTGTGTGCAGTTCCCTATTGACTTAGTTCACTGATGGTTTCATGAATCATCCTAAAGTCTATTCAGATAAACTTAGAGATGAAAACTATATTGAACATTTTAATAAAGTGTTTATTGATACAGCAACAAGATGTGATGAGGTATATCTTGAGTGTGGTTTACGCCATAAAATATTCCTCTTAGTACATTCTTCATCTCCAGAATAATCATTAATGCAGCTCACACTACACATTAGTTTTAATTAATAGCATTCAGCTAGATCTGCAAAAAAATGTATCTCTTAAAAGTGAGATTAAGACTGCAATGTGTAGGAGGGGAGGATTGATTTTCTTTTCCTTTCTACCATTTTCTTAGCTCTCACAGCAATGGAGATTGTAAAAAAAAAAACACACACACACTCAACTTCCATATTTTATAGAGGATGATTCTTTATTTGAAGCTGACTTCTAAGGCTCTCAAGTCTAAGACCAATTTCAAGATAAAGGACTTAACCCAAATTAAATTGCAAATAGGAAATGAAAGGTCTACAAAAATCTATAGGAGTCCAATACAATATTTACTATCTGGTCTCTTTCCTTTCAGTGGGTCACTTGTGGTATTTTTGAACCCCAATCGGGCGTACCCTGGTAACGTCAACCTTGTGTTGACAGCTAATCTTTCTCACACTGGGTCAGGCAAAAGGAGCTGCAGAATGAACTCACCAAAAGGTGCCTTTATTTTGGCAGTTTCACGTCTGGCCTAGACACGGAAGAAGAACTGGGTCTCTGCTAGTTGGGACTGTTTAGCCCAGTGAACAATAAGAGAAAACAAAAGCTTTAATATTGCCAATCCACAGTGAGTGTGGACAGAGCAGACACATTGGGGTGTATGTCTATGTATTTGTGTGTGTGCATACACATGCAGTCCTATATAATACACACTAGCCAATTACTCGGCCTTGCTTGGGTCCCCCCCCCCCATACATGTGTCCGGCCACCTGTGTCAGGCCCCTGCCCAGCTCACGGTGATGTCACAATCAGGTAACCTACCTGGGGCTATGACATTAGCATCACTGTGTCTGGCCACCTGTGTCAGGCCCCTGCCCAGCTCAATTACATCACAATGATGTCACAATCGGGTGACCTACCTGGGCTATCACTATGCATACTACCACTGGGACACACACACATCATCCTGTCGAGTATACTTCCCTTTGCAGATCACTTTAGGGGCATACACCCCCCCATGGGGCTCATGACCCCCACAGTGACCATCCAGCATGAGCATTATCAGTGCAGGGGTGTAGATTTGTGTTCTTCACATACAAGAGGACACCTCTGCTTTATATATATAGATACGCGCATAGACAGAAAGATAGGCAAGGAATAGCCTACAATACTCTTGGTGGGGATGTGGCTTTGGGGACAGTCTTGATGAGGTCTCGTACAGTTGGTTTTGCCACAGCACCCAGACTCCAATCTTTAGCACACTTCCTTTGCACGCTTCTTTTGCACACCCCACCAAGCTGAGTGGGTGATTGCTGATTAAATGGGCATGGGATCTGGCTGCAAGACAAATCCTTTAGGTTGCAGTACAGCAACTGGGTTGAAGAATCATGCTAGACTATCACATTAAAACAAAATTTTAATAAATTCCATCTCTCAAGGTGTTTCATTTCAAACTGGTTGCATCTAACTATTTGTTTAAAAGTTAGAATTCAGAGAGCCAATTGAGCTGAAGGGTTAATCTGCAGGTTGAATGCTGTTTTGTATCTTTAACTTGTTACCACCAGGGTGTTGATGAGCACATATTTGTCCTCAAGCCCCTAATTTACAACCACTTTGCCCATGGTGTTGGAGAACCTTGTTATTTTCTGGTCTCTGATTGGAAGAAGCTGACCAGAATTTTAACAGAGGCATTAAAGCACTACAGTACAGTGAGCTCCGTACAACAAGGATGTCACTCAGCCTGTGTGAGTTCTGTCGGCTTGAGCATGTGGCTGATGTGTCCCAATGCTCAACATAATTGAAATGGAAAAGTTTTTCTGAGTTGCAAAGGTATTCAAGAATGGCCTTGTGTAAAAGGTTTAGAAGAGGGCAGGGATCACTCTGTAACTGACCACGACTAAGTCAGGCATGGAGAACAACAGGCTCAGTTTAAAAGTCTGTCACAGTCTTCACAGTCTTTAAAGTCACTATATAACCTGTTGTATCTTTCACAGTGTGACCAATGGGATTCACAACTGTTGATGTTAAATTCACAGTAAAGCCCATGGACAGAGAGAGGCATGACCTGGAAAAGATATTTTAAGATTCATTTTATACACTGCTACATCCCTTTCAAATATTTTCACATTTCCTGACATAAGTGTGTGTCTGTGAGTCTGACAGAGGAAAAAAGGTGGTTTTAAAGTCATTGAACAAACACCACCGGGAGTGAGAGGAAATGCTATTTTGCTTCCAGCACTTTCTTGGGTCCTATGGCATTTCTGGCTAGCAGCATGTAAGTTTCATTGAAGCTACTCATTTAGCATTAGGGGATTTAAAATACAGTATATATACAAACCAGGATATCTTTATGAGGCTATTTAAATAATCTCTAGAGTAGTGTTTCCCAACTTTTGGTTTTTGGACTTCAATTCCCAGAAGCCTAAGATAATTTCCCAAAGCACTGATCAGCCAATGTACTGATTTAGGCTTTTGGGAATTGAAGTCATCCTGTGGGGCACTCGCCCCACATTGGTAACTACTACTCTAGACTTTACAGCAGTGGCTGTGGTTCCCAACCTTCTTTGACGTGGGGGCTGCATTAGAGTGCCCAGTGTCAAAAGAGGACCACAACGTCAATGAAATGTGACAGAAATATTACTCTACCCATTTATACCAAAAGTAGACATTGAGAGATGTTAGTTCGGCTGGATAGCAAAGCACCCAGAATGGCAAAAAATAATAATAATGATAATATAGAGGAGAAGACCAAGCAGGGCTGACAATAGGAACCATGAAGACCAGAAGAAACCATGTTGCCATTGTGTTTTGTTTTTTAAAGAAATGGACAGGAAAAACAGCAGTAGATGCTGCTGCTTGAGGCAGGGAGAACTGTGTGGTTCTAAGGAGAAATGCCTAGAGCACGGGTTCTCAACCTAAGGCCCGCAGGCCAAATCCAGCCTGTGGCAACCAACTCATCCAGTCCACGCTCCAGCCACTGCTTCTTCTGCCACCCCCTCAATCCTTGTCTCCTCTGCTTGGCTTGCCATGTCCCTAACAGCACTCCATAGCAGAGTGGATGTTGTAAGTACACCAGGAATCCACACATGACCTGTAGAGGGCTCAAGCACATGGTGTCGCCATGTCCATGAGGGACCTGACCTAACCAATTAAAGTCTGGAAGCTGTTTAAATATACCAAAGCAATGTATTTTGAGTATCAAAACAGCACTGAACAGTGTCTGAATTTAGGCAAGTTAAATCAAATAAGATCACCGTCATCATATGGCAAGAATCTATGGGAAGAAACCCCTTTTCTTTTTCATTGTTTTGCCAGAAGAGTTGTCAAAGTCTTTTGTTGCTATAAGTCATTAGATTTAAAGATTACATTGTGTGATTCAGTAGTTAGAGAGGGTGGCTCTCAATAGGATGTTCTCAATAGGATGAACCTTGGGTTGTCATGGTTAAAAAACCCATCACCTAAAGATTACCAATGTGAGAATGACTGCAACAATTTCACTATGCTGAACAGACCTCTGTGGTCTAGCAGATTTTGCAGACCAACGCATGCCTGTTTGTGTCTGCAGGGTAACCATTCCTTTTGACGGAGCCCCGTCAGTGAGGATGGTTATAGCACTTGAAATAGGTGCAGTTAAAAGCATGGAAGTAAAACCAAGAAGGATCTTTGTAATTAAGACAAACTTGTAATTAAGACAAACAGTGGCTCAAGTGGCTAAGATGCTGACTGGGAGGTGGAAGGTAAGCAGTTTGATTCCCGAGTACTGCAGGTCGGAATGAGCTCCCGTCTTTGTCCCAGCTCCTGCCAACAGTTCGAAAGCAAAAAATTGCAAGTAGATAAATAGGGACCACTTCGGTGGGAAGGTAACAGTATTTGATGCGCTACGGTGTCTAGTTATGCCTGCCACATGACCACGGAAACGTCTGCACAAGCAGACAGCACTGGCTCTTTGGCTTTGAAACAGAGATGAGCATTAAACCCTAGAGTCAGATACAACTGGCTTTCAAGCAAGGGAAACCTTTACTGTGATCCTTTGAAATCATGTATGCAAGAACAGAAGCACTGGGAGACACAATGCAAAGATAGAGCCATTCCTCAATGTAACCACATTCTCTTTCGATGCTAACAAAGGCACTTGGAGTTTTGTGATTTTTTCTCAGAGGTGTGCGAAGTGGCTGTCTATCTGCCTTGACCGCCAGTCAAATCCACATTTATGCCATTAACAGCTGCCGATAGACCAGCCTGATGGGCTTCAGTATCTACATTTTGACACATTTTGATCATTTCAAGCAGCTGACAATCCTGATTTGCATTGTCATAATACCACTGGCTGAGCAGTGTTTTAGCATCAGGAATTTTAGCCTGAGCACACTGAGCAAAACTGCGTCTATCCACTTGCATTTGAGCAGTGGTAGAAGAGTAATTGCCTTCACCCAAAAGCATGTCCTTGGAAACAGGGATCTGCTTTAGATCATTCTGTATGGCAATGTGAGTTGCAGCATCATGATATTCCTGACTCCTAACTGCATATATTGGGCAGGGGTGATCACTGTTTCTGCCAATGACTGCCATTCCCCTGGGGTCATTTTCATCTCTCCTGCTGAGCTCTCAAGAATTCCTTTTGTATAGGCACTTGCCACACTCAAGCTCACTCTCCTTCACTTTGTAAAAGTTAAATGGGAGAGGTTCCTAACCAAGCTGAATAAGTCCTGGCATCTGGTCAGTCATTCAAATTTCAGGACATGTAGCCATCAAAGGCATTGAATTCTCAATCGCTTGCAGATTGTTAGAAACTTTAGCGATTGCTTGCTGCATGGGAGTCTGTGTTGGGAGAAGGGTGAAAATGGCAGCAATGTGTGGCTGAGAAAGTGCCTAATCCTGGATCAGGCGGGAGAGGAGGGCGGGGCTGAAATGGCTCCGCATACATTGGTAATGGAGGGAAAAGAGAAATGAAGGGTAGAGATCCAATGGGTGGATGTTGGATTGAGGCCGTGAAGCGGCCCTTGAGGTCCCGGAGGAGACTGGTTAAGTAATGACACGAGGCAAGATGGAGTGAAGACCAGTGGTTTATTGAGGGAAAATCATCAGTATATATTATGTTCAAGGCTGCGTGTGGTAGAATCGTCATCTGACAGAAAATCACATCACCCATTTACCCGGGTTAATTGGGAACCTCTCTTGGGGAAGTTAATTAACTAAGGCAAATACTGACAGGGGAAATCCATTGTTCATGGCTTGCTCAAGAGTAAACATGGCCACTATTTGCACTAGAGCTTGGGCTCTTCTGTGAGTGAATAATTGCCTAATCGCTAACAGGAGTTAGCGATCTCGCTTCCCTCAGCAGAACTGTCGGTCAGGTCAGATGTGGGTGAATCAACCCTATGATTATTAATCCGCTCCCCAATTTCCATACTGGCAAGGGCCAGTGGCCAGGAGCTTTCTCGACTGGTTTAACCTCTGCCAGGGGCCGTATATGCCAATTGTGCTCGCGGAACCCGCACCCCCCCTTTTTCTGTTATTTTTGGACCTGACAGACGGCCCTGCATAGGAGGGGCATCAGCTGGTGTGTGGGAATGACGTGTCGGGGTTCCCTCCATGGGGGACATCTCGATAGCAGCGAGGGAATACATTGCACAAAACAACACACTGTTGTGCCCAGTATTACCACCCCCACAATCACTTTGAGTGTCATCTGAAGCCATCCCCATGGGAACCACGACCACAGCGAATCCCACCACCCCCATGAAGCATCCTCCTTGATGTTCTTAACTAGGGTGTGGAGGTCCGTGAGCTGGCTTTGTACCTTGTGGGTATTGTCTGTGAGATTAAAGCAACACATGCCATGGACAGACTCGCAACCCAAATGATGTAACAACAGGGGATAATCGATAGCTGCTTGATTATCCAGTATGGCATGGCGAAGCTCTGTCTGCTCCTGATTGAGCAGCGCTATTGCCGAGGAGGTGTGGTTAATGGCTCTTGCAAAAGCGCAAGCCAATTGACCAATTCTCCGAGCGTTGCCTATGGCTAAGCCTGGCACGCTGAATATACTGACTGCTGCCTGGTTTTTCAGAGCTGTGGGTCTGAATTCAGACTGCTTTCTGTAGCAAGGCAAGACAATGAGATGTGTAATTGATCACTTACTGTGACCTAAGGTGATTCTAAGCTATTTCTGCAACTTCTGGCGTTGTGCAAATGTCTTTCTAGCACCTATGGGGAGGTGTGAAAATAACTTACTGGCTGGAGATTGCCGGCTACCGGGTGCTCAATCTTTCCAAGCAATGGGCCGGTGCAAACATGGGCCGGTCTGGCTTCCTTTGTTGGAAGCTGGCCGTTATTAACAATATACGACCCTACGTATACAGAAATTCAAGTGTCCCTTGCAAATCCCAACTGGAGCATTGTACAAGGCATAAATGAATAAAGAGCAACTACAGATAATAGCAATAGAAAACATTCAGCAGCTTCTTGAAGATGAGGCTTCCCTTCTTGGTGGGGTTTCTTGGAAAAGTCTTGTTTTGTGGAAAAGCATGGTCCTTAGAAGTGGCACTGAGTATGCAAAATGTTCATAGAATGTCTTTGGAGATGTAAGTCATAAAGGAAGATGGACAGCTGATGACATCCAGGACAGTGACTGGCAGTGACTTTGCAATAGCTGAACTTGGCATCCGGGCCTGATTCTGGCCTCTGGGACCTGCATGGGGAAGAGACTTGTTTGGGAGATAAAAATTCTGAAAGAGTTAGTTAGTTTTTGCACTTATAGGATAGCAATTGCTGTGCAACTATGGGATGTTGTTTGTTTGGCAATGTAGGACTTAAGCGTCCGATAGACCCGTTCCACAATCGCTTGTCCCTGCGGATTGTACGGAACGCCAAAGGTGTGCTTAATATCCCAGGTGGCCCTGAAGGTGGCCAGCTGCCTGGAGCTGTAAGCCGGGGCGTCATCGGACTTCATGTGCTGAGGTTCGCCCATGGCCGTGGGAAAGGAGATGCTGCTCCACATGGGGAGCCGTTTCTCCCTTCTGTGCTGTTACCCAAACAAACTGTGGGAAGGTATTAATGCAAACGTGCATGTACTGCCATTTGCCAAAATGTGGGGCATGTGTGACGCCCATTTGCCACACCTGGGTGGCCTCTGTCCCTCGTGGGTTGACCCCCCACGAGGCCCCCTCCGGTGCCCCTGCACGATGCAGACAGGAACGGACTATGCCTTGGGCTTGGGAAAGTGGCAGGTTGAACTGCCTTGCAAGTGCTTTGGCATTCTGACGAAAGAATGCATGACTCTGAATTGGAGTCGTGAATACACCTAAAACTGATCGTTGCTGAATTTCTTTTGCGGCCGCATCCGCTCTGCTATTGCCCGCGGAAATCGGACCAGGTAGGTCCTGGTGACTTCGGATGTGGGCAATATAGAACGCTTCTGTGCGGTTCCGCAAGTGAAATTGAGCTGTGAGGAACAGACTCAGCAAATTTTTGTCTATCGCGGGAGTGATGTATGCTCCCGGTAGACTGTGAAGCAGATTCCTGTACTGGCTGTCAGTAATTATGTTGAAGCGTTCTTTGGCAAAGGTGCGCAAAGCGAGGTTCACGGCTGCCAACTCTGCCCGCTTGTGGAAGAGTCAGGAGCGTGCGCCAAGCTTGGTCCTCTTGCCAAGTAAGAACCTAGTATGTGCGACCCCCATAAGTGAAAACTGTCCTAGCCCCCCGAAGGGGAACCAGTGACATTAATTCACACAAGGTGACTGTCTGCGTTTGAAGCGAGACGAGTCTGGGGTCTTATGGCAAACCTTGGCGCATGACGCGCCAGGCTTCCCTTGGGTAAATTTCTCATGAAGGCCCCCCTGCGCACATCCGCCCGTGCGTGCACACGTTTACTGGAGTTATTCTTGTGCTCCTGGAGAAGGGTGCCAGATGCTGGCTTAGCCTTTTGCCTGTGCTTAGACTAGCAGCAAAAAAAAAGGAAGGGGTGGCCTGAAAACGCCTGTATCTGATTGAAAGTGTGACCTGACTGCATTCTTAAAATGGTCCTAGGCTTTCCTGGCTAATGAGTGGCACTCTGCACATTCTCAGGAGCTCAGGGACTAATCCTTCCTCTGTGCTCTGGAGTTTGCGAAATGTGTCTGCTCATTAGAGAGGGTGCTGTGGGCCAGGTGCCATACTTAAAATGACCGACTAAGACTTATTAAAAACAAGCCAACTATGACGTGCCAGCTGTAAGGAAATAATACACAAAAATGAAAAGACACACAAGTTAAACATTTCCAGCAGGGAGTTCCACTGGCGAAAGGAGGAAAGATAAAGCAGAAGTTAGCACAATGAGAATGCAACAACTCTTATCATAACGAAATCAGATTAGGTCAGATAATTAAGACAACCAGGTCCTCCTGTTAAGAGATCCCTACCAGTAATTAACTCTGGAGCCTGTGAAAGGAAGCAATTTAAGACTATAAAAAGAAACAAATTGGTTACTATTAAGGCCTGGAGAGGAGTTTTGTTCCTGTAAAAAGGTAACGATTAAGCATTTTCTGAATATACAGAGCGCAAGGATGTTTGCGTGCTTTTTCCTGTGAAAGGGGTACAATGAGTGAGTTACTCTACACGGATTAAAGTCAAAATACCAGAACAATATCTTTCTTAAGAGAATGAAGGAGAGTTAGAATGATTCTCAACCTGCGGCCAGATGCGGGTAAGTGGGCCAGATGCGGCCCACGTCGCCCTGCCACTACCTCCACCAAGCCAAGAAGGGCTGTGCGGCGAAGGAAGGGCAGGATGACTGTCCGGGCCCCCAGAGCTGCCTGAGGCCCCGGAACTTGGCCCCTGACTTTAAAGGGTTGAGAACCGAGGTTACAAGATGATAACACAGTACACACATGAAGACAATGCAATTCTCTCACTCCTAGTGAGATACGTGACTCCAAGATGCTAAGCGACATTCAGACACCTTGAAACACAGAGATGGGGGTTTGAGGAACACAGACGTAGGGAGGGGCCCCATAGTTTATGATTTAGTGAGGAAAACTCATAGAAGTGATTTTTGTTTTCAGATCGCGCTTCTGAAAAGAAAAATCTGTTTTCCTGAGTGGCAAGGATTGCAAAACCGGTTTCCAAGAGTGACTTAATCCCTCGACAAAGAAAAAAGTCTCAAGGGAAGAAGGGGGGTCACCCTGCCCTATTGCAGGTTAGGATTCCCCCCACCCACCCTCCTGCTTTCGCTGCCCTTAAGCTGCTAAGCAGGCAAGGCAAAGGGGCCTTGTTCACCATGCTTTCTCAAACCTTAAATAGTTCCTGCCCATGAGCAGAGTGCAAACTGTTTAACACATATTTCACAGTGACATTACCACGCAGTTACACACAAGGAACACTTTTTCAATCATACTGTGGTCATAGAGACAAGGCTTTTGCAATCATACACAGTTCTTGCAGTCATACATTCAGTGGTGCACCACTCATACACACATTTATTTACGCATTCGCACATTCCTCCCCTGATCTACAGTGTTCTATCCTACACATGAGGAGATGACTTATACACAGCTGGCCCTGTACAACCATCTGGGTGCTTCTACTTAGGGGTGAGTTTCTCTGGGCTACTCCAAGGTGAGACAAGTAGGTTCTGCCTGTGCCTTGGGAGAGCTCGGGGTGCTATTGCTGGGATGGTTCCTCTGGCATAGCCAGGGCGATGGCTGCCTCCTTTCTAGCCTGGGCCAGATGCATGCCGGAGGGCCGGACTCGCGGATCTTGGTGCTGCCTCCTTTCCAGTGCCAGCGTGGCCATTTGGTATTAAGATCCGGACAACCTTTTGAAGATCTGCCTGGTCTAGATTGGCATTCTCTTCTAAGGTGTCTCATTTTTCCACACTGGAAGCAGGCGCCTTGGGGTTTTGGCACTGCTCTGCGCCTGAGTGTGGTAATGGGTCTGCTCTGGAGCCCTGCGTGGCCAGGGGCCATGCAGATTTCCGTGAGCAGTGGGCGCTGAGCAGCCCTGCCTGAACGTGTGTCTGCCTTCAGATAGGCTGAACACAGCAGTTGGGCGCTAGCTAATTGTGCCACTGGCAATTTCCCCGTGAATGGATCTTCCTCACCCATGCGCTGAATGGAGTTCTTAATTGGCAGGGAACTTGTAACTGTCAGAGAAGCGCCAGGGCTTCTCATGCCATGAATTCCTTGAGTGACGTCTGCAGCTGTCACTGAGGGAATGCTCCCTACACTGCCCTGCTTAAGCTGAAATGACGGATAGAGACTCCTTGGGGCTGATGGTTCTGACTGCGCTGGGGGTTTCTGGGTCTCTATCTGGACTGGGTCATCCTCTACTAAGAGTTTCCTACATTTGCTCCATGTGCGAGTTATGCCATCTGAAGCTCTCGGGGGTTGCTGAATGCAGACTCCTATCTGATCCCAGAGCTGAAGGGATAACGTACCTACTTCTGGGTAAAGCAGGCAGTGTTCCCTCAAGAACACCAAAAGCCGCGCTAGTTCTCCACTGTGAAAGCTTATCTGATATACCCTGGCCAGGATTTTGAATTCATCCTCATGAATTCTTTGACTAGCGGGCGGACGTTGCCGCTGAGGACAAGTCCCCATATTACCTGCCGGGTCCTTTGAAGTCTCCTTCTCGGGACGATTCGATGCGTCTGTAGTTCAGGCAATAGGTTTTGCGTGACGAATCTCTGGGTAGAGCTCTGAGCGTGGACTGCCGCCACGGGCCCTCGGTAGCCTCTGCGCTGTCAGGGGTTCACAGCCGACCCTGAGCGGAACGCGTTTTTCCGTGCTGCAAGCCACCGCGATAGCTGGAGCAAGCTGTAGGATGCCTCTCTGAGATGCCTCGCCGCGTAGCTGTCTTCCCAATCGGATGGCTTTCCGACTGGGGCTGCCGCGCTGTCCTCCGGGGTGATCGGACACGGTTCTAGCGTAGAACCGGACCGTGTAGATTGCTTACTCACGAGTAGAATCACGTCGCGGGTCACCAGATGTTGGATTGGGGCCGTGAAGCGGCCCTTGAGGTCCCGGAGGAGACTGGTCAAGTAATGACACGAGGCAAGATGGAGCGAAGACCAGTGGTTTATTGAGGGAAAACCATCAGTATATATTATGTTCAAGGCTGCGTGTAGTAGAATCGTCATCTGACAGAAAATCACATCACCCATTTACCCGGGTTAATTGGGAACCTCTCTTGGGGAAGTTAATTAACTAAGGCAAATACTGACAGGGGAAATCCATTGTTCATGGCTTGCTCAAGAGTAAACATGGCCACTATTTGCACTAGAGCTTGGGCTCTTCTGTGAGTGAGTAATTGCCTAATCGCTAACAGGAGTTAGCGATCTCGCTTCCCTCAGCAGAACTGTCAGTCAGGTCAGATGTGGGTGAATCAACCCTATGATTATTAATCCGCTCCCCAATTTCCATACTGGCAAGGGCCAGTGGCCAGGAGCTTTCTCGACTGGTTTAACCTCTGCCAGGGGCCGTATATGCCAATTGTGCTCGCGGAACCCGCAGGTGGATCTACCAGAGGATGTTTGATCTTTTCAATTACATCTCTACACAATTGCCAAGTATGTAAAATGGGTGCAGAAGCTTGTGGTTCCTTATTTATTTATTTATTTATTTATTTATTTATTTATTTATATTGCTGCCTTTCTCGCCTCAGCAACTGAAGGCGGCTTGCATCAATTTAAAAACCTCCCTGTACAATAAAACCAGTATTAAGATTATAAAAACATTTAAAATGTGCAAGCCTTGCCTATTTCTGTTAAGAGCTGTGACAGACTTTTATCTGAGACTGCATGTTTATATTGTTTTAGTTCTGTGCAGGACAATGACAATAAAGATCTATCTATCTATCTATCTATCTATCTATCTATCTATCTATCTATCTATCTATCTATCTACGTCTCTGCTGTGCAGAGGGTAGAGAATTTCCCATTAAAAAAAAGACTAGAATAAAGGAGAAAATGAAAGAATACCCACCGAAGTCCAAGAAAGGACAAGGTGCACGCTGATGAGACCCTAAGCCGGGTGGAGTGGGTAGCCTGAGCTTCAAAAAAGCCTCGAAAAGCAAACACGTTGGAGCGCCATATGTTGCTCTCAGGATCCCCAGCCAACAGGGATGATTAGATGAAGAGAATAGACGGGAGAAAAAAATGTATCTTTTGCTAGCCAGCTTTCCAGGGAATCTGCTTGAGTTCCTCTGTCAGCAGCTATTTTTATTAGTCATCCAACAGGAGAGAAACAAATGGCACACAGGGGGGAGAGTGGGGCAGCTACATCAAAGTCTTCAGTACTAGACCCAAAGTCAGGATGTTACCAAATCTTTCCCACAGAGACAGTATCAAAAAAATGTGGTTTTTTTTTAAGTGGGTGGGATATGGGGCTTTTAAAGAGTTTTTATGTGTTTTTAGAACTTGTTGTAATGCCGCCCTGAGTCGGGTTCTGCCTGAGTGGGCGGCATATATAAATATGACTATTAAATTAAATTAAATTAAATATTGTTACAGACTTTAAAATTGTCTTGTCCCTAAATAGTGCATTTCACACCTAAAGTAAAATAAGAAATAACTGGCTCATTTTCCATTGAGGGAATTATTTGGAATGCAGAAGCAATTTTTTTCCTTATCCACTACCTTTTTCTGCTCTGGTTGGGAGAAACAGATGTTTGGAATCTCTTGTTGGAAAAAAGCAGAATCAAGACCAATTTAAATTGGGAAAATGGGCGACAAGGAAAGATTAAAGTCACATACACTTCTAAATATTAAAGATGCCTTTTGCACATGTTGTAAAATAGCAATGCTGCATTATCCTTCTGTATAACACGTACTGGTTTTGATACAGTTTAAAATATCTAAATGTATAATTTAGTAGGTTGGACCACCTGGCTATGACACCTGGAGTTGGGAATTTGAATCCCCCTTGTACATTCTGGCAGAAGAGCCAGTTGAGATTACGAGCAGTGTGTGCTGTCCCCTCTGTAGTTTGGGGAAAACTAGATATTCCCACAATGCCACCACTAGTGAGCCACTTTTGGGGATTAGTAAACCATTTCTAAATATTTAATAATAATAATAATAATAATAATAATAATAATAATAATAATAATAATAATAATAATAATAATAATAATAATAATAATAATAATAATAATAATAATAATAATAATAATAATAATAATAATAATAATTTTTAATTTATACCCTGCCTTTTTTGGCCGAGACCGACTCAAGGTGACAAACAACATAATTAATACAATACAATAATCGCAAAATACAATATAGCAATACAAAAAATAAATCAGTACAATAATAAACAGTACAAATCATATAATAAAAAATTCAAAAATATACATCAGCATTAAATATCTTTTAACATCACACACAATCCTCCTCCCTCCCATCGAAAACCGGCCAAAGGCGGGTTAGGCGAGGGACCAAGGCCCACATAGCGAGGAGGAAAAGGTCCATGGCCAGCTAAACCCAAGAAAGGCACTGAACAAAGTCCACTCCCCCAGGTGCCCCTACTTCACTCGACCGGGGGGACCAGGGGAAGGAGCTTGCGACGGCGCCTGTCTCCCACCCTCAGGGCCAGAGGAGTGAGCCCTGAGGGGAGGCAACATGGCAGCGGCGGTGGCGGGGCTCTAGGCAGCACCTCCCTTTTGAAGCCCTCCGGCAAGCAGGCTCAGCAGGGGTGAGGGGACGCACCTGCCTCCCACCCTTAGGGCCGGTGGAGTGAGCCCTGAGGGAAGGCAACATGATGGTGGGAGAGTCCTGGGAGAGTCCCTATAAAGAGGACTAGTCTTGATGGCACACTATCTATCTATCTGTCTATCTATCTATCTCTCTCTCTCTCTCTAATCTCATCTTGAAGCAATGTTCAAGAATGGCACTTCACTGATATATGCTCCAACCAAATATACCTAATCTGTATGGAAGAGATAGGATTGTCTCCCAGGGAGTCTATAAAGGCTCTTCCACTGGGATCTTCAATAGAAAACAAATTAATTTTTCATCTTGTCTTGTTTTCTTGTTAATCAAGAAAAGTGTATTTAATTATTCTGGCAGGAAGTCATCCACGTAGAGGCAGAGCTCAGCCTGAGGTCAGATTCCAGCTATTCTGAGCGTGGATAGGAAGCTTCACTACCAGCAGAAAATAAGCTAATCAATAAAAGGATCAGATACCACTGGAAGCACCAACCTGGTTGAGAAACCTCAAAGCACAGAGCCTTGAAGTAGCTGCCATTCTTACTGCTCTGCATACTTGTAGTAAAGGGTAGTACTATTCATGCTTGATGAAGGCCTTGACCCACAGAAACAACCGGCAAGGTAGCATCCTGATCTACATATGCCAAACAAGTGGTTATTACTGCAAGCATCAATTGCCACTTAGGTGGCAATCACTTAGGTTCTGTATCACTTCTTCTTCAGGTGCTGTATCCGTTCCGGATATTGGCTATCATCATGGTCACATGGTCAACCCACTATCTCCTGCATTTCATCCATTGGCTCTGGTCAAATTCAGTAGGCAGAGGTATTCTTGAAACAGCTAGGATCATGTTATTCTCTAGAAACTGAAGAAGAAGAAGAATGTGAACATCTCAGGGTAAAGAGATGAAGGTTCTAATTTAGCATTAACTAAAGTCCTAAATCCAGTTATTCTTAAATTAAGCACATTTTCTACACATAGAGAGAAAAGCTGCAGCCTAACCTCTTCCTTTCCTGTGCCATCACTTTCCCACACATGGAAAGGGACTTGTCTGAATATAAGACCTTCTGCTGTCTGGGGGGAATTCACCATGGGAACTCAGATCCTAACATCTTGATTCATGGTGGAAGCCCCCACTGACAGCGGAGTTTGCTGTCTTCAGACTCATTGTGTTCCATATGCAAGGGAACAATAGTATTGGGAAGAGAAGAGGCAGGGAGGCATCATTTCCTTCTGTCTCAAAAGGTTAAAAAAAAGTTGAATAAGACTGAGGTCAAATGCATGGGGACAAAATGCAGACTTTAAAATGCTAAGCCCTGGAAGCTATGGGTCATGATTTGTCAATTTCAGTTTCTCTCTCTCACATGCAACTGTTTTTACTCTTAACTTCTTTCTATTTGGAATGTGAAGAAATTTGTGGGAGGCTTTATAATTTGAAATAAAACAAAATTCTGTTGGCTTAGCTTTGAATGGGCAAATAATATCCATTTGTTATACAAATGATGTACTAAAGGAGTTCTCAACCTTTTTAAGCTGGGGGCTGGTTCACGCTGATAGCTTTGGGGGCTAGATGGCCATTTTGCCCTTCCTCCACCACATGGCACTTCCTGGTGTGGTGGAGGCAATGGGGGGGGGGGACACATGAAATGGTGCCATGGGCTGCATCTGGTCCACAGGCCACAGGTTGAGAATCCCTATTCTAGTAGAACTGATTAATTGACTTGGGTCAAACAGAGCTATCTACATTTTTGGATCCTCTTTGCTTTAGGGCCATAGCCAGGGTGGGCTTGTCCCACCCAGAGTTAGCAGTTTGCCCACCCTGGCAAAGTACGGTTTCCCATAGGAATGCATTAAAAAGACGCTTTGTTGCCCACCCTGAAAAAATATCCACCCACCCACTTTTAGAAACCTGGCTATGGCCCTGCTTGGCTTGCATGACTATAGGGACTAACACTACTCTTTAACTTGCACTTTAACATTACCTTCATTTTAATAATTAACCCTATATTACTGTATGCTTTTAAGAGTATTTGTTCATTTCCTGAGTTGCAAATTTTCCCCCCTGCACATCAGTCTTTGTCGGTGAATTCTGAAGGCATTTCCTATTTTGATGTAAATTGCCGGTAAAATTTACATTTTATACATTTAGTGTCTTGCACGGAAGACAAAGAAGGAGTCGCAGGAAGGACTAACACAGGTTTATTCATTGATGCTCAGCACGAACATGTGGTAATGGGGGAGATACATCTCATTATATACCATAACACAATACATTTGAATCTTGTGCACGGTAGCTTATTGGCTGCTACCGGCGTGGCCTCGCCCAGGTCACGCCTCTCTTCTGCAGTTGTTTTCTCTTCTGCAGTTGTTTTCTGTAGCTCCTGATCATGTGGGGAAATTCCCGCAGCTGTTCGTGATTTGGGCAATGTGGACCATGTGAGACTGAACGCTCGCAGCTGCCCTCTATGGGCGGCTTGCTCGCGTTCCTTAACAGCTGAGATACATTGTGATTGTGGACTGGTTACATTCATATATTTAAAGTAACATTGTACATGCATACATAACATCCCTCCCCCCTAGGATGGGACAAAGTCCCTCAACCATTGTGGCTTGCCGCATGTGCGCCTGGGGCGTGCGGCCGCTTGACTTAACACAGGGGAGCCGGAGGCTCCTGGTTCCGCGGAGTCCTGCCCTGCAAGGGAAAGGGGGGACTCATTAGCGGCTCGGTGTGGCGTCTGTGGTAACCTTGCATTGGGGGACGGGAATGGAATGAATAGTTGGGAAGTGAATCCCTGCCTGCCATTCGAGGAGTTTGGGGACCCCCCCAGTACGAATCTCGGGACCGACGAAGAGGCCCTCGTGGCCTCGCCACCCCCCGCTGCCTGTCCGGGCGTTCTAGAGACTGTGGTGGGCGGACTCGCCCCTGTTGCCTGTCTTGGGGGTGTTGGTCTCCGGGGAGCAGGAGCTATTGTATACTCCAAAACAAAAGGGCTAGGGGGACTGGAAGTACCAGGGGCTGAACTGAAACCCCTCTTCTCGCTAGGACGGGTGGGGGACCACTCCGCTACATCCCCCTGGTACTGCAACTCATAATCATCATCAAACTGATCCCTCTCTTTGAAAGTATCCTCCTCTATGTCTCCCCCTTGGGTAATGCGGGTGGGGGAGGACCCTAACGCTGATTCCCCCTCGCCGGTGACTCGCCTTCGGAGTTGGTCGGCGTGCCTTCTCCAGAGTAGACCTGAATTAGTCTCGACCCTGTAGGATACCGGCCCCGTTTGCTCAACAATTGTACCTGGCACCCACGCTGGCCCCGAGGCCGCGTAGTTTCTGCAGTGAACCGGGTCCCCTACCGCAAAACTTTTGGAGCTCTCTCCCCCTATGCTTATGTTTCTCCCTTCATCCTCCACCCTGGACGGATCCATCCGGTCAAACAGTGTTACCGGACGCCTCCTCATGAGGAGTTCGGCTGGGGAAAAACCTGACGCTAAAGGGGTTGTCCTGTAGCAGATGAGGAACTGGCACAGATGCAGGTTCAACTCACCGGGACCCATGCGCCGCAGTGCGTCTTTCGTAGTGCGCACTTGGCGCTCTACCTGACCATTTGTGGCGGGGTGAAACGGGGCAGCGGTTATGTGCCTGACGGCGTTCCTCTCCATAAACGTCTTGAACTCTGCCGATGTGAAGGTACTCGCGTTATCGCTCACAAGGGCATCTGGCAGGCCGAAGCAGGCAAACAGCTTTCGCAACTGTTTAATGGTTGCGGCAGAGGACGTGCTGTTCATGGGGATTACCTCCAACCACTTGGAGTAGGAGTCGACTACCAGGAGAAACATGGACCCGCAGAAAGGGCCAGCGAAGTCGACATGGATCCGGGACCATGGCCCGCGGGCCGTATCCCATTCCCTATGGGGTAACCGGGACTCCTCGGGCCGAGAGCTCTGGCAGCTCTCGCACATGCCCACTAGGCGTTCTATGTCCCTGTCTATCTGGGGCCACCAAAAGAAACTCCTGGCCAGAGCCTTGGAGCGCACGATCCCGGGGTGGCTGGTGTGCAGTAGCCTCAGCACCTTGGCCCTCAGCTTCTCTGGGATAACCACCCGCTGGCCCCAGAGTAAGCAGCCCCTTTCCAGAGAAAGCTCTACTCTGCGCCTGAAAAATGGCTTGAAATGTTCCTCGGGGGGAGAGGTGGGCCACCCTTTTCTAACCCAGGAACTAACTTGGGCCAGGATCTTGTTGGCCGCCATGGCCTTGGCGAGGTCGGCCGGCACAATTAGGGGTGAGCCGAGAGACTCAATCAGCAGGACTTGGTGTTCCTGCTCTACCTCACACGTGGGGTCCCCTAAACTAGGGAGAGGGGATCGGGACAGGGAGTCCGCATGGGAGATCTCCTTCCCTGGGCGATAGACCAGCTCATATTGGTAGGCGTTGAGAAAAATGGCCCAACGCAGCATCCTGGGGGATAGAATTTGTGGGGTTGATTTGCCGGTAGTGAAGATCCCCAGCAGCGGCTTGTGATCCGTCACTACCGTAAACTCGCGGCCGTATAAAAAATCGTGGAACTTCTTGGTTCCCGCGATTATTGCTAGGGCCTCCCTATCTGTTTGCGCGTAATTGCGCTCGGCTTTCGAGAGGGACCTTGAGTAGTACGCCACCGGGGCTTCCCTCCCGCTCTCCAACACGTGGCACAGGACCGCCCCCACCCCCACCGGGGATGCGTCACAGACTAGCACCACTGGTTTTTTCAGATCAAAATGGGTCAGGACCGCATCCGAAGACAGGAGTGACTTAAGCTCTTTGAATGCCCTCTCCTGCTTGTCCCCCCACCGCATCCTTCTTAAGTAGCGTGTGCAGTGGCTCCGCGACCGATGCCTTCCGAGGCAGGAAGGAGTGATAGAAATTTAGGAGCCCTAGGAATGACTGCAGCTCCGGTTTCGCGGTGGGGCGAGGGGCGTCTCTCACGGCCGCTACCTTGGACTCGGAGGGTTTGATTCCGTCCGGGGTTACCTTAAACCCTAGAAACTCTACCTCCCTCGCGAAGAATACGCACTTGTCCCTCCTCAATCGAAGTCCTGCCCTCTCGAACACTGAGAGAACCCCATCTAGCCTCTTGGCTAACTCTAATTCGCTCCCCGCTGTTATCAACACGTCGTCGAAGTATGGGAGGACGCCTGGAAGCCCCTTTAAAAGGCGTTCCACGAGGGACTGGAAAATTCCGGGGGCCGAATTCACGCCAAACTGAAGGCGCGTTACCTTAAACGCCCCCTTGTGCGTTACGATCGTTTGCGCGGCGGCAGCAGCCGGGGTTACAGAGAGCTGCTGATACGCCTGGGCCAGATCTAACTTGGCGAAAAACCTCCCCCCATGTAGCGTGGCCAGCAAATGGCTGACCACGGGCACCGGATATGCATTTGGCCGAATGGCCTTATTTATCGTACATTTATAGTCCGCACAAATTCTGACCTCCCCATTTGACTTGAGGGCTGTAACGATCGGCGTTTCCCACTCCGCCGAGTCAACTGGAACCAAAATCCCCTGCCCCACCAATTTGTCCAGTTCCGCCTCAATCTTGTCCTTGAGGGCGAAGGGCACTCTCCTTGGCTTGAGGCGGATGGGCCGGATTTCTGGGTCCAGCTCAAAGGAAACCGGGGGCCCCTTGTATTTCCCGAGCCCCTTCTTGAAAACGTCCGGGTGTGCGTCGCACACGTCCCGCATTGGGTCAGTCTCGATGGCGTTAATGCCGGATAGTTCGATCCCCAGGGGAGCAAACCACTGCGTTCCCAAAAGGCAGCACCTCCCCCCTTTTAGGACCACTAGGGGCAGTTTCTCGGAGTAGTTCTTGAACTTCACCTTGAAGTTCCCCACCCCCAACACTGGGATCCCATTTCCCTGCACGTCCCGTAGATTGGATCTCATTACCCGCAGTTTGGGCCGTTTCTCTGGGGGAATGCGCATAAACTCTTTTTGGGACAGGATGGAATAAGAAGACCCCGAGTCTATCTCCATCCTCACTGGGACCCCCTGCAACAGTACCTCTATGAAGAACCGCCAGTGCTCCAGGCCCACGCGGTTCACGCCTTCCTCGCTGTGGCCGGCTGAGACCTTCCTGGTGCCGGCCGCCTTTCGTTGGTGCGTCTGGGAATGGCTGGAACTGCCCTTGTCCTCGACTCGCCCGCGCCTGCTTACTCGGGCGATGTGTCCCTTTCGGCCGCAGTTGTGGCACTCGGCCTTCCGGAACGGACACCTCGTGCGGTCATGGGCCGCCCCACAACCGTCGCAGCGGCGGTCCTGCCGTTCTCGGGTCTGCCGCTTCTCACCTCGCTTCTTGATCCTCTGGACGTCGTCGTCCTCGCTGGAGTAGGGATCCGCTGTCGTGGAGGACTCCTCGGATGACGTTGGTGCGGCGGCGGGCGGTTTGGGGGCCCGCCAGGCCATCTTCGCTGGTGTCCGCCGGGCCGCCTGCACTGGTGACTTGGCCCTCTCGGACGTGGCCCCTCGAGACTTGAATAGCCGGACGCCGCTCCTGGCCTCCTCGGCTGCTTGCGCCTCCCACAGTACCTCGTTGAACGTGAGGCGATGGTCGCGGGTCATGAGCCTCCTCTGGAGCTCCTCGTCCCTCAAGCCGCACAGCATGCGGTCACAGAGGGCCTGGTCCAGGTCGTCCCACTGGCAATGCACTGCTGCAAGCCTGAGGGCCGCCGCGTAGGCGGACACGGATTCGCCCGGTCGCTGGTCTCGCCTGTGGAATGCGACCCGGGCTGGGAAGATCGAGACGGGCGGCTGGAAGTGCTCACGCAGCCTCTCCAGGATACGGTCGATGGGCACCTCGTCCACCTTTCGGGGGGCCACCAGGGTCATCAGGATCCGCAGCGTGGCCGGCCCCACCTGAGACAGGAAGTGGGAGCGCATCTTTGCATCGTCGTCGACGCCTGCAGCCTCCATGGCGTGCCGAAACTGGCACTCGTAGAGCTCCCATTGTTCGGGCTCGCTGACATCGAACTGGTACGGCTTGACCTTGGGATTTGCCATCTATCCCACCTTCATCGCCAATTTAGTGTTTTGCACGGAAGACAAAGAAGGAGTCTCAGGAAGGACTAACACAGGTTTATTCATTGATGCTCAGCACAAACATGTGGTAATGGGGGAGATACATCTCATTATATACCATAACACAATTCATTTGAATCTTGTTGCACGGTAGCTTATTGGCTGCTACCGGCGTGGCCTCGCCCAGGTCACGCCTCTCTTCTGCAGTTGTTTTCTCTTCTGCAGTTGTTTTCTGTAGCTCCTGATCATGTGGGGAAATTCCCGCGGCTGTTCGTGATTTGGGCAATGTGGACCATGTGAGACTGAACGCTCGCAGCTGCCCTCTATGGGCGGCTTGCTCGCGTTCCTTAACAGCTGAGATACATTGTGATTGTGGACTGGTTACATTCATATATTTAAAGTAACATTGTACATGCATACATAACAATACAGTAAAGGATATTTTTAAAAACACACTGTCAAATTCAAAGTGGTAGGCAGTTCAAAATTAAGAAAGTTCTTAAAATCATAAGTTGTATTTCTCTACTCCATGGTTCTGAAGAGGTTGATTGCAGAGCTGCTAACTTTTAATTAGTTTAATAGGCAGATTAATTAGGGAAAGCTTTAATAGCAGGTTAGATTTTTCCCCTCCATTAATTGATGGAGGGTCACTGAAGGACAAATTACTTTGCTGACTGCACAGATTGATAAATTCTCTTCTTCCTTTACCACATCAGATGACCTTTCCACCCTACAGTTTGTATGCCAACTCTTTGTTCTAGAAACTGGAACTTCTGTTTGAATTTTTTTTGCTACTTACTGCTCATATATAAACAGAATAATTGCCAGTTTTCGTGATATAAAGAGTGCTATGTGGCCAACATGTGCAATGTTACTTAAATTTTGAAGCGGGGGGGGGGGGGAGACTTTTTTTTGCCAAAAAATGCAAAAATGGGAAAGAAACTCCCACACCCATCTCAGCAGTTACATTCGTTATAGTTCTTCTAAAAAGTATTTCTAATTTTTCATGATTTTCAAAAGGAATGTTCCTATCCTTACATTATTCCAAAAATTAATTTGTTACAGAGAAGAAATTTGAGAAAGTATATATTGCCCTTCATGTAGCTGTTAAAGATAGCAAACCAGTTTAAAGGAGGGAACCCACTGAAATTAATGGAAATCTCAATTCAGCGCTTCATATAAGAATTCAGTACAAAAGAGAGGTTTGGCTCACCCCCACCCCACTCCACACTCCGTTCAATTGACCAATGACTAAGTGATGAAAGCACTCTGGTCTGACTGTGAACACCTCACTCTCTCTCTCACACACACACGCACGCACGCACACACACACGCACCAAAAAAGTGGGGTATAAATATAAATAAATGCCAGGTAAAATTCCTTATGTAAAGTTCCCTACAATCCTTTAAGAAGACATTCTGTCTCATAGCCTTCATCTAAGCTTCATATCAGTGGAGGGTTTTTGTGAGATATACCCCACTTTTAATATAAATAATATTCAAACATGAAATTCAGGTTGCAGACAGTCTTATACTTAGGAGAAAAATGCACTACAGTGGTACCTCGCTTAAAGAGCATAATGCATTCCATGGGTTTGCTCTTTAAGTGAGTTTGCTCTTTAAGTGAAACACCATTTGTAAGTGACCAATTGTGACTTCTGGTGGGGGGGATTGATTGTGAACCCCGATTTAGTTGTTAAGTGAGGTTTTGGTTGGTTTTAGTTATTAAGCGAGGCGACCATTCAGACCTCAATGAATTCTACAACATGCAGATGAAATGAACATTATCTTACTAAAATGTGAGTTATTTTAAACAACCTGAGAGGGGGACTTTTTTTTTGCTCTGATTCCTGAACTGCTGTATTCTCCTGTGTGCATGAATGAGTCAGTGCTTATAGTTTGCCCCATAAAAGTGAGCAGGATACCTGCAGACTGAAAATGGTTGTTATTCCCCCACTAACACTCCATTGCTACAGTTACCATGCTATAAGAGTTCAGTGGTTCATTTGCTGTCATGCCAAAGAACTGTTGCATAATTATAACAGTTAGATATATATTTTTAAAAATTGGTACCAACTGGTGTGGGCATGGAGCAATGGTGATGGGGGCTGTCCCTGAAAGCAATGCAGGTATTAATGGGTCTGTATCAGAGTGGAGGTACAGGTGGTGACTGCAACAGCAGCAGATTCCCACCCACCGCTTGGACACCTAACATCTGACTGGAAGTGGTGGTGGTGAGAAAAAAGGAAGGAAACCCTTATGGGGAACCAGAGGGTTGGGGTTACTTGGTGGCCATGGATGCAGGGTTAAAAATACCAAGGTCTTACAAAGGTCAGGCAAACCAACAGTAGCACCACATGATCTTAACCTTTTTTTTAAAAAAATCTAACTCGAAACTGGATTCTTTTGATAGCCAAGACACACCTGTATAAAGAGCAGCGGCTAAACTGCTTTTTTGTCCAGTGAACTATTTCCCAGCCTAGTCTCATGCTTTAGCAGTCACTAACTGAGGCCTATTTTTCTCAAGTGGTTAAGATGCTGACTGGGAGGGGAAGGTCAACAGTTCCAAACAAGTACTGCATGACAGAATGAGCACCCATCTCTGTCCCAGCTCCTGCCAACCCAGCAGTTTGAAACCAAGAAATTGCAAGTAGATAAATAGGTACCACTTCGGTAGGAAGGTAAACAGCATTCTGTGCACTTTTGTGTCTAGGCATGCCTGCCACATGTCCACAGAAATGTCTGCAAATGCAGACAGTGCTGGCTCTTCGACTATAAACAGAGATGAGCACTGAACCCTAGAGTCAGATACGACTGGCTTTCGAGCAAAGGCGACCATTACCTTTATCTTTGGCAATTAAATTCTTGTAGAAACCCTTCCAAAACGAGTCTTCAGAAGATCAATTGCCATACAAGGAGTAGTCATGATGAGCTGGTTTTCCTGGAGCAACTGGACATATGAACACAACAATACCGAAATCTCTTCACTTGTTGTTGTTGTTGTTTAGTTGCACAGTCAAGTCTGACCCTTTGCGACCCCATGGACCACTGCATGCCAGGCTCTCTTCACTTCCTGCTATTCATATTTTAATGTAGGCTGGGAGTTTTCATCTTCTCAAGTGGATACTGATTGTCCTTCAGTTCACAATCAGAAGCTGGAAGTAACTGGTTACAATTAACTAATTACTTACAATTAAATCATTATTCCAGTAGCAAAGGTATAGCTATGATATATTAGAGCTCTATGCTGATGATGGACCGTAATGGTAACTTTTATTTTTACACATACAAGAATATGGTCTCACTAAAGGGTGAAGAAAAATATCACAATTTATCTGGTTCGCTCATTCTGCTACCTCATGCTTTCCTTTGGACAGGACATGTGCTGTAAATGGAGCAGAAGTATGCCGTATTAAGTAACTAAAAGGGATATATTTTAATTTCTACTGAGAAACAATGAAGCAAATTAGGAATACCTTGGGCAGATAAGGCAATAAAATGGAGGTAGGGGGAGAGTAGGAGGAGACCAAAGGGAAGAGTGTGTATGAGAGAGGAATGTACCAAGGAATTAGTGGAGTGACACCTTGGAGACTGCAGATAACTTCTTCTTCTTGTGACCCATCCTCCCATTTCTACCATCTGTATGACAGCCCAACCCTGGTCCTGGCTATGGCTGCAGTTTCATGGACTAAGCCATGGAAACTATAGTCTGGGCTGGAAGCCAAGACCTGTCCAGGGTCATGTTCTGGAGCCAGCACCTGGGTGCCAGGAGCTAGGGGACTGGGCAAAAGTTTTTAAAAAGGGACTCTACCCCAGCCAGGTTATATTTTGAACCCTTGAGTGAAGAAACTGGAACCTTGTGAAAGAGCAAGGGGGTTAGTTGAACTATCCTGCCAAGATTGAAATTACTAGGGGTGTCTCTCATTATCTTGCTCTCATACAGGGAAAAGAATTTTTTCACAGTTTCTCATTTACTATGCAAGTATAGAACAGCACATAACTGACATCTTTAGAACATGTGTTCTCAAACAGGCTAGACATTAAAAGCATGGACTCTAAACAGGATAGTTACAATTTATCACACAAGTGACCTATGGATGCATTGAATGGCCTCTGGGAAAAGAAATCTACCTCAGCTTCAGTCTCCTATCCACCACATACCTACCCATATGATGAAAAGGATTACTAAAATACCATATGTGAAACCCTTGTGTTCATGGCAGGTGAGGGGGTGATGTTCCATGTACAACAATCGCCCCATATAGCAACAAAGTTGCATAACAATTAGGTTTTGGGGGGAAATGGTGTCTTGCATAACAATTTCCCTATGGAAAAAAATCATACAATTTTTCAATGGGAAGAACCACTTAGCAAAAAATAAACAAATCGTTGTACGATGCATCCCATAGGGGAAATTGCTATATGATGCATGTATCGTATAGCAATTGTTTTGTACAACAACGAGCTCTGTGGAACGGATTAAACTCATTGTATGAGGTACCACTGTATATTGTTAAATGTTCATGAACGAAACTGACTATTACACAGGAGTAAATATGGGGATTGGCATAAACCTTATGGTGTTCTAATTTGTCACTCATTGATTTCTCCAAACAGCATCATGTAACTTAAGAAAAATTACTTTACTTTCAAAATAATTATTATTCCCCCCCTCCCAGATCGTTGCTTTTAGCTTGGCTTTGTTGCTTGAGCCAACCTAGTGGAAGATGCCACAGAAACCATTTATTATCTGTTTATTGTTTTATGGCATGCTTCTCATTTCTGGCCCACCATTTAATGTGATTGTTCTAACCTGAACCTGTACAGGTGAAACTCGGAAAATTAGAATATCGTGCAAATGTTCATTCAGTTCAGTAATGCAACTTAATATATGAGATAGACTCATTACATGCAAAACGAGATAGTTCAAGCCTTACTTTGTTATAATATTGATGCTTATGGCTTACAGTTTATGAAAACCCCAATCCCCCAATCTCATGTACCCCATAATTATCACATAATCTCATGTATGCTGTGCGCCATAATCATCACAATTATAACAAGTTAAGGCGCGGCATCTTTCGCTTTGCATGTAGTGAGTCTATCTCATATATTTGTTTCACCTTTTAAGTGAAATGTATGAACATTTGCACGATATTCTAATTTTCCAAGTTTCACCTGTATATTTGTTTTGGATTTCTGCATGCTTTTTTTTAGCTTTCTGGACATGGGCTACTTTTGCCAGGCACATCTATAGTATGTAAACATTCCTTATAGGTTTATAAGGTTCACACCCAGAGGCCTAGCACCAAAATATTGGTGATTACTGCAGGTGATGCTAGCATATATTACAGTGCCACAGCTTGAATTACTGGGAGCAGGGGACAAAGGGGTCCTTTTGTAGCAAAGTCATGCTAGTATCAAATGTAGTGTGTCTGCTGTTATTTTTTCAATAATGTACCAGGGGGCATAGATGTCTTACTACTGAGAGAAGTAGAAGGTGGGGCTTATTGATTTCCACATTTCCTCTCAGGAGTTCAAAATAGAGTTCATCACATTACTGTGGCCCACTTTATCCTTATAGCAAATCTGTGAGGTGGATCAAGCTTAAAGGGAGTGACTCACTGAGCCCCACAACTCAGTAGGAACGTTTCGATCAAGACATCTCCAAGACATAGCCCACCATTTGAGTTTTGCTCATTATGTTATAAAGATGTCATGGGGAGGAATTGTGGGCAGGGTTCATTGTCAGAAATGTCACAGATCCAGCCTCCTCTCCAGCTTCTGCAGAAAAAACCTGTGTTGAAGCAAGCCCAGAAAAAAAAATCTAACAGCTCACTGCTAAATTGAACCTATGTGTACATTCATCGTCCATATGTATTTTGTTTAAATGTGACTCACTTTAAAATAAAAGTAGAAGATGAAAGTTCCGTGCAGCATAGGCAGCTCAATCATATGACTTCACATCTCTGGGAGAGCCCCACCCCCCCACCCCCCACCCCAGTTCTTAGTATGGGGATCATGTGACTTAGCAGCATCTTGACCATTCTTCAGCAATGGCTGTGTGAAGGAATCGGCCGTTGGGTCCCGGAGGAGACTGATCAAGTAACGACACGAGGCAATATGGAGCGAGATCAGATCAGTGGTTTATTGAGGGAAAAGCATCATCATATATAGATCAGAAGGCAATGCAGGAAAGAATCGTCATCTGACAGAAAATCACATCACCCATTTACTCGGGTTAATGGGAAATCTCTCTTGGGGAAGTTAATTAACTCGGGCAAACACTGACAGGGGAAAACCATTGTTCGAGGCTTACGCCAGAGTAAATATGGCTTCTATTTGCACCCAAGATTAGGCTTAGCTGCGAGTGAGTGATTGCCTAATGGGTAACGGAGTTTAGAGATCTGCTCTCTCAGCAGAACCGCCGGTCAGGTCAAATGTGGGTGAATTAACCCTCTGATTATTAATCCACCCCCCCCCCCCCCGATTTCCATACTGGCAAGGGCCAGTGGCCAGGAGTTTGCTCGACTGGTTTAACCTCTGCCAAGGTTCTATGCCAATTGGGCATGCGGAATCCGCAGCTGTGACCATCAACAACAGCATTTCACAGGAACATGGTCAGTCATATGCACTTTCACCACACATGGAGTGACTGCTACTGCCGCACACCTTTCTATCCAAAGCACAGTCAATCAGTACTCTCTCCTCAAATACAGCAGGGCAGAGACTTAGTGATGGGACCTGCTCTCTTCTCTCAGCCTCTGCTCAGCCTCAGGAAGCTGTTGTTGTTCGACTTGTATGCCACCCCACTTGCAAAGTGACTCTGGGCGGCTAACAAAGATACAAAATATACAGTTATAATTACAATTGCAAGGTACCACATTATCATAATACAAAAACATTTCAAAACATATCCCAATTACAATTACAAAATATTGAATTATCATGATAAAAAACCCTTCAAATAACAATACATGGAAAAACATCATAAACGCGACCCCACCAACTATGTCTGAGTAGAGTCCGGCGGTGGCAGCAGCAGCAGTGGTGGCAGCAGCAGCAGCAGTGGCAGCGGCAGCGGTAGCAGCAGTGGCGGTTCAATGGCTGGCCAGCCAGGCTGTACAGCTGTGTCTCCTTTCCTCAGCTGGGCTGGCTGAGGGAGAGTCTGATGGTGCTGGCATCGGCGTTTTAATGGGCAGGCAGGCAGGCCGTACAGCTGCATCTCCTTCCCTCAGCCAGGCTGGCTGAGGGAGAGTCTGGTGGTGGCATTGGCGTTGGCGGTGGCGGCATCGGCGGTGGCGGCGTCGGCGTCGGCGTCAGCGGCGTCAGTGTCGGCATTGCCGTTGTTTTTATGGCCGGCCAGCTGGGCTGTGCAGCTACATCTCCTTCTCTCAGCTGAGCTGGCTGAGGGAGAGTTCAGTGGTGGCAGCGTCGGCTGCATCTCCTTCCCTCAGGCGGGCTGGCTGAGAGAGAGTCCAGTTGTTGTTGTTGTTCAGTTTCATAGTCAAGTTCGACCCTGTGTGGCCCCTTGGACCACTGCACACCAGTCACCCCTATCCTCCACCATCCTTCTCAGCCTGCTCGGCTCTACGCCCATTGCATCAACAATGTCATCTAGGCATCTCATCCTCTGCCGCCGCCTTCTCCTTTTGCTTTCTTCCCCAGCATCAAGGCTTTCTTGAGTGAGTCCTCTCTTCTCATTTGGTGTCCAAAGTACTTTAGCTTCATCTTCAATATTTGTCCTTCCAAGGAGCAGTCAAGGTTGATTTCCTTCAGGATTGACTTGTTTGATCTCTTTACTATCCAGGGTACCCTCGAAATTCTACTGTCATTTTTAAAAAGGATAGCTGGCATCATGCTTAACAAAAGCAGAAATATTTATATATAATGCTTATTTATTGGCCAAATTCCTGTTGTGTAACTACTCAAATGGTACAACTTTTGGAAGCAAATTGGCTCAAGTTAAGAAAGCACTGCTACACAACTGATCATGGCCAAAATCCAGTTGCTTGGTATAGTAAATCACACTAAAGGAGGCCCATTGGATCAATGGGATTTGATGAGTCAATTCTTCCATGAGTTTCATTGAGTCAATGAGCCTGCTCTAGTGCAGTCTACTATGTTTAGCAACAGGGTTTTAGCTATGGTGGTTTACCTCCAAAGTTATACCATTTGTTCTGCAGCAATGTAACTGGGTTAAAGGGATTTGGCTGCTGGACATGTAGCATCCTTTTTGGTGATGAATGCCCTCCTTTTTGGCAGGCTTTGCTTTCTGTATCAACTTTTTAAAAAAACGATACAACAATAGGCCCCCTGTTAGTATATCAGCAAACTAACTGTAGGTTTGCCATATTGTGTAAATACTAATTTCGTCTTCAGATCATTTGAGTTTGAAAAGCTGAATCTCTAAACATTCCTTTCATGAGGTGGCTTTGTTTCACAATATTGTTCTGTATGCATATTTTGGTAATGATCTAAACCTTCCTTTCTTCTACAGAGTGATAATGCTACACTTTACTTTAAAGTTGGTGTGAAGAACATGGTACAGTGTTTCTTCATGCAGATGCTCAAATCCCTGATGAGCATTTTCTTGTATTAATTAATGACATGCTGGCATCAGGTAAGCAAAAACTCACAAATATAAAAAAATCAGAGACATTGAAAGGGTCTCTCTTTTGTATTTTTATTTAAATATCAGCTTTTAATGTGATCACTGAAGACTTCATGGGCTTTTTTTAAAAAACCACTTTGATAAATATATTCATGATCAAAACAGTTGAGAAATAGAAGATCCTGAAGTGAGCAAAAGGCCACCAGGTTTTGAATAGGCTTCATCAGCAATGGGGGAAAGGTCAGCTGTTGAGATGAGTTATAGGAGCTATTAAGTCACCTTTGTGACATTAACAGCACAAGCCTCAAAACACAATCAGCTGCAATCAAGGGGGAGGAGGAGGAGAGAGAAACACTGTTTATTATAAAATGCTTCCACTATTTTAATATTTGATATTGTTAGATAAAACGGCAGGATCTAAGTTCACACACATTTTTCCAGCGTGGGTTGCAAGTGCTAATAATTTGTGGTGCATCTTTTAGAGTCAAAAAACTGCACAGGGAGTATGTGCCTATTTGCCATGGACAGGAGCCAAATTATTCTTTGTCCTTCTAGTATAGTTGGAGATGCTGGAAGTGCAAAGGTGTTCAGAAATGCCTGTAGGGAGAATCTGTACATTTTCATTTTACATTAGCTGGTTTGGAATATTCATGTCATTCCTAATAACATTTCAAAAATTAGGTCTCTCAAATCATTCCTGGTAAATGGTGATGGGAGTGGTGTTGAAAGGCATTTTCTGATCAACACAGTTCGGGATCATTGCACATGCTCAAAATAATTTCAACATTTAATTAGATCCTTATTTATGAGCACAGAAGAAATTTGTTTATTTCTTTTGTGATCCCCCCCCCCCGCGTACCTTTTTAATTTTGTTTTATTTTCACATTTCTAGCACGTCAGGCCTTTTATTCAAGACAAAAGAGAAAGTCTCTTTCAGATTCTTCTGTTTGGGTTCCCCATTTATTTTTCCTAGCACTAGTCAAAAATTAAGTCAAACAGAACTTTGGAAACTACTTTGGAAAATGGAGAGAGGCAAGGCAACAGAGATTCAATCCATTTCAATGCAGGCAACAGCCCATGAGAAATAAAAAGCACCAAACCTCACCCAAACCAAATTATATATTTTAATAAGTATGTATTAATTTAATTTAAATTAAATTAACTTAAATTAACTTAAATTAAATTTTAATAAGTATGTATTAAATTACCAGTCTGGCCACGTTATCCTGCTATTGTAATAGAGCAAACCATACTGCCAGTAACTCAACACTGAGTGTCAGGCAGCGGTTAATTAACCTGACCACCCTGAGGACTAATGGCTTGAGTGCTGAAGTCCACAGAGAAGGGTGATGTTCCCCAAGTGGATTAAAGCCCACTTGAATCCATCTTGATGGAGGGCAGCAGCTTCATCAATACTGGCCTAGGGCTGAGGAGGACTTTGCATGTCAAAAGGGCTCAGGACCAGAAAGTGTCTCGTGGTATGGGTGTCACACTGCAATGTGGAAGGCAGATGAAAGGCCACTGCATTATATTCCCAGGACAGTCTTCATGGCTGATCGGCCAGAGGATCACCAATATTCGGTTTTGGATATGGAAGAAGAAGAAGAATAATGTATTAAATTAACTAAATAACCATTTTTAAAAATCAGTCTGAACGGTTGTGTGTGTGTGTGTGTGTGAGAGAGAGAGTGTGTGTATGTGTGCTATATACTGTATATAAAACCAAAGTGTTATCTTGTATGTTCTTTATACAAATCGACACCACTGCACCAATTGCGCTAAAAATTTCCACGGGCCTACCTTTACCCTTTGAGAGTGCTGGGGCAGGAGACTGGCAGCCCATTTCAGGGTTTGCACCCCCCAAAAGGGCTGCAAAGCCCCCCCCCCCGACAGGGAAACCAGCCAGCGGAGTCGGTCCTACACGCGCAGAATGGCTGCGCCAGTGATCCGGGCAGGGGTGTGCATGCCACGGACATGCATGTGAGAGTCCCTCACCCCATCTGGGCCTACGTGCCCAAAGACAAGGGTTGCACAGGCCCCACCCGCCACCCGACGGGACAAATGGCCAGGGAGGGCAGCTGTGCGCATGCATGACCATCCATGCGTGTGAGGTGCCCTTGCCGGCCATCTGGGCAGTGGCACGCATGCGGTGGCACACATGTACGACCACACATGGAGGCACACTGTGCCGTGGCCATGACCAAAATGGCGGTGGCATGTTTAGTGTATGAAAACCAAGACACAGGACACAGCCTCGGGCTGGGTTAACTCAGGTTTATTGCATCGTGGACAGAGGGAACATGAGGTAATGGCGGATCGATAGCTCTTTATATACAGGAGTAATACATTTGAATGCGCGGCGTTGTTGGGAGGTGTGCTCTTTCTTAGGGAGGAACCGGGGGCACTGGGGGCTAACGAAAAACCCCTCTTCTCGCTTGGATGGGTGGGGGAGCACTCCTGAAAACCCCCCCGGTTTGCTAAATCAAAACCAAAATTCCATTCGGGGGCAGCGGTCGCGAACTCCTCTCCCCCTTCCCCGGCCTCTGAAGGAACTGGTTTATCAAAAGGATATGAGTCGGGGCCGCCGCTTCTTCCTTCCCCCCTTGCTTGGGACTGTTGTCCGCTGCTGTCTCCCCCTTGGGTTAAACGGGTGGGGGAGAACCCTAACGCTGAATCTTGTTGGTGATCCTCACTCACTGGCCCACTTACTCGGTGCCTCAGTTGGTCTGCGTGCCTCCTCCAGAGGAGACCGGTGTGGGTTTCGACCCGGTACGAGACTGGCCCCGTCTGTTCTACAACTGTCCCCGGCACCCAGGCTGGCCCTGCGCTGGCATAGTTCCTGCAATGAACAGGGTCGCCGGCGGCGAAACCTTTCGAGACTGCCAACCCTACGTTCTTCCCTTTATCCTCAATTCTTGTGGGGTCTAGCCTGGACAGGAGCGTAGTCAGTTTTCGCCGCATCAATAGCTCTGCCGGCGAGTAACCCGACGCTAAGGGGGTCACCCTATACGCTAGTAAGAACTGACATACTTGGTGATTTAGGTCCCCGGGGCCCATGCGCCGGAGCGCCTCCTTTGTTGTACGCACCAACCGTTCCACTTGGCCATTCGTGGCCGGGTGAAACGGCGCGGATGTGACATGCCGAATGGCGTTTGCCTCCATGAATGCCCCGAACTCTGAGGAGGTGAAACAACTCGCGTTATCGCTGACTAAAGTGTCGGGTAAGCCGAACGTTGAAAAGACTCTCCGTAGTTGGCTAATTGTAGTGGCGGAGGACGTGCTCTTTACCGGAATGACCTCCAGCCACTTTGAAAATGCATCCACCACCAGGAGAAACATGGTTCCTCGGAAAGGGCCAGCGAAATCTACGTGCACCCTGGACCATGGCCCCCTTGCTGTGTCCCATTCCCTGTGCGGAAGGCGGGCCGCCTCTGGTCGGGACCCCTGGCACGCCTCACAAGTGCCGACCATGTGCTCAATGTCCTCGTCCAGCTGTGGCCACCAAAAGTAGCTGCGGGCCAGCGCTTTGGAGCGAACGATGCCCGGGTGGCTGACGTGCAGCAGTTTGAGCACCCTCGGCCGCATGGGTGTCGGGACCACCACCCGTTGGCCCCACAATAGGCACCCCCTTTCTATGGACAGCTCTAGCTTCTTCCAAAAGAATGGGTCGAATTCCTTGCTTGGGGACGATGCTGGCCACCCTTTCTGCACCCATGAGCTGACTTTCTCCAGCGTTCTGTCCTTGCCTGTCGCCCTGGCTATGTCGGCTGGTACTATTGGGGGTTCGTCTAAAACCTCGATTAGCAACACCTGGCGGTCTCTTCCTATTCTGGCTTTTTGGTCGTCCGACAAGGGCAAAGGGGATCTCGAAAGCGCATCAGCATGGCTGATCTCCTTCCCGGGCCGGTACACCAACTCGTGTTGGTATGCGTTAAGAAAAATGGCCCATCGCAACATTCTCGGGGATAGTATCTGCGGCGTGGGCTTGCCTGCCGTGAAAATCCCTAACAGGGGCTTGTGATCCGTCACGATTTTGAACGGGCGGCCATACAGAAAATCGTGAAACTTTTTGGTCCCCGCTACTATTGCTAATGCCTCCCTGTCGGTTTGTGCGTAATTTCGCTCTGCTTGGGACAGGGACCTTGAATAAAACGCAACTGGGGCCTCTCGACCGTCATCCAACACGTGGCAAAGCACCGCCCCCACCCCCACCGGTGATGCATCACAGACTAAGACCACCGGCCGTTTGGGGTCGAAGTGCGTAAGGATTGCGTCCGATGTTAAAAGTTGCTTTAGTTCGTTGAACGCCTTCTCGTGCTCGTCACCCCACATCCATGTCTCCTCCTTCTTAAGTAACCGATGAAGCTTTTCGGCCACGGAGGCTTTCCGCGGGAGGAATGTATGGTAAAAATTGAGGAGCCCCAGGAATGACTGAAGTTCGGTTTTGGATGTGGGGCGAGGGGCCTTCTTAATGGCTGCTACCTTGGATTTGGACGGCTTAATACCCTCGGGTGTGATCCGAAACCCCAAAAACTCGACCTCGGTTTCGAAAAAAACACATTTGTCCTTCCTCAGCCTCAGCCCTGCTTTCTCGAACACAGTTAGCACTTTATCCAATCTCTTTGCCAGTTCGGCCTCACTCCCCCCTGTTATCAATACGTCATCAAAATAAGGTAACACCCCCTCCAGCCCCTTCAGGAGGCGTTCCACAAGCGACTGAAAAAGGCCGGGTGCCGAGTTCACGCCGAACTGTAAACGCGACACCTGGAACGCTCCCTTATGTGTGACTATCGTTTGTGCCGCGGCCGTGGCGGGAGTTACGGGGAGTTGTTGATAGGCTTGTGCCAGGTCGAGCTTAGCGAAACACTTTCCCCCATTTAGCCTGGCCAAAAGGTGGCTGACCACTGGCACCGGGTATGCATTAGGGCGAATCGCCTTGTTAATTGTACACTTATAATCAGCGCAAATGCGCACCTCCCCGTTAGCCTTCAGGGCTGTTACAATTGGAGTTTCCCACTCCGCGGAGTCAACAGGAATAAGAATCCCCTGGCCCACCAATTTGTCCAGTTCCGCCTCTATTTTGTCCTTTAGTGCGAAAGGCACCCTGCGCGGTTTGAGTCTTATCGGGCGGACCTCCGGGTCTAGGTCGAAGGCTACGGGGGGTCCCTTGAATTTTCCAAGTCCTTTTTCGAAAACGGCGGGGTGCGCGTCACACACCGCTTGTATCGGATCCGCGCCCACGGCATGCACCCCCCCTATGAACAAACCCAAGGGCTGAAACCACTGCGTCCCTAGGAGGCTACAATTCCCCCCTTTGAGAACGACTAAAGGGAGTTCTGCAGAATGTCTCTTATAACGAACCCGAAATTTCCCGACCCCCAGCACTGGAATGCTGTTCCCTTGTACGTCTCGTAGCGTGGACCTCAGAGTCTTAAGTTTGGGCCGCGCTTGGGGATCGATCTTCAAGAACTCTTTCTGGGGAATTATGGAATAATAGGACCCCGAGTCAATCTCCATCCTAACAGGGGCCCCTTGTACTATTACCTCAACGAAGTAATGGTTTTGTCCCGCGGACACGCTGAACACGGGGGCGTCGTCCTCACTGCCGTCCGAGACGCGACCCACGCCGTCCTGCTTCCTCGTGGTTCGGGCGCCATCTTGGGGTCTCGCTGGACGGTCCGGTCTGGCCGAACGGTCTTTCGACTGCCTCCGGCCCTCTTTCCGATTTCTGCATGCCCTGGCGATGTGCCCGCGCCGGCCACAGCTGTAACATTCGGCTTTCCTGAAAGGGCACTTCGCACGCTCGTGGGCCGCCCCACACCCATCGCAGCGGCGCCCCCCTTTCCGGACCTTCTGTACCTCTTCGCCGTCGCTGCCATCCGTAGAGGATCTCGAGGTTCGTCGGGTCGCGTGCACCGGCTGTCCTGACTTGCCGCGCACCGAGCTTTCCGCTTTGCTGGCCCTAGGACGCCACTCACGCCACTCGTGTATTTCGTCCACTCCCGCATTCGTGGACTCCGCGGATTCCGCGGTCTCGACGACCTCGGCCAGCGTGGGTGGCGGCTCCCTGTTCATCAGGCTGCGCTGCACTTCCTTGTCCTTCAGGCCACACAGCACGACGTCCCTCATGATCATCTCCAGGTTGTCCCACTTGCAGGGGACGGCGGCTACCCTCAGGGCCTCCACGAAAGCCTCTACCGACTCATCCGGCGCTTGGACTCGCCTCCAAAACGCACTCCTAGCGGGAAACATTGCCTTCGATGGTTGGAAACGCTCACGCAGCAACTTCAGTATGTCGTCGGTTTTGAAATCATCCAACGTCTTTGGTTCAATCATGCCCACCAGCGTCCGCTTGGTCTCTACTCCCAGCATTCGGGTGAGGATGGCCCTCTTCCTTTCCTCGTCGTCTTTGACTTTGAGTTCCACCAATGCCGCCTTGAAATCCATGTTAAAGATGGTCCAGTCTTGCGGCTTGGTAATATTGAACCCGCTCTGTGTCCTGGCCCCTTGGGAATCCATGATCCCACCTTCGTCGCCAATTTAGTGTATGAAAACCAAGACACAGGACACAGCCTCGGGCTGGGTTAACTCAGGTTTATTGCATCGTGGACAGAGGGAACATGAGGTAATGGCGGATCGATAGCTCTTTATATACAGGAGTAATACATTTGAATGTGGTGCCATGGTAGCCCATTGGCTACTGCCTGCGTGACGTCATCGCGAGTCACGCCCTTCTTGTCCAGGTGTAGGTGGTGGCGGGAAAGCTTCCCGCGCTGTTGCCTTTGATGAGTTCGGACCAAGAGAGCTAGGACGCTCGCCACTGCCAGCTGGTGGTCATTAGCTCGCGTCCTCTTACAGGGTTTATATGATACAGCTGAAGGTTACATTGTTGCTATAGGCAAGGTTACATTGGCTCAGATACATTGTAATCCATGTGGAAGGTAAAAACCCTTAGAACACAACAGCATGCATGAGTGACCGCACAAGGAGGCGAAGTGTGCCATAGCTATGACCAAAATGGTGGCAGAGACTGAGGCCACGGGGCGCGGGGAGGTGGTGGGGAGGTGGCGAGGAAGTGGCACCGACCTCCAGGCAGCCGCGGCAAGGGCTGGCAGGGTTGAACGGGGCCCACCCACATCCCCACGCAGCACAGCCGTGCCTTCGGTGCAGGTGGCGGGGCAGGCCCAGGAAGCCTGGGTTGACAGGAGAGCCAGACCCCACCGGGCCAGGTAAGCTGTGCTGAACATAAACAAAAAAAACCAGAGAGGGGGGGTGCAGCAACTGTTCAGGCGATGGGGGGGGGGGAAACCTTCCATTTTAAAAATGTGCCCGGGTGTAGCCGGGTAGCCAGCTAGTGTGAAATAAAACACAGAACTACAGCCCCTCTGCCAAATATTAAGAAAAGCAAGTAAATAGAGGAAAATTCTCTCCTCAAAGTCTCCCCTCAAAAGAAAAACTACTGAAGTATAAAAAATTTCTCCCACCTACCACTTAATGCCTGCTCTTCACAATACAGCAGGCATGCTGCCCAGGCAGCATAATCTAAGGCAGAGGGAATTCAAGAACTAGCATACCGATTCCTGCAAGAACAACAGAGCCAAAGCACTCCCTTCACTGAGTTTCAGAAAATCCTATTTACAGGTTCAAAATTCTCCCCTCTTTGTCCATAGATATTCTGATTCACTGCTAACAGCATTCCTTGCAACTTTATTACATAAAACATGTTGTGGGAATTTTTACAAGTAAAGGGTAAAAGAAAGATTAAACAAAAGCAGGAAACATAAGAACATGAAACTTTGATGTACTTCTTGTTCATTTGTATTTTAGAGGCTGCAATTTGTGGTTGTTGCTGTATTTACATGAAAGGCCTAACCTAATATTCTGCACAGGAGACTTTGTATCTAGACCATCATCCCCATGCATCATGTTATGCAGATTCCACTAAAGAAAAGAAAATAATTTTATTATATTTTCCATTGCTTTCTGCAAAGGGGAGAGATTGAAATCTATATTAAATTTAGCTGTTGTTTTGAAATCTTATTCTTTGTTCTGAAGTCTCTTAACCTATAGTGTTGTCATACCATAATTATTGAAGAAAGGAACCAATTGCAAGTTACTAGTTAGTTCCAAACCCCAGGGCTGCCCTTACAGGCAACAGCTTCATGTCCAGTGTCCTTTTGACACTGACTGGCTGCTATCATCATACTTACTCTTACTTGCACAATCTCAAGGCATACCTGTCAAGTTGCGGTGATGAAAATAAAGGAAGGTTTCCGGGCGCCAGCGCACACATGCACAGTAACCCATTTGTGCATGCGCAGTAACCCCTTTGTGCATGCACACATGTGCAGAAACCCTTTGTGCATGTGCAGAAACCACTTCACACATGCATGCATGCGCGCATGCGCAGAAACCCCTTTCCTGGCTGTTCTAATTATGGGATGGTGACGGGAAAGAGGGGGATCAGTGAGTTACAGGAAATCCTGGCGAAAACAGGATACTTGACAGGTATGTCTCAAGGATGTGGTGTAGTTTTCTGGACTTGGGATGCTTCCAAAAGACAAAAAGTAGTTAAACATCTATTATCTCCTTAAATGGAAGTCAATATGTTTGTGAGCCCCATGTTAAAACACCATGAATAAATGGTCCTCTGGTAGTATTCTTAATGGAACTAACCCAAGTGGTAATTTTAAAACAGTCACTTCAAATGGGGGTGCATGTGTGGGTTGCCGTATTCATTCCTGTGTGGGACTCTACCCGGAAGGCACCATTGCTTCCCATGGGGAACTGTAACAGCAAGCCTTAGCCTTGAATCTCTTATTAAGACTCAATCATAATAGAATCATAGAAAGATAGAAATATAGTCTTATTGGCAGGCCCAGCTTGGAAACTTCTAGTAAGATGTTTCTGTGCTTCTTCTTCTCATGTTGGTGCTAGATGTAGGAAGTGGTTCAAGTTGGTGTCTAGCAGCCAGAGTGTTAAGGTGGCATGGGATGGGTGGCCTTAGCAGTCATTCAGCTGGAACACCCCTCTCCCTGTCTTGTGTTGTAGGTTGGCAAGTGGTGACCCTCCCACCCATCCTCTTTGCTCAGTACGAGAGTTAGTGGTCACTCTTGGACAGTAATATTTTTGGCCCACATGAAAATTGGCCGGTCAGATGGGTATTTTTCACCTGTCCTGTCCTGTAGCAGGGGAATTTGGGGAATTCACTCAGGTGGTGTGCATTATTAATAGATCACTTTTGGGGGCAGGTAGTAAAGGGTTGAACAGTCAGTAGTGAGGCCTGGGTAGGGTTGCTATGCTCCCAGCTGAATTGGAAACCCAGAGCTGGGAAGAGTTGGCTGCCACGCCTGGATCATGTTCCATATTATGAAGGCTGCTCAGGGTGGTGGTGGTAGTCTGAGGTACCACTCCCTGGGAGATATGGACTCGGCCAGCCCTGCAGGACAGAGGACAAATTGCCTCGGGGCCAACTCTCAACTGCACTACTTTTTGCCCCTGCTAAGATCATGTTTATCACTGGTTTAAATGTTTTGCAGTTGTACTAGTTCTTGTTAATAAATGTGGCCCTAGTTTCTTCCAACCTTGTGGCTGGCTCCTTTGGAGGATGGGGCATGTGCAAAGCAATTATAACTGATATATATCCAATATGTGTTTATAGATATTCACAAGCCTGATTCCGCATTCGGTCTTGCCTCATTATATCCTCTACATTTATATCATCTACATTTCTTTTCAACATTAGAATGATAACACAATCAAAGCCAACATGCTAATATAGCATGGTTGAAGGCCGATACAAGCATCCCAACTGGCGCAGACTCATTGGATTAAAAGGATATACAGAAGCACTGAATTATTCTTCAGCACTTGTTTCAGTGGATGGAATCCTCTTCATTCTAGTGCAATGTAAAATTACACCTGCAGAAGCATGCCAGGCATTAAAACATTATATACTTTCTTGTGAAGTCGATTGTATGGTTCCCATGGTGGCTGTTACATGGTGCAACCTTCTCTACCACTTCTACGGCTTTGCATTGCACACAGAGAGCTGCACAACAAGATTTCATCCAATGGATTATCTACTCAAACTGGGAATAACAATTGTATTTAGTTACTGTATATGGTTTGAATTTTGTTACATTTAATTCTCATTAACATTCACAGGACTTCTGTCCATCTTATGCTGACTGGCACTTCATACTGATAACAACAAAAATAAATACATGCAAAGAGTATTATGCCTAACAAATCTGTTTCAGCATGAGCACTCTGGACTCCACCCTCTGCAATTTGAACAGCATTTTAAAAAAATGTTTTTCCAGCTACACCAGCAGAGGAAAACAGAAGAAACAGTATGATAGTATTTGTATTCTATGAAGCTATTGTAAAATATGTTGGTTTTGTGTTTATAATTGAGATGAACAGATGGCAAAGACTTCATTTAAAGTGCTACTGTATACCCATTAAAATAATCTCTGCTGACAGTGTTTCTTCACTAATTGCATTTACAGCACAGAAACAGAGAAAGAAGATTGTGAGCCTTTTCAGCCATTCACTATTTTAGGACAATAGTATGATCTAGTCAGAAAAGGAGATTCCCCAAGGATAACAGATGCAACTCTGCTATCAGTACCAAGAGGCACATCAAAAATATCATGGGGTGGAGAGGGTGGGTGGGAGCAAGAATCCTATTTATAAATTCAGAAGAGGGAGGGATGATATTTGCAAACCTGCTGGCAAAACCTTCACATTGCCCTAAACCAAATTTTGCTTTCTGCAATTTTTATGTGCATTCTCTACCTCGAAACCCCTGGAAAGGGTTGCCATAAGAATTGACTTGATGACACATCATCATTATTATCATCATCATCATTAGTAGTAGTAGTATTATTGGATACAAATCTACCATTGGTCTCCAGTGATTCATCCTTGTAGCGAAGGAACCTTTCTAGTTTCTTCATATTTGCCTTTCCAAGTCTCAGCCTTCATGTGATTTCTTGACTGCAGTCTCCATTTTGATTGATGAGTGAACCAACGTACTATTCTCACTGTCAGTTGTTCTTATAAGATGGATTTAGGGTGTGATCTGACAGGGAAATAGCTTGCACTTGGACTGCTCGTGGCATAGTCTAATGCAGGAGTTCACAACCTTTTAAAGACAGGGGCTGAGTCACGCTCCCTCAGACAGCTTCGGGGGTCGGACATCCATTTTGCCCTTCCTCCACCACATAGTACTTCCTGGTGTGGTGGAGGTGGTGGTGGGCCACATGAAATGGTGCTGTGGGCCACGTCTGACCCATGGGCCGTAGGTTGAGAATCCCTGGTCTAATGTGAGCTGTTTCCTGTAGTTCTACAATGTATGTGAGCCCAAAAGCTAGCTCAAACCTGATCTGTGCCCAGGCTGATCCATGCCCAGGCAGGACTACTCTTTTTGGGGGTCTGGGGGCAGTGTGAAGTAATTCATCCACAGACAGAAGGGTCACCTGAAGAGAAATCTGTCTCAGCAAAGTTCCCTTTTCTGTTGCAATTGGAGAAATTATCCTTTCCTGTCATCTGGTTGCACCATTTCTTTGCTAAGGTCATACTGGGTTCACTGGAATCTCTGCTCTTTAAAGTGTTGCTAATACTGTACATGAAAAAGAATATGCATGACAGAAAAGTCCTTAGTAGTTGCTAACCCTAAATGAGAACTGTTTGCAAATAAAAAGAATAAACAGGAGGGCTTAGATTAACGGAAAAACAGACTGAGAGCCAAAGGACCTCACAATACTACCAAGTTTTAGCAAACATTCATTTGATTCTTTTGCCTCACATAAAAGAGAAAGGAGGGTTTGATTTTAAGACATAGTTGTAATTATTGATTATTATATTTGTAATGGGTAGGAATGAATCACTGCTGATAATATACATAGAAAATATTGTATTGAGATTGCAATAATACGCAAGTCGCATGAAGCACAGCAGAAAATACCAACACGCTAACATACAGTGAAAGAGTATAAATAATAATGAACCCAGTCTTGGAAATGTTCCAGAGAAACAGAGACTGGAAAAAGATCCAGAGAACAGTTTTCTAAAATACTAAAAACAGGTCAGGGGAAAAGATGTGTGGCTACATACGCTTTTGCATGCATTGAGTTCTTTAACTGTAATATTGATTCAAATTAAAGATCAAGATAGAGGAACATTACTATCCGTGAAAACTGATGAAAGCTTAATTTTTAAAAAACAACATGGCAATTGTCAGCCTTGTAACATTTGGCTCAGTTATCCTTATGCCAAGCAAAGTGCTGTTCTCACAGCAGCAAGCCCACTCCCATACTCAGTAAAATTCAAAATAGGATTTAGCCCTCACCCTTTTTGGCTGTGTTAGAAATGTTGTGGGCAGCTGAGCCTCTGTGTTTCATTTCGTTTGTTTTGTTGCTTGCCAAATTTGGGGGAGGCCCCTAACACTTTTTTGGTGTGTGTTTTGTATCTGGATGTTGTTGTAGCTGTTACATGTTGTCAGGTCATCTCTGACCTCCGACCCTATAAATGAGAGATCTCTTAAATGTCCTCCCCTCAGACTGCAAACTTGCTAATGACATCACATCAAAAATCACATCAAATATAACTATTCATTCTACACTTAACTTTACAATCTTTCATCTGTCTTACTATTTTAAATTTATCTTGTACATTATCTTTTGATGTTACGTCCAATTATCGGCATCTTCTCCTTATTCAATATTGGTATAAATACATTCACACAAATAAACAAAAATACTGTACATTAATTACATTCACCCTCACCCATCCCCTCACCTCCCACCACCCACAATAACATACAAGAAATAAAGACATATACAGACTTGTCCATCACCTTCACCCAACACTTCACCTTCTTCTGTCTTCTTCACTCCCCTTATCCTTCCATTGAAGGATCACCTCTTTTTTTCTGGCTTATCACTCCTGGCTTATCACTCCTGGTACGTAATTAGTTTGTACTTGTATGTTGTACGTCGTAATTGTAATGTATTTTGTTGTATTTGTTTTTTTATGTTTGTTCTTAAAATTTAAAATAATAATAAAAATAATTAAAAAATAAAATATCCTCCCCTCAACAGCCTTGCTCAGCTCTTGCAAACTCAAGCTTGTGTCTTCATTTGGGAAGTCAATCCACCTCACATGAGCTTTCTCTTTTCTTGCTGCCTATGTTGTTTCCCAGCGTTATTGTCCTTTCCAGGGAACCTTGCTTGCTGATGATGTGCCCAAACTAGGCCAGTTTCACATTCATCATTTTTGCTCAGGAGATTGTTTTGGCTTGATTAGCTTTTGGACCATACAATATGTTCATCTTTCTGGCAATCCAGGGCATCTGCAAAGCTCTTCTCAGCACCACATTTCAAATGAGTCCTTTTCCCCTCTATCTGGTTTCTTTAGTGACAAGCTGACTTTCCATATGGTATGTTCTGTATAATTTTCCTCTTCATCACTCTGAAATAGGTTCAGAAATATATCTCTTTAATATCTAAAGGTAAGTATATAATGGAAGACTTGTAATGTTAAATATAAGGAAAGTAATGCATCATGGGATTAAAAATCCCCTCTTACCTTTGGATCCAAGGATTCACAGAAAGAATAACTGTATAGTTAATAAACTTGGAATTTCCCTTCCCCACACTAAATACAAGTACAGTAATGGGATAAGATTAGGATACGACCAGTGGCTTGTAGAAAACAATATAAGGCATAACAGGTAGTTTTAAAATGATGATCTGAACGATTTAAGCTACATCAATTTGTAATGGTATGGCTTTCTTTAATGAGATTCTGTTGGCCAGCCAGGGAAGGGTTGAAAGGGGAAGGGAGTGTGGTTTCCCCGTGCCCCAATGGGCACGGAACGGCCCGGCAGAGGCCACTTCGGTGAGAAAGGCTCCCTGGCCCGTGGGCTCTGCGAGCACCCAAATTAAGGGGGGTGGATAAATTATAGGGTTTGATTCACCCAATTCCTTGACCTGACCTAAGACTCTGCCAAGTAAGCAGATCGCTAACTCCTGTAACATAATTAGGCAAACATTCATCTCCGAGCTTAGCGTAAATCCCTGGCGCAAATAGTGGCCACGTTTACCCAGTTTCTAAGCCCAAAACAATAGGTGTTTTCCCAGTCAATGTTTGCCCGCACTAATTAACTTCCCCAAGAGAGATTCCCAATTAACCTGAGTAAATAGGTGATGTGATTTACTGTCGGGTGATGGTTTTTTCTACCTTGCCTTCTGATCTATAAAAGGTGATGTCTTTTCCTCAATAAACTACTGATCTTATCCTCCTCCATACTGCCTCGTATCGTTCCTTGATCAGTCTCCTCCGGGACCTACAGCCCTCAGCGGCCCCGATTCGCTACACCTGGTGACCCCGAGACGTGATCTACTCGTGAGTAAGCGACCCCCGAGCGGTCTTCCTCAGAGTAGCGATCACACGGTCCGGTTCTGCGCTTGAACCGTGTCCGAATCATCCCGGAGGACAGCGCGGCACTCCGTCCGGCAGCCAGCCGATCGGAGGGACGGCCTGCGGTGAGGCAGTCCAAAGAGGCATCCTACAGCTTGCTCCCGACTTTTGCGGCGGCTTGCGCCAAAGGGAAAAACGCGTTCCGCTCAGGGCAGCTGTGAGCCCCTGACAGCGCAGTGGCCACCGAGGGCCCGTGGCCGCAGTCCACGCTCCGAGCTCTACCCAGAAGCGTCGTCGCCAGAACCTGTTACTTGCCAAAGACGCGTCGACTCGTCCCGAGGAGGAATCTTCCGAGGACCCAATCGCAGGTAATATGGGGACCTGTCCTCAGCGACAGCGTCCATCCGCTAGCCAAAGAACTCGTGAGGGAGAGTTCAGAATCCTGGCCAGGGTATTTAAGGTGCGTTTTCACAGCAGAGAGCTAGCGAGACTTTTGGTGTACCTAGGGGAACACTGCCTACTTTACCCAGAAGTAGGTACGTTAACCCTTGAGCTCTGGGATCAGATAGGAGACTGCATTCAGCAACCCCCGAAAGCTCCAGGAGGCGTAATTCGCACATGGAGAAAGTGTAGGAAGCTCTTGGCGGAGATAGAGCCAGTCCGGGTAGAGGCCAAAGAACCCCCAAATCTGCCAGATGCGCCAGCCGAACCTATGGCACCTACGGCGCTCTACCCGTCACTCCAGTTTAGGCAGAGTAGTGTAGGGAGCCTTCCCTCGGTGACAGCTGCAGACGTCACCGGCAGAATGCAAGGAATGAGGAGCGCAGGCGCTTCTCAGATAGCAACGGGTTCCCTAGCTACCAAAAGTGCCCTTCAGCGCACAGTAGAGGAAGAACTCAGGAAGGGGGAATTGCCAGTTGAGGAGCTAGCAGAGCTCAGTCAGATATGTCCCATCCGCATGGAGATGGACGCGCTTACGGGCGCCCAGCAGATAGTTCATTCCCCAGTCCCGTATAAGCTTCTCATGGCTATACGGAAAGCCATTTCAGAAACTGGGCTCCAAAGTCGCTTTACAAGGGGCACGCTTCAGCAAGTGTGCGAGAACACCATGCAGATTCCCCATGACTGGAAAGCCGTCATGCGGATGATGCTCACCCCTAGCCAGTATTTAATTTGGGACAGCGAGTTTCGCCTTGAGGCGCAGACAAGGGCTGCCAGGATGGGAGGCGCAGTACTTCCTGACCAGTTATATGGTTCAGGTGCCTTCGAGCCCATCAATGCCCAGATCAACTTGCCTCTCGCCACTCTCCAGATGTCGGCCGAGGCCGCCTTTAGGGCGTTTTTCAAAGTCCCAGCAACTGGCAAAGCGGCTAAAAATTACACCGCTATCAAGCAAGGAGCCCAGGAACCCTATATGGACTTCATCAATCGCCTGGAGGAAGCAATTAGCAGGCAGATTGACAATGAGGAGGCCCAGCAAGAGCTCATGATGAAGTTAGCCAAGGACAATGCCAATTTAGACTGCCGTAAAATCTTGCAGTCCCTGGGCAATCGTCCTGATTTGACCCTTACGGACATGATTAGAGCTTGCGCCGACGCTGGCACAGAATCCTACAGGATGGGTTTGCTAGCGGCAGCGGTGCAAAGGGGTAAAAGACCAAAGGGTAAGACCCCAGGAGCATGCCACAATTGTGGCAAGGTTGGTCACTTCGCTAGGGAGTGCCGATCCAAGGGAGGCGGACAAAAGTCCGGCCGTCCCAAGGCTCCAAAAACCCAGTGTCCGAAGTGCAAAAGAGGCTACCACTGGGCCCGAGACTGTCCGAATTCGGGAAACCGGAACACGGGCATGTCTCTGGCCCCGGTCCAAACAGAGGCTTCCTTCGCCCAGAACTCACCAGAGCTAGACTAGATCCCGGTCACAAGCCAGGCATTGCGAGGGCACAGGCCAGCCCTAAGGGTAGTACAGGGTTAGACTTGACTTGTCAGGCAGACGTTACATGTGACCTGCCAGGCACGGTCTATCTGGTGGACTCCCAGTACATGGGTCCACTGCCCAAGAGCTTTATAGGTTTAGTTTTGCCCCGCAGTGTAGCTGGAGCACGCGGAATTTTCATAATTCCAGGAGTCGTTGACTCGAATTTTTCAGGCGTTCTCCAAGTTCAGCTTTGGACTCACCTGCCCCAAACAATTCACAAAGGAGACACCTTAGCACAACTGATCATGGTTCCTTGTCACTCGCCAGCAGATAGCCAGGGAAGGCTCAGTGACAGCTCCGAGCCCCGGTCAGAGGACCGCTCGAGCGCCAGTGAGGCAGTACAAGGATACCAGGTCTTAGCGACAGTGGAGACCAACATTGAGTGGAAGCAGCGCCCGTTATCGAGGTATTTTTGAACAAAAGAGCGTTCTCAGGGTTACTCGATACCGGAGCGGATGTGAGCGTGATAAGCAGAAGCCAGTGGCCAAGAGAGTGGGCCATTGAGCTGGTCTCCGATGTGTGGGGGGTAGGCGGAATTCAGGAAGCGTTTAGGAGCCGAGAGTGGGTGGAAGTCACAATCCCAAAGGCTGACGGCACAGCGGTAATTCGGCTGCACATTCTTGACGTGCACATCAACCTTTGGGGGCGAGACATCTTGCAGCAGTACGGTGCTACGCTTACCTTTGGGTAATGGCGTTGCCACTTAAATGGCTCACCGATACACCAGTCTGGGTAGAACAATGGCCGGTAGTGGGAGAGAAATTAGTTGCCCTCAAGCAGCTAGTTAAAGAACAGCTAGACGCAGGACATATAGAACAGTCCACGAGTCCATGGAATTCGCTAGTTTTTGTCATAAAGAAAAAGTCGGGGAAGTGGCGACTCCTCCACTATCTCAGAGAGATCAATAAATGCATACAGCCAATGGGTCCGCTTCAATGCGGCATCCCAAATCCTAATATGATTCCCGAGGGGTGGGAGATCCTCATTGTAGATCTCAAGGATTGCTTTTATACAATCCCCTTAGACCCCCGGGATCGGGAAAGGTTCGCCTTTACGGTGCCGGTTGTGAACCACAGCGAGCCCACGCAGCGTTACGCGTGGAAATTTTTGCCACAGGGCATGCTCAATTCGCCCACCCTGTGCCAAATTTATGTTCACAACGCACTGGCAAAGTTCCGAAGCCTTTACCCTAAAGCGATAGTTTGCCATTTCATGGATGACATCTTGGTCGCGATGCCACAACTCGGCAGCGAAATGTTTTCCGACCTCCAGGCCAGCCTGGGGGACAAAGGTTTACTCATTGCCCCAGAGAAAGTTCAGAGAACCGAGCCCTTCTCATACTTGGGTCATCGGCTTCTCCGCTCTTTCGCAGCACCAGTTTTGCCTCAGATCAATTTACAGGACTCAGTCACCCTTGTAGAGTTGCAGCAAGTTTTAGGCAATATCAATTGGGCCAGACCGTATTTCCGATTGGATACGGATCTTTTGAAACTGCTCTTCTCGCTGCTAACTTTAGGTAAGCAGCCGGCAGACCGGATACACATTTCTCGAGAAGCGCGCTTAGCTCTCGAGAAAGTTAACCAAGTTCTCAGCCAGAGGTGGGTAGATAGGATCACCCCAGGGCCATATGCTCCGATCCTGAATTTGTACATCGTACGGTCAGGATCCATGTTCACGGGAGCGCTTGGCGTAGATGCCGAAAAAGGGGCGAGTATCGTGGAGTGGGTGTACCTTCCGAACACCTCTTCACGAAACATCGTTCCTCCCCAAGAATTGGTCTCCGCGGTGGTTTACCGCGGACGGCTGAGAGCTAGGGACATTTCAGGGCACGATTTGGCCAAAATTGTAGTCCCGTTCACCAAGCAACAAATTCAGCAGTTAATGCAGCTCGGTGACTCGCTTCCAATTGCGTTGGAAGGATTCACCGGATGCTTGGCATACCACTTGCCAAAGGACCCCAGACTTGTCTCACTCCAAACGCAGACAGTCAGCTTGTTTGAATTGCTTTCGCTGGTTCCACTTCAGGGGGCCAGGACAGTTTTTACTGATGGTGGTCGCACATATGGTGTCTTGACCTGGCAGGAGGGCCAAGCTTGGCGCACGCTGCTAACTCTTCCACAAAAGTCTGCGCAGCGGGCAGAGTTGGCAGCGGTGAACCTTGCCTTGCGCACCTTCGCCAAAGAACGTTTAAACATCATTACTGACAGTATGTATGTTAGGAATTTGCTTCACAGTCTTCCAGGAGCATACATCACTCCCGCAATAAACAAAAATTTGCTTAGCCTGTTTCTCACTGCTCAATTTCATTTGCGAAACCGCACGGAGCCGCTCTATATTGCCCACATCCGCAGTCATCAAGACTTGCCGGGTCCGATTTCCGCGGGCAATAGCAGAGCGGATGCGGCGGCAAAGGAAATTCAGCAACGTTCAGTTTTGGGTGTTTTTACTACTCCAATTCAGAGTCATGCCTTTTTTCACCAGAATGCCAAAGCGCTCGCCAGACAGTTCAATCTGCCACTTTCTCAAGCTCAAGGCATAGTTCGCTCTTGCCAGCATTGTGCAGGGGCACCGGGGGGGGGGGGGCCCTCATGGGGGGTCAACCCACGAGGGACAGAGGCTAACCAGGTGTGGCAGATGGATGTCACGCATGTTCCGCAGTTTGGCAGATGGCAGTACATGCACGTTTGCATAGACACTTTTTCTCAGTTCGTTTGGGCAACGGCACAGAAAGGGGAGACTGCTTCCCACGTGGAGCAGCACCTCCTTTCCTGCATTGCAGCCATGGGCAAACCTCGGCACGTTAAAACCGATAACGCCCCGTCCTACAGCTCTAGGCAGCTGGCCGCCTTCATGGCCACTTGGGATATTAAGCATACTTTTGGCGTTCCTTACAATCCGCAGGGGCAAGCAATTGTGGAACGGGTCAATCGGACGCTCAAGTCCTATATTGACAAACAAACAGAAAGGGGGGAGCCACCAGCCCTCCCCAAGTCACAGGGCCAGGCACAGCATTGCCTGAATAAGGTATTGTTCACTTACAATCACCTTAATGTTTTTTCGGATTGCACGCCGCAGGAGAAGCACTTCCGCCATTCGGAAGCTCTCCCGCTACCGATGGTCTGATACCGGGTGCCACCGGACCCTTCTTGGAGGGGCCCGGCGCCGCTCGTAACCTGGGGAAGAGAGTATGCTGCAGTTATGTCTCCAAAAGGTGTCGTTTGGATTCCAGCTCGGTGTGTCAAGCCTTACTTGGAACCACATGGCGTGGACCCAGACCGACCAGAGTCCGATCCTGGAGATGGAGGACCTCACTCTGACCGAGAGGACCCGTCGGAAGAGACGGCCACCGATGACCGCACCCAAGATCACCTGGGGGATGGTCAAGATCCTTTGCCGTGAGGCCGAGGACACCGTCCGGCACGAAAGGAAGGAGCCAACGCCGGAGAACCTCACAGCTGCAGTTTTCACCCAGATTCATGCCAACACTCTGGCGCTTACCATCATCCTGACCCTTTCCCTGCTTTTGGGGGGAAGCGCTCAGGCCGCCTCGTTGGAGGCCAACGATCTGCTGCCCGGCAGAGACCTCTCTGCCCGGATGCAGTACAATATTTGGTAGAGGTTGGCGGGTCTCGTCAACCAGTCCGATTTTTGCCTCAGGCAGGACCTTGGTTCTGCCTCGATCCTCAGCACCTGCCTCATCCCAGTGTGCCATTCTCCAGGCGCGCACCCCAGGGATGGGGACTGGCTTGTGAAAAGACTTTTCAGCCCATACAACCCAGCGGCTTCTTCAGAGTATGCCCGCTGGGAGATGCGGCTGACCATGACTTTGCCGGCTGATGCAGCCACCCTCCACACTCCTCGGGTGGCGGTCAGCCCGAACTCTACCTGTGGACGAATGTACGGCTGCGCCTCAGCTGGTCGTACTCGGCGCCGCTGCCTCAACGTTGGCAGTGGCAATTGGACTTGCAATAACCCGGTGCCACTTGGCACCATGTACGCTCATGTCACCTTGCCGTCCGGTTGGTTCTTCACATGCAACCAGTATACGTGGAACTACATTCCTGCAAATGTTTCAGACTCTATATGCTGTATCAGTCATTTGACATTGTTACTCCCTACTAAGGATATGGTCACCCCAAGCACAAATGTTACACATGTTTTAAATGTTCCCTCACTCATACGGCACACTCGCACCACCCAGTTAGACAGCTCATGTGAGAGCAGCTTTAGAGTAATGAGCCCTGCCGAATATCTCTCTTTGGCAGTCAGCATCTTTGGCGTGCCAGGCTTAGCCGTCGGCAACGCAAAGAGGATTGGTCGCTTGGCTTGCGGTCTAGCCAAAGCCATCAACCATACCTCCTCAGCGATAGCGCTCCTTAATCAAGAGCAGGCAGAGCTTTGCCATGCCATTCTTGACAATCGAGCGGCTATCGACTACCTCTTATTGTTGCACCACCTGGGTTGCGAATCCTTTCATGGTATGTGCTGTTTCAACCTTACTGACAACTCCCGCAAAGTACAGAGTCAGCTCACTGATCTCCACACCATAGTCCAGGGCATCACGGAGGGTTCTGCATGAGGAACTTGGTGGAGTTTATTGTGGAACTGGATGTGGTCGTGGATCCCCTGGGGGTGGCTTCAGACGGTACTCAAGGTGGTTGTGGGGGTGATTATACTAGGCGTGACAGTCTGTTGCCTCGCGCAATGTATTCCCTCACTGATATCCCAATGCCGTCACAGAAGGAAACCCCGAGATGTCATTCCCGCTCAACAGCTGATGCCGCTCTTGCGCAGAGTTGCTGGTCAGGCTCTTAAGAAAATTTAAAAAGGGGAGATGTGGTTTCCCCGTGCCCCAATGGGCACGGAACGGCCCGGCAGAGGCCACTTCGGTGAGAAAGGCTCCCTGGCCCGTGGGCTCTGCGAGCACCCAAATTAAGGGGGGTGGATAAATTATAGGGTTTGATTCACCCAATTCCTTGACCTGACCTAAGACTCTGCCAAGTAAGCAGATCGCTAACTCCTGTAACATAATTAGGCAAACATTCATCTCCGAGCTTAGCGTAAATCCCTGGCGCAAATAGTGGCCACGTTTACCCAGCTTCTAAGCCCAAAACAATAGGTGTTTTCCCAGTCAATGTTTGCCCGCACTAATTAACTTCCCCAAGAGAGATTCCCAATTAACCTGAGTAAATAGGTGATGTGATTTACTGTCGGGTGATGGTTTTTTCTACCTTGCCTTCTGATCTATAAAAGGTGATGTCTTTTCCTCAATAAACTACTGATCTTATCCTCCTCCATACTGCCTCGTATCGTTCCTTGATCAGTCTCCTCTGGGACCTACGGCCCTCAGCGGCCCCGATTCGCTACAAGGGAGAGATTTAAAGGAACTTAGATGGCAAAGTATAGACCCTCAAGCTATAGGACATAGGGAAATAATTTATTTAAATGTCTTTCTTTGGAATCACGTATGCACTTAACCATATTAACTTTAAATGCTTGGGGAGTCAGAGCTCTAATAAAAAGAGCATGCCTATGTCGAGTTATTAAACAGCATAAGCCACCAATACTATCTCTTCAAGAAACATATAAGGCAACTCATAAAGATGTTATTATTCCTGGTAATGAGTGAAAAGGGAAATATGCTGCGATGGGGAGAGCAAAAGGGAGGGGAGTGGCTATACTCCTTCAGCTTGATTTAGAATTTCAATGGTGCAAGCAGCTTCATGACTCTATACCAGTGGGGTGTTTTTGGCCATGGCCCACCTAAGCGTCTCTAAAATCCTGACACACACACCCCTTGACATACTGTATCATTATTCAAAAAGTGAACTCTTATTCATGTGGAGTAAGCCTAAAAGGCCATTCACTGTTAATAACTTATTCTCAGATTCCCCCTATTAAAAATAAGATTCCCCTCTGTGGGGCGTGTGCCCCATATTGGGAACCACAACTCTAGAGGATGATATCTCTTCTTCGAGGGCACATTTAACAGACCTAACTCACTGGCTTTAGCTACAATTTATGCTCCCAATACAGGTTAACTCCTCTTTCTTCATAAGCCATTCAGGAAATTAAGAACTTTCACTGATAAAGAAGTCATAATAGAAGGAGACCTTAATTTGGGGTATGCAGGGTTTAGACCAGTGGTTCCCAACCTTTTTTTGGCCATGCCCCACCTAAGCATCTCTAAAATCCTGATGCCACCCCCTGTAACATATCATTCTTATTATTCAAAAAGCTGGACCATAAGGAAAGCTGAGCACAGAAGAATAGATGCCTTTGAAATGTGGTGTTGGAGGAGAGTTTTGAGAGTCCCCTGGACAGCGAGAAGAACAAATAGGTCGATCTTAGAAGAAATCAACCCTCACTGCTCCTTAGAAGGTCAAATAGTAAAGATGAAGCTAAAGTACTTTGGACATCAAATGAGAAGAGATGATTCACTAGGGAAAGCTTTGATGCTGGGAAAGGTGGAGGGCAAAAGTAGAAGAGGGTGGCAGAGAATGAGATGGCTAGATGGTATTGTGGGCACAGAATTGGGTGGGTTGAGGAGGTTGGTGGAGGATAGGGGTGCCTGGTGTGTAATAGTCCATGGGGTTGCAAGAGGTCGGAATCGACTAACAGTGTTCTGTGTGCTCCAGCATCTAGTCATGCCTGCCACATGATGACAGAAACATCTACAGATGCAGTCAGCGCTGACTTTTTAGCTGTAAACACAGATGAGCACTGCACCCTAGAGTTGGATATGACTGGCTTTCAAGCAAGGGAAACCTTTACCTTTACCAACACCCTCTATAGTCTATAGGGATTAATTTCACAGAAGGATAATTGATAAAGAAAATCTAAGTTTAAAATATCCCAGTCACTTACTTTATATGATTTACATGAGATTTGGTCTCAATTTAATCTGTAAGATATTAGCCACTCCTACTATTTTGCAGTTGATGGATTTTTTCTTAGATGCAGTTTCAGCCACAAAAGGCCTGTTGTACAGTATAATAATAAAAAATAGAGATGATCAAAGTGACAGACCAAGTGCCTTTAAAAGTTACTTTTAATCTAAGTAAATAATAAAAGAAAGGCAGAATAATGAAAGTCAATCCATCATGATAAACATGTCCAATATATGAACATAATATCTGTAAAGTCTTGGAAAGCTGTACTCCATCATATTTGTATAAAGATTTATCAGAGATAAAAAGAATTAGAAATGAGAAAATAAGCTACTTGAAATCAGAAATGACTTCCTTAATGGCAAAATATAAGGAGAACGGTTCTCAAAGATTGAGGTTTTTGGATAGAAAATGAGCAGAATTAAATGCAATAGATAATAATAGAACTATAATAGGCATGTTACACCTTCAACAAAAGTACTTCAGATTTGACAGAAAGAGCTCAAAGCTTTTGGAAAATAGATTAAAAACAAGGAGGAGAAAAGCAAAAATTACTGCTATAATAAATCAAAATGGAGAGGAGTGTTTAGATAAGTGATGGCGAATCATGACTCTCCAGATGTTCTTGAACTTTCATTCCGAGAATCCCTGATCAGCAGGAGTGCTGACTGGGGCTTCTGGTAATTGAAGTTCAAGAACACGTGGAGTGTCCAGGTTTGCCATCCCTGGTTTAGATCTGCAAAAGATTCCAGAAAGTTTTTCAGATTTCTACAAACTCTTATACTCTGAACTCCTAATTTTGCTGATATTAGTCAAAATCAGGCATATGATGTGAAACCCCTAGATGAAGAAATTATCTGGCTTGAAATAAGTGTGCATCTGAGCTAGGAAAAATACTTCATGTTAAAAAGGACTTAAAATGACAGCTTCAAAATGTTCATAAAATGATATTATAGAAGTAAGAAAGCAGTAATAAAGAATGATTAAAATGGACTGAAGATATAAAATTGTTGACTGAACCTCAGATATTAAATTGTATAGATTTTTTCTCTTTTTAAAGGTGATATCCCTGATTTATTTAGTGAAGATAAGGTGGGAAATGTTATTTCTTCTACAATGATGGAGTTACTGGGACTTGGCCAGGCTGATCAAAAGAGAACTCCTGGCAATTTTTCATGCAACATGTTTGTCAGCAGCTAAACATAAAATATAGAGGGAAATTGTGAGGAAATATGTTTAACATAAAGTAACTACTCTAGAATAATTCAAAGGGAATAAATTCTCATAGTAAACAAAGATTTTTTGTTGCTAAATTGTTTTTGTTGGTGAGGATTCTAAAAACCAATATATTGATTTATTTTTAATGTACAGAACCTAGTTATTAGGTTCTGAAGAATTTGCTGCCCTTTTAATTTTTTCATTAAGGTCAAAACAACAATGAACTATGGTAGCTCAATTTGCATTGTAGCATTACCTCTCTCTCTTTTTATTTTACTGTTGAAGAAGTCTGATTATCAGAGAAGACAAAATAATTATCATTGATTTTTAAAGGAAATTTTAATAGCTCCTATAATGAAATGTGTATCATTTAGGAAAGATGTTTGAGCAATCACTGGGCTCAGTGAATGAAACATGTATAAGTAATTTTCCTGATACACATACACACATATAAACACACAAATAATCATGTTTATGATTCAAGTACAAAAGTGGAAGTAAATACCTCTGCTACAGAATGTTCTTTTTCAATTTTTTCAACCATATAGATCCTTTATCTTGACTTTCTCAGTGAAAAAGGAGCAATTTGGAATCAACTAGTTAGGCAGAGTTTTGCTTTTTCTCTGTCTTTTCACTAAATATACAGAAGGTGCCAAAAAGTGGATACATGTTTTAAGAAAGGAAAACTCTGTATCAAAATTGTAATACTCAGTACAGTAAAACCCCGACTTACAAATGTTTCGAGTTATATAAAATTCAACTTACATAATGATTTTGTGCTAAAATCATGTCCCGATTCACACGATTTTCTATGGGTTTGCTTCAAGTAACATAAAAATTCATTTCCCTATGGGCTTACTTCGATTTACATACACATTTCATTTTTCCTATGGGTTTGCTTTGAGTTACGTAAAAAAATAATTTTTCCTATGGGTTTGTTTTGAGTTACAAAAAAAATCGATTTAAGCAAAAGCCTACAGAACTGGCTTTTTCGTAAGTAGGGGTTTTACTGTACATACCAATAACAACAGATGAATACAAGTCATGTGACTTCTGCAATTACAAAAGGTGCTCAAAGTGGTAACCATCTGTGTGCCAAAAACGTCTGATTATGGCAAACTACTGCTTGAGCAACATTGTCCAAAGTGTCCACTTGTATCAGTGTACATGCCATTTCAATTCCTTCCTGAAGTACTGCCAATGTAGCTGTTTAAGGTCCCCCATATGTAGAAATCAAGGAGTGTTACGTCAGAAGAATGTGGGAGAAACTCAACCACAGCTTTTCATCCTATCCATTGTCTTGGCAAATTCTTATCAAGATAAGCTCTTGTGCCTCCCATTTCTTTGACTGTCCTGATTATCACATGGTGGCACTAGCATTCATTCGTTCTAGCAAACATCATGCTACACATTGCTACCATAATTCAATTCAACTTTGAAAAGTAAGATACAGATAACATCTCTTAAAATGTGTATACATTTTTGAACCCTCAGTAAAATATCTAAAGTGTACAGTAAGTGAATTGTTAAGTTTGTTTTCCACATGAATATGGCATGTTCGATTACTTCTTATAATGTTTTATAATTTCTTGGAAAATGTACAGATGATATTCATAATAGCTACATATTTGGCCTGAATTTCTGTTATACCCTTCTCATCCATGTCAAACCTGCCTTTATCTTGTCACTTGACTATTTAGGTAATGGTCCACATTACCACTGGCATATACTTTGATATTCTTTTTTAATTTCAACTGCTTGCTTTTCATGTCACTGAAAGTATTTTTAAAGGGTATGCCCGAATGAGGCTCCTGTCATGTCCCCAAGTGCAGTTCTCGGGTATCGAAACCCAACCTTCCAGTCTCCAGCTCAGTTCCTTAACTGCTAAGCCACCAGGGGGAGCTGCATTTCAACTCTTCCTCCTTCACGACCACCAAACTTTAGCCTGGTGCAGGTGAGTGTTTTACTTGGGCACTCATAACATTCTGAATATAGTCAGCCCTCAGGTACTGAGCTCAGCACCATTCAGCTTAAATAGAACAGATAAGATTTTATTATCAAAAGACCATTGTTTATTCCTAGATTCCAGGGATTCTCAACCTGTGGCCAATGGGCAGTATGCGGCCCATGACACCATTTCATGTGCCCCCCCAGCCTCCAACACACCAGGAAGTACCATGTGGTGGAGGAAGGGCAAAATGGCTTTCTGACCCCCAAAGCTGTCTGAGGGAGCGTGACCTGGCCCCTGACTTTATAATGTTGAGGACTCCTGCTTTATACAGTAATACCTCATACAACGTCCGCTTCATACAACGTGGGATCCATACAACATCGCCCAATTCTTGGGAAAAAGGTGCCTCATACAACGTCGCCGGACGTTGTATGAGGCATAAGGTCCCCCGGCGTGGCAAAAGACTCTGAAGTTGGCCGGCGCTGCCTCCTCACCTCAGCCCTCTCCCCAGTGGGAGTTTGGACTTGCAGCACTGCTTTGTTGCCCTGCTCTGGGACTGCCACCCCCAGCCTCGCGGCGGCGGCGGTGGATGATTTTCCCACTGCTCAGCTGTTCCTCCTCCTCCTCCTCACCACCACCCCCAGCTGGGGGGGTGAGGAGGAGGAGGAGGACCAGCTGAACAGCGGGGAAAGCCATCCGCAGCTGCTGTCGCGAGGCCACTGGAGCCAGGGGCCGCCCGGAGACCACCACCCCCAGCCTTGAGGTGGTGGCAGTGGATGGCTCGTGCCGGTGGTGGTGGATGGTTTTCCCCGCCACTCAGCCATTCCTCCTCCTCCTCCTCACCACCACCACCCAGCCGGGGGGTGAGGAGCAGGAGGAGGAACGGCTGAGCAGCGGGGGAAATCATCCACCGCTGCCACCGCGAGGCTGGGGGTGGTGGTCTCTGGGCGGCCCCTGGCTCCGGTGGCCTCGCGGCAGCAGTGGATGGCTTTCCCCACTGCTCAGCTGGTCCTCCTCCTCCTCACCCCCGGCTGTGAGACAGGGAGCCTCTCGCAGCGACGGCGTCCTCCTTGCTTTTCTGCTCTCCAGGCGGGCCAGCCAGAGAGCAAAGTCGGCTGCAGGGGTGGGGCGGGCAGCGTTTTTTACAATGTACAGTATCTCTATGGGAATGACATTATACAAAGCATCGGTGGCAACAATTTGGACGTGGATTTTGCATGCCTCATACAAAGTCAGAATTCATACAATGTCCTAACTTGTGGAACCAAGTTTGGATGTTGTATGAGGTATCACTGTACCTTCTATTATCCTTCCCTCCCAGACTGCTCTCTCAGAGCCCAGACTCCTGAGCAACCCTTTCCACTATCTCTCTACAACAGATAGCCTCACAAACACACTCCCTTCCTTATCTAGTTCTCTCCCAGCCAGTCAGAACAATTCCTATCAAAATTCCATGCTCCTCCCTCCTCCTTCCCATCACAAACGTTCTTACCAAAGCAATCCATTTGCCAACACATATATTTGTCATCACTCTACATTTAAATATATCTAGGCATCACAAGTTTTTCTTCATTTGAAAATTAAAGAAGCAAGACTACATTAGACCCTCACATAACAACGTTACTTGGTTCTCCAAGAGCATTGCTAAGTGATTTTTGTTGTTATGTGGGTTTCTATGGAGATTCCCACATAACAACGTTTTGTCCGGATAATGACGGTTATTTTAGCATTGTTGTCTGGACAACAACACTAAAAACGTTGTTATGCGGGGGAACACGTGGTGCATAACGATGTGTTGTTAAGCAAAAATGATGCTATTGGAATTCATTGTTATGTGAGGGTTGACTGTATCTGATATTTTTGGTAAGGAAGTCACATTGTAAAATAGTGACAAAATCCACACAAAGATTGTAAAAGGAGACCTAGCATTTGAAACCATTTCTAATTTCTCCATTCCAGCAAATTAGAAACCTGTTGTATGCTATATGTTATTTTAGTAAACAAATTTAGGTTATGGTGGAGAAGTGGATTTTATATGATTGTACCCAGACTGGAAGGGATTTCCTTCTCTGTGAAATTCACTTCACCTCCTCTTTTGGCCTTCCATCATCTGTTGCTATTCTAGTGGGCATTTGAATAATTTTAATATGCTGAGCTTGTGCTTCATTTTTCAAACATCTGCTGCTCCCACCTCTAGTTTCTCAAGTATTTCTGTTATTATTCAGCATTATAGGGTTTTGTGCTTGGTGTTCTAAATTTATGTAAGGATACCCAGTGTTGTGACCATCCAAATAGGGGAAGGCAGACATTTTATTAATGTAATAGAGGGAAACATAATCTAATAATATGCTTGGAGTGTTAAATACCATATGCATCACTTTCCCACCACCACTACCACCACTGGTGTTTCATCCAGTTCTCACACCAATCTTGTATCAATGTTGTGACCTTGCAAGTTCCTTTCAGATCTCCTCAGAGGTCTGATCAATAACTGCTGCTTCTCCATTCTTTAGATGATGGATAGCTTTGGTAACTCTTTAATCTTTATTGGTCTTCAATCAAATCCTTCACAATGACCTTCGAATTTGGATTCCTCCTTGGTTACTCGGGAAAGGTTCCTTTTTAAGAGATAGAGACCATCTAAAAAGAGTACCTTAAGTGCTTAGAATTTTTCAGTATCTTAGATGGGCAAAGTATCCTGTATATTAGTTTTGCATTCAAGAACACTGACTTTATAATTAACAAGGTCATTTATTTTTAAATTGATTTTTTTTTTTTAGTTTAGACTTGCATTTCCATATGTTGTATTGTACTGGTTCGAGTAAACCGTTGGTAATAATTACATTCAAAAGAAAGTAATTTACAGAATTTATGTTTCAGGTCCAAATCACCAGTATGTTGATTCATGTATGTTCAGATATCATTGAAGTGGTATGACATCCTGTACTGTCCTAATAAAAATTGAAAAAAGTAGTTTGATAATATGTTAAATAAAATTTTTGGCCATTACCTTTGCATGGCAAGATTCAGTTTAAGACAATAAAGTTTCAGTAACAAAGACTTTTTACCTTTTGAATTAGCCTTCTTAGCTACTGTTTTCAGGGCCAAATTAGAGATAGAATCATGAAATAGGATAATAGAATAATAGTATCAAAAGAGGCTTCTCAGACCATCTAGTCTAGTGTTTCCCAACCTTTGGTTTCTGCACTTCAAATCTCGGAAGCCTGTCAATTCCCCAAAGCAATGTACTGACGTAGGCCTCTGGAAATTGAAGTACCCCAGTAGGTCGTGGTGTGGGCCTCAAGTTGGGAACCACTGATCTAGTTCAACTCCATGCTCAACAGAGGAATCCAAATTAAAGTATATCTGACAGATGGCAGCCTTGAATGCCTCCAGTGTTGAAGATATCACTGTCTTCCAAAGTAATTGATTCCATTGTCATACTGCTCTAGAGTTTGGAATTTTTTCCCTAATATTCAGCCTAAATCTGGTTTCCTATAACTTGAACTCATTATTATGCATTCTCTGGCAAGATTGAGAACAAATCCTGCCTCTCCTCTGTATTACAATTGTTCAAGTATTTGAAGAGTGCTGTTACCGTATGTCTCAGCTCAATCTTATTTTCTCATGGCTAAACATGGCCAGTCAACAGCCTTTCCTCATAGGGCTTGGTTTCCAGTCCTCTGATCATCCTTGTTGCCCTCCTCTGTACTTGTTTCAGTTTAAGGTGTTTTCCCCCAGAACAGGACACAGTACTCAAGATAAGGCCTAGCCAGTGTGAACTAGAGAAGAAATAGTACTTCACATTATTTGCAAGCTATATTTCTGTTAATATTAAAATTAACATTGGCCTTTTTTGCCGCCAATGCATATCCCACTGTTGGTTCATATTTAGCTTGTGATCTTCAACAATTCCAAGATCCTTCTTGCTCACAATATTACTAAACCAAGTATCCCTCGTGTTGTAACTGTGCATTTGGGTTGTTTCCCCTTAGTGTAGAACTTTGCACTAATAATAATAATTTTGTGTCAGAGATTACTCTGGGTTGAAAGGATTTTTGCTGGAGAAACTCCACTCAAGAGATATCTGAATGAGACTCCTTTCATGTCCCCATGCAGCTCTTGGGTATTGAAACCCAACCTTCCAGTCTCCAAGCTCAGCATGTTAACCACTAAGCCACCACTTATCCATGTTAAATGTAATTCTGTTACTGTTCAAGCCTATTAAGATTTCTTTAAATTTTGTTCCTGTCTTCTAAGGTATTACCTATTCCACACAGTTTTGTGTCACACACAAATTTGATAAACATCCCCTGCACTCCACATCCAAAATATTAATAAAAATATTGATGAGCGCCAGTCCCAGGACAGAGCTTGTGGCACCCCACTTGTTCCCTCTCCCAGTTTGAGAAGGAACAATGTACACAAGTAGCCGGCAAAGAGGAATTTCTTCTGAGTGCAAATACCAGTTTTGAAGAAACTTGGACATGACAAGAGCAGCACAGTAGGGTTAAAATCCCCTTTCCATCCTGATCCAAATAATCTTCATAGGCCCATTCACCCGTGACCTCTATTTGCATTTTTCAAAAACACAAACACCAGCAAAATCACTTTAAAAGGGCAGATGTTCTAGTTTAAAACAAATTGTCTCATTTTTCCTATTACATGCCTGGCAAGACTCATCTCACCTTTGTGACTGAAGCTGATGTTTCATATTAAAATGTTTCACTTTGGATATGTTTTATCTTTTATTAAATTTCATGCCAATTTATTGGTCACAGTTTGTTGCTACATTGCATTACCAAAGTATCAATTTATTAGTTGTTGGTGTTGTTAAACATTTGGAAGCCAGAGACAGTTGCCAGCTGGAGTATGGCATCCAAAGACCTACCTGTAGATCCTAGACTACCTTTTGCCACTGACTACCTAATGAATTCATGACTAAGACTAGATTCAAATGGACTCTATGGTTCAGTCGTAGCCTGAAAGTTATACCAGCTTTCTGTTGGAGGTGACTGATGCTACTTAATTTATACTGAAGAAGATACATGTTTCTGCTTGAGGACACGTAGAAGTAGAGAGAGATAAGAACATTCTTGGGTTTCCTAAATTGTCCTTAAAGTGCACTGACATATGCTGACATATTGATCTTCTGTCATCTAGACTAATATTTTTAGACTTACTGATGTTACTTCTTTCTCACATTTTTGTCTTCACCTCTCTCATTCTTCAAAGATGAGGGAGAAGCCACAGCTATCTCAAACTTCACCTTAGTCAGCTGGAACCAGGATTCCTCTTAAGTTTTCCATCTCAATGTATTTTTATAATGAACAATAGTGTTTCTATTTTCTTAGAACAAGAAGTATATACTGTATGAGATTTTTTCCCCCCCAATGAAAGGTATGTGCTCCATCAGCAATTCCAGTTTTTATTACCTGAATCCCCAAATTCACTTGGAAGCTCCTTGGTGCTGATTGCTCAGCTAACACTCACTGAGTTTCTATGGAAGTCAGCAGAACTGAAAAGTCTTTAACTTTGACTGGATTGTGCCCTTAATACAGCACCTGCTATAACTATAAGGTCAAAGAGAGTTCTTATGGTTTCTTCAGACTGAAGACTGAGAATATCGAATGGATGCTAAGTGCACAGTTGGGAATGTGAAAGTTGAATTTGACTGATTTACGGAAGAACATTTGAAAGTTTTACTTGGAATACCCAACTAATTAATTCCATGAATTATGCCATTAGTCTTTTGGCATTAATTCGAAGTCTAATTAATAATGGAAGACTCTCTCATGGGAACAGTTTATGCTTTCCAGGTGGTACTATGCTTCTCCCCAATGGGTTTCACCCTGAGAGTAAGAGCAAGGAAGTTCTCAGCCCTTGCCAGCTGCACCACTGTTTACTGGTTCCATGCCCAGCAGCTGACCACTCTCCAGTCTGTTATCACTAGCTCCATTGACATGGTAGATATACTTGATCTGTTTACAACTTGACAGTGCCATTTGTATTTTTTAAAAAACTGCAATACTATTCATCTTCTTTTAATAAGCAACCAACTATAGATATTTTTTCATAATAATGCATCACTAAATGTTGTTTTACTTGCAGCAGATACATGGATGAGTATCAAAATAGAACCTTCTGACATATTCCTTTCTACAATAGGATCTCCTGTCAGGCAATAATAATGAAAATTATTCAGTAAAACAAACGCATAGACCAGTGGTGCCCAAACTTTTTTTTCGCGGGCCGGTCCTGCCTCCGACACACAGCTGCAGGGGCCAGAGGTGGGCTGCTCCCACTGCTGACATTTTTGACATCAGCAATGGTGGCGGTCGCAGTGGCGATCACGCTTTGTCCTGGCTGCTCCGAGCAGTCTCTTGCTCAGTCCTATCCCCTCTGTAGCCTTTGCCAAAGCCGATCGCCATGTTAGGAAAATCTTTGGAGCCTCCTCTGTTTCAAAGTCCATAGCGCTGAAAGGGTAAACTTGGCGCGCTGTGGTGATATCATCCCGGGCGCGCAAGGGGGCTCTCCTAGTGCCACAGATTTTGAAACAGAGGAGGCTCCGAAGATTTTCCTAACACGGCGATCAGCTTTGGCAAAGGCTGCAGAGGGGATGGGACCGAGCAAGAGGCTGCTAGGAGCAGCCAGGACAAAGTGTGATTGCTGCCGCTGCCACCACCACCATTGCTGATGTCAGACTCTGGGGGCAGGTGGAAGGGTGGTCCGCAGTGAACCTGGGTACTCACCGTGGGCCACATTAATGATATACAGGGGCCTAATTGGGCCCACGGGCTGTAGTTTGGGTGCCCCTGACATAGACAGACACATGTTACAATATAAATGATAAAAACAGCATGATATCTCACATTCTTGGGGACCAAGCCAATAGACCTCTTCTGGATATTCCAAAGATGTCCTGTTCTATACTGTATGTCCATCTCTTGTCTAAATATATGTTCAGCAGTGATGGGCACCAAAAAATTTACTACCACACCATGGGCGTGGCCTAACTGGTGGGTGTGGCTTAATCGGTGGGCATGTGACTGGGTGGCCAATCTAGTCATGCCTGCCACATAGCCCATGAAAACATCTGCAAACACAGACAGCACTGGCTCTTTGGCTGTATATGAAGATGAGCACTGCACCCTAGAGTCAGATATGACTGGCTTTTGAGCAAGGGCAACCTTTACCTTTACCTATTGTTAGATCCAAAGCTGCCAGTCGTGTCTGACTCTAGGGTTCAGTGCTCATCTATTTATAGTTAAAGAGTGTTGTTACCTTTCCCACTGAAGTGGTCCCTATTTATCAACTTGCTGTTGCCAAGAGCTAGGACAGAGACGGGAGCTCAAACGATCATGTCGGCCTTCCAGCTAACAAGGCAAGCTTCTTAACCACTGAGCTCAAGTGGCTAAGGCTCTGACTGGAAGGTGGCAGGTCAGCAGTTGGAGACCCAAGTGCTGGATGTTGGAGTGAGCTCCCGTCTCTGTCCCAGTTCCTGCCAACCTAGCAGTTAGAAAGCAAGAAATTGCAAGTGGATAAATAGGGACCACTTTAGTGGGAAGGTAAACCGTGTTCCGTGCACTCCAGTGCCTAGCCATGCCTGCCACATGACCATGGAAATGTCTGCAGAAGCAGACAGCACTGGCTCTTCGGCTTTGAAACAGAGATGAGCAACCTGAATCCTAGCATGGGATATGACTGGCTTTCGAGCAAGGGAAAGGTATCACTTGCTTGAAAGCCAGTCATATCCAACTCTATGGTTCAGTGGTCATCTCTGTTTTACCGTGGAGTGCTCTGGGCCAGCTGCAGTCTACCTCGAAGCAGCAGTGAGTCTTTAAGGTGCCACAACATTTTTTTTGTTTACTCTCTGATATGCTTGCACAGAATAAAATGGCACCAATTCTAAAGTTTTATTCTGTGCAAGCAAATCAGGAGGTAAACAAAACAAAATCACAAAAATGTTGTGGCACCTCAAAGACTCACTGCAGTTTAGGGAGCTTCACAGCCCTCATTTCCTCTCCACACACACACACACACACACGGAAATCCCTTTAGCACACACACACACACACACACACACACACACACACACACACACACACACACACACACACACACACACACAGAGAGAGAGAGAGAGGGGGGAGTGAACAAAACAAAAAGACACCCAGAAGGTGTCATGTCAGGCTGCTCCTTCCTCCCACAGGGGGGGAGGAGGAGGAGTGCTCATGTGACGGCTTTGGCTTTCCCTCCTCCGCTCCTCTAGTCCTCCAGCGAGCCCAGCGCAGTGCCTGCTGATGCTTCCCGATCCCGCCCACCTCCTCCCAGGAGAGCAACTATGGTGCTTCCTCCTACATATGCTCCAGAGCGGCTGCTGCTGCCTCCTTAATAGGCTGTGGGTGCCGCTCGGGGTGGTGGTGGTGGTGGCATTGGGCATTGCGAGAGTTGCCCTGCTTGCGCCATGCTGCCTGGACACCTCTCGCAATGCCCAGACAGACATCCTGCAGGAAGTTCTCTTCCTGCAAGACTAGGTCCAGGCATTGCAAAAGTTGTGCTGCTGCTGCTAGAAAGAGGCAAAGAGCGGCGGCGGGGGCGCGCAGGCGAACTCCTCTGGCTGGCCCGTGACATCAGCTCCCCCTCCCCTTCCCCCAGGGCCAGGCGTGCACACGCCGCCACCTCCACCACCACCCCGAGTGGCACCCACAGCCTATTAAGGAGGCGGAGCAGCCGCTCTGGAGGAGAAGGAAGAGCCAAAGCTGATGCCGTCAGGTCGCCCGCTCTCCCGGGAAGAGGTGGGCAGGGTGGGGTGGGGAGGGGGCATGGCCAGCCAGGTCTAGTACCGGTCCTCTTGGACCAGGGCGGACCGGCTGATGCCCAGCACTGATGATCAGTATCCTATTGCATAAATATGGTGCAGAAGGTCAGCTGTGTAAGCATCCCCCAGCATTCTGGCTGGTTAGATTAGATTAGATTAGATTTTTAATTTGTACCCCACCCTACTCAGCTTGTAGGCCGACTCAGGCCGGCTTCCAACATAATTAAATATACAATATAACAACCAAAATATAAAGCATAAAAATATACAATACAATACAAAACAATTCAGATGTAGATCAGAAAAAAATACAATAAAATAATTAATAATACATAATAAATACACCAAAATACAATAAGCAAAATATCAAAACATCAAGTAAAATAAAGTTATACATAATAAAAACACCATAATAAAATAATTACAATTAGGCCACATGCGGGTTCCGCGAGCGCAATTGGCATAATACGGCCCCTGGCAGAGGTTACACCGGTTGAAGAAGGTTCCTGGTCACTGGCCCCTGCCAGTAAGGAAATTGGGGAGCGGATTAATAATCATAGGGTTGATTCACCCACATCTGACCTGACCGGCAGTTCTGCTGAGGGAAGCGAGATCGCTAACTCCTGTTAGCGATTAGACAATTACTCACTCACAGATGAGCCCAAGTTCTAGTGCAAATAGTGGCCATATTTACCCTGGTGTAAGCCACGAACAATGGATTTCCCCTGTCAGTGTTTGCCCTAGTTAATTAACTTCCCCAAGAGAGATTCCCCATTAACCCGGGTAAATGGGTGATGTAATTTTCTGTCAGATGACGATTCTATCACACGTTGCCTTCTATTCCTATATATGCTGATGCTTTTCTCTCAATAAACCACTGGTCTTCGCTCCATCTTGTCTCGTGTCGTTCCTTTGACCAGTCTCCTCCGGGACCCTAAGGGCTGCTTCACGGCCCCAATCCAACATCTGGTGACCCCGAGACGTGATTCTACTCATGAGTAAGCAATCTACGCGGTCCGGTTCTATGCTAGAACCGTGTCCGACTCGTCCCGGAGGGCAGCACGACGGCTCTGGTCGGAAAGCCATCCGGCCAGGGTGACAGCTACGCGGCGAGGCATTCCAGAGATTCCTCCTACGGCTTGCATCGCGGAAACGTGTTCCGCCCAGGGGCAGGCTGTGAAACCCTGATACCAGCGCAGAGGCCACTGAGGGCCCGTGGCAGCAGTCCATGCTCCGAGCTCCATCCCAGAGATTCGTCACGCTGAGACCTATTGCCTAAAAAGATGCGTCAAACTCGTCCTGAGAAGAAGCCCTTCGAAGGACCCGGCAGGTAATATGGGGACTTGTCCTCAGCGGCAATGTCCATCCGCTAACCAGAGAATTCACTTAATGGAATTCATGGCCCTGGCCAGGGTTTTTAAATTACGTCTTCACAGCGGGAAGTTAGCGGAACTCTTAGCGTACCTGGAGGCCAATTGTCCGCTTTATCCAGAAGCGGCCGTACTTGACCTCACACTTTGGGATCGGATAGGAGCCTGCATTCGGCAAGCACCAAAAGCTCCAGACAGCATAATTAGCACATGGAGCAAATGTAGGAAGCTCTTGGCCGAGGATGACCCAGTCCAGATAGAGGCCCAGAAACCCCCAGCGCAGGCAGAGCCATCAGCCCCAACGGCTCTCTATCCGTCACTCCAGCTCAAGCAGAGTAGTGTAGGGAGCTTTCCCTCGGTGACAGCTGCAGACGTCACCGACGGAATGCGTAAGATGGGAAGCGCTGGCGCTTCACTGACAGTTACGGGTTCCCTAGCTACCAAGAGCGCGGTTCAGCGCATGGCTGAGGAAGAAATCAGCAAGGGGGAATTGCCGGCAGAAGAACTAGCTGAGCTTAGGCAGTTATGCCCAGTTCGCATAGAAGTAGATGCCCTCATGGACCAGCAGCAAGCAATTCATTCACCAGTTCCGTATAAGCTACTCATGGCCATACGGAAAGCCATCACAGAGACAGGACTCCAGAGCCGATTCACTAGGGGCACGCTTCAGCAAGTGTGCGAGACCATGATGCTCATTCCGTACGACTGGAAAGCCGTCATGCGAATGATGCTCAACCCCAGCCAGTATCTGCTATGGGACAGCGAGTATCAACTCGAAGCGCAGGCAAGGGCCGCCAGGATGGGCGAAGCGGTAATTCCTGACCAGCTATATGGTTCAGGTCCATTCGAATCCGTTGATGCGCAAGTCGCCCTGCTGCTCACCACACTCCACATGGCAGTGGAGACAGCCTTCAAGGCTTATCTCAAAGTCCCGGCAGCTGGCAAAGCAGCCAAAAATTACACAGCGGTCAAACAGGGATCCCAGGAGTCCTACATGGACTTTATTAATCGGTTAGAGGAAGCGATCAGTAGACAGATCGATAATGAGCAAGCCCAGCAAGAGCTCATGATGAAATTGGCCAAAGACAATGCCAATCTCGACTGCCGTAAGATCTTGCAGTCCCTGGGAAATCATCCCAACCTGACTCTCACAGATATGATTAGGGCATGCGCCGACGTTGGCACAGATTCCTACAAAATGGGTCTGTTGGCAGCGGCGGTGCAAGGAGGCAAGAGATTCCGGCCCAAGGGAGCATGTCACAATTGTGGCAAGATCGGTCACTTCGCTAAGGAATGCCGATCCAGAAGCAGCGGCCAGCGCACCGGCTGTTCCAAGGCTCCAACCACCCCATGTCCAAAATGCAATAAGGGCCTTCACTGGGCCAGGAATTGTCCGAATTCAGGAAACCGGAACGCGGGCACGTCTCTGGCCCCGGTCCAAACAGAGGCTTCCCTCGCTCTGGGCGCGCCAGAGCTGGATTAGATTCCAATCACATTCCAGGCATTGCGAAGGCGCAGGCCAGCCCCAAGGGTAGTACAGGGCTAGAATTGACTTGCCAGGCAGACGTCACATGCGACTTGCCAGGCACAGTCTATCTGGTGGACTCCCAGTATATGGGACCCCTACCCAAAGGCTTCATAGGCTTAGTTTTGCCTCGTAGTGTCGCAGAGGCACGCGGAATTCTTGTAATTCTGGGAGTCATTGACTCCAATTTTCCAGGTGTTCTCCAAGTTCAACTCTGGACGCACCTACCCCAGACGATTCACAAAGGAGACACATTAGCGCAACTGATTATGGTTCCTTGTAACTCGTCAGCAGGTAGCCAGGGAAGGCTCAGGGGCAGCTCCGAGTTCGGGTCAGAAGACCGCTCGAGCGCAAGTGAGGCAGTGCAAGGATACCAGGTCTTAGCGACAGTGGAGACCAACATAGAGTGGAAACAGCGACCAGTTATTGAGGTATTTTTGAATAAAAAATCATTCTCAGGGTTGCTGGATACCGGAGCTGACGTCAGCGTTATCAGCCGAAGTCAGTGGCCGAAGGAATGGGCTATTGAGCCGGTCACCGATGTGTGGGGGGTAGGCAGCATCCAAGAAGCGTTTAGAAGCCGGGATTGGGTGGAAGTCACAATCCCCAAGGCTGACGGCACAGCGGTCATTCGGCCGCACATTCTGGACGTGCACATCAACCTTTGGGGGCGAGACATTTTACAGCAATACCGAGCCACTCTTACCTTCAGGTAATGGCTCTACCACTTAAATGGCTTACCAACACGCCAGTCTGGGTAGAACAATGGCCGGTAGTGGGAGAGAAGTTAGTCGCCCTTAAGCAACTGGTTAAAGAACAGCTAGATGCAGGACACATAGAGCAGTCCACTAGTCCTTGGAATTCGCCCATTTTTGTCATCAAGAAAAAGTCGGGGAAGTGGCGACTCCTCCACGATCTCAGAGAGATCAATAAGTGTATACAGCCAATGGGTCCGCTCCAATGCGGCATCCCGAATCCGAATATGATTCCCGAGGGTTGGGAGATCCTAGTCGTAGACCTTAAGGATTGTTTTTATACCATTCCCCTAGATCCGAGGGACCGGGAAAGGTTCGCCTTTACGGTGCTGGTTGTGAACCACAGTGAGCCCACGCAGCGTTATGCGTGGAAGTATTTGCCACAGGGGATGCTCAATTCACCCACCCTGTGCCAAATTTATGTTCACAACGCACTGGCAAAGTTTCGAAACCTTCACCCCACAGCTTTAGTATGCCATTTCATGGACGATATCTTGGTCGCAGCGCCGCAACTCGGCAGCGAAATGTTTACAGACCTCCAGGCTAGCCTGGGGGAAAAAGGGTTACTCATTGCCCCGGAGAAAGTGCAGAGAACCGAGCCCTTCTCATACTTGGGTCATCGGCTTCTCCGCTCTTTCGCAGCACCAGTTTTGCCCCAGATCAACTTAAAAGACTCAGTCACCCTGGTAGAATTGCAGCAGGTTTTAGGTAACATTAATTGGGCCAGACTGTATTTCAGATTGGATACGGATCTTTTAAAGCCGCTCTTCTCGCTGCTAACGCTAGGCAAGCAGCCGGCAGACTGGATACGAATTTCTCGAGAGGCACGCTTGGCTCTCGAGAAAGTCAACCAAATTCTCAGCCAAAGGTGGGTGGACAGGATTACTCAGGAGCCATATGCCCCGATCCTGAACTTGTACATCGTTCGGACCGGATCCATGTTCACCGGAGCCCTAGGAGTGGACTCCGAGAAAGGGGCGAGTATCGTGGAATGGGTGTATTTGCCGAACACCTCTTCCCAAAACATCGTTCCTCCCCAAGAATTGGTCTCCGCGGTGGTCTACCGCGGAAGGCTGAGAGCAAGGGACATTTCAGGGCACGACTTAGCAAAGATCGTGGTCCCATTCACTAAAGAGCAGGTTCAGCAGCTGATGCAGCTCGGTGACTCGCTTCCAATTGCCTTGGAGGGATTCACCGGATGCCTGGCATACCACTTGCCAAAGGACCCCAGACTTGTCTCACTTCAAACGCAGACAATCACCTTGTATGAATTGATCTCGCTGGTTCCACTTCAGGGGGCCAGAACAGTTTTTACGGATGGGGGTCGCACATATGGTGTCTTAACTTGGCAGGAGGGCCAGGTTTGGCGCACGCTTCTAACTCTTCCACAGAAGTCCGCACAGCGGGCAGAGTTGGCAGCGGTGAACCTTGCCTTGCGCACCTTCACCAAAGAGCACCTCAACATCATTAGTGACAGCCAGTATGTTAGGAATTTGCTTCACAGTCTACTGGGAGCATACATCACTCCCGCGATAGACAAAAATTTGCTGAGTTTGTTCCTCACAGCTCAATTTCACTTGCGAAACCGCACGGAAGCGCTCTATATTGCCCACATCTGAAGTCACCAGGACCTACCGGGTCCGATTTCCGCGGGCAATAGCAGAGCGGATGCGGCCGCAAAGGAAATTCAGCAATGCTCAGTGTTAGGTGTTTTCACTACTCCAATTCAGAGTCATGCATTCTTTCATCAGAATGCCAAAGCACTCGCCAGACAGTTTAATCTGCCACTTTCTCAAGCCCAAGGCATAGTTCGCTCTTGTCAGCATTGTGCAGGGGCACCGGGTGGGGGCCTCGTGGGGGGTCAACCCACAAGGGACAGAGGCTAACCAGGTGTGGCAAATGGATGTCACCCATGTTCCGCAGTTTGGCAGATGGCGGTACATTCACGTTTGCATTGATACCTTTTCACAATTCGTCTGGGCAACGGCACAAAAGGGGGGGACAGCTTCCCACGTGGAGCAGCATCTCCTTTCCTGCTTCGCGGCGATGGGCAAACCACGGCACGTGAAAACCGATAATGCCCCATCCTACAGCTCCAGGCAGTTAGCCAACTTCATGACCACCTGGGATATCAAGCATACCTTTGGCGTTCCTTACAATTCGCAGGGGCAAGCGATTGTGGAACGAGTCAATCGGACGCTCAAGTCCTACATTGACAAACAAACAGAAAGGGGGGAGCCACCAGCCCTCCCCAAGTCACAGGGTCAGGCACAACATTGTCTGAACAAGGTGTTGTTCACGTACAATCACCTTAATGTTTTTTCCGATTGCACGCCGCAGGAGAAACACTTCCGCCGCTCGAAAGCCCTCCCGCGGCCGCTGGTTCGTTACCGGGTGCCACCGGACCCTTCCTGGAGGGGCCCGGCGCCACTCGTAACCTGGGGAAGAGGGTATGCTGCAGTCATGTCTCCTACAGGTGTCATCTGGATTCCAGCCCGGTGCGTTAAGCCTCACTTGGAACCACATGGCGTGGACCCAGGCCGACCCGAGTCCAATCCCGGAGATGGAGGACCTCACCCTGACCGAGAGGACCCGACGGAAGAAGCGGCGACAGCAGACGGAGCCGAAGGTCACCTGGGGGATGGTCAAGACCCTTTGCCGTGAGGCCGAGGACATCATCTGGCGCGAGGACTGGGAGCCAACGCCGGAGAACATCGTGTCTGCAGTTTTTTCCCTGATTACCGCCAACACCATGGCAGTTACCATCATCCTGACCCTCTCCCTACTGGCGGGGGGAGGCGTCCAGGCAGCATCACTGAAGGCCAGCGATCTGATGCCAGGCGGAGACCTCTGTGCCCGGATGCACTACAACCTATGGGAAAGGTTGGCGGGTCTCGTCAACTAGTCCGATTTTTGCCTGAAGCAGGACATCGGTTCTGCCTCAATTCTGAGCACCTGTCTCATCCCAGTGTGCCACACTCCAGATGCGCACACCAGGGATGGTGACTGGCTGGTGAAGCGGATTTTCGGTCCGTTTCTCCCAACAAGTTTCTCAGCATACGCTCGCTGGGGAATGCAGTTAACCATGACTTTGCCGGCTGATGCAGCCACTCTCCACACCCCTTGAGTGGCGGTCAGCCCGAACTCTACTTGTGCTCGAATGACCGGCTGCTCCGCAGTCGGCCGGACTCGGCGCCGCTGCCTCGACGCTGGCAGCAGAAACTGGACTTGTAATAACCCAGAGACACTTGGTTCAATGTATGCTCATGTTACCCTACCTTCAGGTTGGTTCTTTACATGCAATCAGTACACTTGGAATTACATCCCCGCAAATGTATCAGATTCCATATGTTGTATCAGTCGCTTGACACTGTTACTCCCCACTAGGGATATGATTGTTCCAAGCACAAATGTTTCCTCACCCATACGGCGCACTCGCGCCACCCAGTTAGACAGCTCTTGTGATAGCAACATTAGGGTTTTGAGTCCAGCTGAGTACGTCTCGTTGGCAGTCAGCATACTTGGCGTGCCAGCCTTAGCCGTCGGCAACGCTCGGAGAATTGGTCAATTGGCTTGCGGATTAGCAAAGGCCATCAACCATACCTCCTCAGCAATAGCGCTGCTCAACCAGGAGCAGGCAGAGCTTCGCCATGCCATCCTAGACAATCGAGCAGCGATAGACTACCTTCTGTTGTTACATCATTTGGGTTGTGAATCTGTCCACAGCATGTGTTGTTTTAATCTCACAGACAATACCCATAAAGTGCAGAGCCAGCTCACGGACCTCCACACCCTAGTCAAGAATATCAAGGAGGATACTTCATGGGGGTGGTGGGATTCATTGTGGTCGTGGCTCCCATGGGGGTGGCTCCAGACAATGCTCAAAGTGATTGTGGGAGTGATTATACTGAGCATAGCAGGATGTTGTTTCATGCAATGTATTCCCTCACTGCTATTGAGATGTCCCCTGTGGGAGGAGCCCCAAAACGTCATTCCTACATACCAGCTGATGCCCCTCTTGCGCAGGGCCGTCTGTCAGGTCCAAAAATAACAGAAAAAGGGGGGGATGCGGGTTCCGTTCCGCGAGCGTAATTGCCATAATACGGCCCCTGGCAGAGGTTACACCGGTCGAAGAAGGTTCCTGGTCACTGGCCCCTGCCAGTAAGGAAATTGGGGAGCAGATTAATAATCATAGGGTTGATTCACCCACCGGCAGTTCTGCTGAGGGAAGCGAGATCGCTAACTCCTGTTAGCGATTAGGCAATTACTCACTCACAGATGAGCCCAAGCTCTAGTGCAAATAGTGGCCATATTTACCCTGGTGTAAGCCACGAACAATGGATTTCCCCTGTCAGTGTTTGCCCTAGTTAATTAACTTCCCCAAGAGAGATTCCCCATTAACCCGGGTAAATGGGTGATGTGATTTTCTGTCAGATGACGATTCTATCACACGTTGCCTTCTATTCCTATATATGCTGATGCTTTTCTCTCAATAAACCACTGGTCTTCGCTCCATCTTGTCTCGTGTCGTTCCTTTGACCAGTCTCCTCCGGGACCCTAAGGGCCGCTTCACGGCCCCAATCCAACAGCCACAGAACAGAACAAAACACCCTCGCCAGTCCATAGGGTCCAGGGAGCTGAACCCAAGGCTCAACATCCATGAGCGGAGCCCAAGGCTCAATGTACCTGTTGGGGCCCATATTCAATGCTCCACAGAGTGTCCCTGACAAGAGGAGGGGCAGCCCCAGACCGGGCACAGCTGTGGCGGCAGGTCTTTGACTGTCCGCAACCCGTTGGCTTCTTCTTCCCTCCCAGACTAAGCAGGGGAGGCAGCACCGGGAACAGCTGGGGAGCGAACTGGCGGGCGAAGCAGCAGTCCGGTGGGGAGCGGCACCAGTGTTGGCATTTTAAAGCCACGCCAGCTGCTCCCAGGTGTTTCCAGGCTCCCTTGAGCCCCAACCAGGCTCCCAGGTGTTTCCAGGCTCCCTTGAGCCCTGACCGGGCTGGGGAGCGAACCAGCGGGTGAAGCAGCAGTCCGGTGGGGAGCAGCCCCAGCGCTGGTGTTTTAAAACCATGCCAGCTGCTCCCAGGTGTTTCCAGGCTCCCTTGAGCCCCGACCAGGCTGGGGAGCGAACCGATGGGCAAAGCAACAGTCCAGTGGGGAGCGGCCCCAGCACTGGCATTTTAAAGCCACGCTGGCTGCTCCCAGGTGTTTCCAGGCTCCCTTGAGCCCCGACCGGGCTGGGGAGCGAACCAACGGGTGAAGCAACAGTCCGGTGGGGAGCGGCCCCAGCTCTGGCATTTTAAAGCCATGCCAGCTGCTTCCAGGTGTTTCCACGCTCCCTTGAGCCCCGACCGGGCTCCCAGGTGTTTCCAGGCTCCCTTGAGCCCCGACCGGGCTGGGGAGCAAACCGGCGGGCGAAGCAGCAGTCCAGTTCCCTGTAGTGTGCTGTTTCCTACACTGGTTGTGTCATTGGTCATATTATGGAAAGCCTGTCATGATTGCCATCCACAAAAGGCTTAAACAATGAAATACTGACTAATTCACTTTTAATTTCCCCATGCTATTAACCACTAGCTAAATGAGAAGAAAATATATCCCTTGCTCAGAGCTAAAAGCATTGTTATATAGAGCTACAAGCCTTGGAACTTAAAAAGACACCACTCTCAGATTTGACAGACTCATTGCCCCAAATTTCTTTACTCGTACAGTGGTACCTCAAGTTATGAATGCCTCATGTTACGAAATTCTCACAATACAAATAAAAATCCATTGAAAATAATGGTTCAAGTTATGAATTTAATTTGAAACTCTGTGGTTTCCCATACGAATACATAAAAACCAATTAATCCGTTCCAGAGGTCAGAAAAAAGGTTTTCAATGCATTCCTATGGAAAACCGCGTTTTGAGTTATGAATTTGTCATAATGCAAAACGTCCCTGGGAGCACATTAAATTCATAACTCGAGGTACGACTGTATATCCAGAATTTCCTCCAATGACCCCGAGGTGGTAGCCATGGCTCCCTTCCTCCATTTCACTCTTATACCTGCCCTATGAAGGTACATCAGACTGAAGAAGAGTGATTTCTCCAAGATCACCAAATGAATTCCATGTTTCAATATTGACTTTAATTTAAATCTCCCAAGTGCCAGGCTAACACTCTAATGACTACACCATACATGTTCTTTAACTTGAAAACAAGGCTGGAGCTGGGCAGTGCTTCAAACATGATGCTGGCAGAAAGAGGAGCATTTTCTGACATCCTTTCATGTAAAAGACTTCTAAAAAAGGATGGTTGAAGCCACCCTAAGTAGTGGTACAGGGCAGTAGCAGTAATACTAGCAGCAGTAATCTTGGGTAATGTTCCTAGTGGAAGTTGAATGTGCAGCCTTACTACTCTCAACTTCCAATGGAGAGGAAAAGACCCAAACTAGAATTTTGATGTGTTCAGAACTCATTAAAAATAATTTTGAACTGGATGCCAGTGTTTATGAATTTCTGACTGGATTAAGAGAAGTAGAATGTCATTATTAGGATTGCTTGTGTGAAAAACTAGTTTGGACCTATGAGCATTCCCAGAACTAGAATGATCTTAAACTGCAATCACATTGCCATTTCCTTCTAAGTAAGCAGAATGTTGCATGCTGGCAATACAAAGGTACAAAAATCTTCCATTCCACCTAAGTCTAACATAATGAATTTTCCTCAAACATTGAAAGGAAAATGAATGGCAGTTTTCCTCCATTAAAAGCAATTCCTCAACCCTCAGGGAAAAGTTTACTTATTTTCATTTCCATATTTTTCGGAAGCATTAACATGATGAAAATTGAGCAATTACCCTTAAATTATAGAGCTAAATATTGTGTCACAGCTATATTGAGAATGGTATTGTTCCATACTACGGTAAGATTTTTCCCTCCTCCATAAAAGCGACATTTCCAGGTTTTCAGTCTCAGCAAGCTTTCTTTTGTCAACAATCTACCATTTCTGCTAAATTAAGTAATAGTCTTCACACTGTAGTTTGTAGAAAGAGGGAGAGAGGGACTGTACAATTGAAATACATATCCTTCGAAAAGATTTTTAAAAGAAATTTAGATCAGGCTTCAATATTTGCATAATAATCCAGTACAAAGTATGACAAATAATGGTATAATGATATTTTATTTAGCTTCTTCTTTGCCTTTTAACTCAAGGTTTCTTAATTCAGCTAATATCTTATTCCAGTCTGAACATTTGCAAATCATGATCATCATGATCATCAAATCACTTGTTTATCAAAATCAATACTGTGAATAGAAAGCTTGTGTTTTATAAATTAGTAGTCCACAGCAACCTTATTGCTGGAGTAGCAAGAAAATAAACATTTTGAAAATGGAGACTTGATGTATATTAAGAATGATTAAGTTAACTTTGACACCACAGGCTGAAAAGTTATTTGTAAGCTAACACATTAGTATCACCTTTTTTTCAAGAAAGTATCACATTGCTCATTAGTCTACTAATACATCAGTTTTTATTCCAATTCAAAATATTTTCCAAAACTCTTAACTTTAAGAAAGGCTCCCAAATCTTTTCATATCTCTCCAAATGATGCCCTCTAACCAATGTTTTAGTACATTTACAAGTCACTACTTAATTGCAGAAAGTGGATATCCCATCCTCTCATTAATCTCAAAAAATAGTACATTGCAATTAATATAATTGCTTTAACACATTTATCCCAATTTCTGTTTTATATTCTTTAAAGCAAGGGTTCCCAACCTACAGCCCGCAGGCTGGACCCAGCCTGCGACACCATTCCATCTGGCCCATTGTCATCTCCGCCACACCCGGAAGTGGAAGCGGGCATGTTTATATCAGCTGTAAAACACGCCCACACATGCGCAAATATGCCCACAGCTATTGTAAATGCGGAAGTGGGTGCATTCATGATAGCTGTAAATGACTTGCTCCCGCTCCCGGGGGTGTGGTCCAGCCCGTTTAGCTGTCCATGGGCGTGGTCAGGCCCACAGTGTAAAAAGGTTGACCACCCCTGCTCTAAAGGTATACTGTATACACAAAACCAATTTTCTGCTCAGAAAATTTGTATACAGAGGGGAAAGGGCTAGACATCATGAATAAAGGACCATAAGTGTGATTTTCAGAAAAACTATGACCAAAATCCTGTCACTTAGCATTGTAAGTCACACTTGAGTAAGAATGTTGAGTGAGTCAATTTCTCTGGCAAGTTCCATTGATTCTAATAGGCATTCTCTAACTGAGACTTACTATGCTAGGTAAAGGTCACCCTTCCTGGAAAGCCAGTTGTATCCAACTCTAGGGTTCAGTGCTCATCTCTGTTTATAGCCAAAGAGCCAACACTGTCTGCATTTGCAGACATTTCTGTGGACATGTGGCAGGCATGGCTAGACACCAGAGTGCATGGAACACTGTTTACCTCCCCACCAAAGTGGTACCTATTTATCTACTTGCAATTTCTTCCTTTTGAACTGCTAGGTTGCCAGTAGTATAGTATAGTAGTATAGTTGGCAGTAGTATACCAGGTTGCTACTATAGTCAGTGGTGGGCTCAAAAAAAAATTGCTACCACACTGTGGGCGTGGTATGATGGGCGTAGCCAGGGGGAAAGCCCTGTGTTGCACTTGCTGGCCAGGCCGCATTAAATCCTTGTGTTGGGGTGGGGGGATTCTTGTATTTATTTATTTACAGGGGGCCAGCCAGTGCCTTGCCGTAGCCTGGGTTTGGAGGGGAAGAGGGGGGTATACCCTCCCCAAAGCTATGGGCTGGCTTGGGCAGGCCTCCGAGGATGTGGGGGAAAACATAGTTTTTCCCTGTTGCCTCACTGAAGCATGGGTCGGGGGGAAGAGAGGGGTATCCTCTTTCCCCACCCCCCATGATACGGTGGCGGTTTGTCCCGGCCTCTGAGACTGTGGGGAAATTTTTATTCCCCTGCTGTCTTTCTGAAGCTAGGGGGGAGGGGAGTATCCTCCCCCCAAGCTATGGGGTGGTTGTGGGAGATGGAGGCCGAGAACGGTGCTCTGTAATTGGCCTTTGTCTCCTGTTTTTAAGGTGTTCGTCTTCCTTGGAAGATGGGGGCTGAGTCTTTTGGCCTCCGTCCTCCTAGGAAGACGAATCGGTTCCCTCTGGGAAACACTTTCCCTCCTGTTGCAGCCTTCTGCATATGGAGAAGCACCAGACTGTCCTTTGCCATGTTGCCCGCAGAGACGAAAGACAGTCCAGTGCTTCTCTCTATGCAGAAAGCCGCGACGAGAGGGAAAGACTTTTAAAGACCCAGCCGGAGCCGGCAAAGGGTAAGTGCAGTCGGCGGAGGTTAGGGAGGGGGGATAGGTGGTGGCGCAGGGGGGCATGGTTACCGGGGCCGTGCCTCCCCCCCAACCCTCATCGACCGCACTTATCTTTCCCCGGCTCCGGCTGGGTCTTTGAAAGTCTTCCCCAGGCTGGCGCGGTTTGTCTTTTAAAACCGCTGCGCCGCGCTTTCCCAGCCTCCTCTGTGCTCGCATCTCTCAGCCTGATTGGCTGAGGGGTTGCACAGCACAGAGGACTCTGGGACTCTTGGTTCTTTTTTGGAGGTTGCGTTCATGGGGTGGCTGCCCCACTGGCGACCATAGGAACCCCGCGGTGTTGGGAGGGCAGGGGTTACGGTGAGTGCGGATGGCTAGGTCAGGGATGGTTGGGCCAGGTGCGGGAGCCTTTGAACGAATCCAATGGTTAAGGCCATTTTTATAGGTATAGATTGCAGCAGTTCCCAAACTGTCACATTCCAGATATTGTGGACTGCAACATGGATTATCTCTTGTACAAGGGTCAAAAATGAAGGACTATTAGATTTATAGTCCAAAACATTTAAAGAGTACCACTTTGGGAAAGAGGTTCCTCGGCCTTCAGCATGAATGTCTTTCATGAATGCTTACAAATGAAATAGAAATCTGTTTTTCCCTTTGTCCCTCTCTCCACTTTTCAGCTAGACATGGAAGAAGAAGAAGCAGTTCAAGGAAGTCATACAATTTTCCCCACAATAAAACACTCTGGAGGTGATGTCATTATTTTTGAAAAATAAAATTTAAAGAGTAGAAATTGATGTGAATTTGAATCCACTTCTGAGAGGGTTTTTATATATTCTCCTGCTGTGCAATTAAGTACATTGAAAAAATGTTTTATTTCAAAGCAACAATAACATCAACAACAGAATGCAGATGATGTTAATGATTACACAAATATGTATAAAATATTTGCATTCTTAAACACAATTGAGTGGGAGGAAAGTCTGAACTTGGTACCAAATAAAATAAAACAGAAGCAATTTAGGAACTTTTTAAAAAGAATATGCCAATTTTCTGCTACCCTGGGAAAGCAGAAGAATAGATTAAAGATACCAGATCTGAGGGAAAAGAGAATGTTAGAATATATACATTTTACCTAATTTCAGTAGTAGAGAGAAAAAGTGGCAATGCAAATTCTGTGATCATTTTGCTCAAGTACTGATATCCCTAAACATAAATTCAGCAGAAGAAATGAGACAGAAGGTAGCAAAATTCAATGTCTATACACACGTGAAATACAAATTTAAGCTTGGTGACATTGTATGCCAGATGCCTTTTGAGATAATGCAGATAGCATAATCCAGTACAAGAACTTTGAACTGTTTGTCTTTAATCCTAGATTAATGGGTTTTTAGGTATAATAATTAGAAAGTAAAGGCTAAATCCGGTTGTTAAATCCAAAAGCAGAATCTAGATGTGAAAGGGCAAATTGTCCAACCCTTTGGTCTACCTCGGCATTTTCAATAGATGGCCACCTGATCTTTGCTTTAAAATCACTAATGAAGGACAAGTCCATGACCCTTCAAAGTAGGCTTTATGGCAGGAGTCTTGCTCTTAGCAAGGGAAAAAAAATATTTTCTCACCAAAATTTTCTTGTGCAGGATTTTTTAAAAATAATTTTTGTGGGAGATTTTAGACATTTCAGCCCCCCCCCCCCTTCCTGCAACAAAACCAATCAGCATAGATTTATTACAATTCCTATACAAAATGACATATTTCCTGCAGAAGGTTACTCAGAAAATGGCAAGATGTGGAAAACTCACCGAAAATAAATAAATTATTTTTCCATATATTCTTCTGTTCTCAGTTCAGAAATTAGAACTATCCATATATAAGAAAGCATTTGCTTTAGTTTTATGAAAAGTCTGAGTTGTGGAGGGTTTGTGAGAAATATTATAATTGTGATTCAGATCTGATGCTTTGCCAATAGAATGTTAAAATCTGACATTGCATTTATATTCATTGTTGTTGCTCCTCTTCTTCTTCTTGTTGTTGGTGGTGTTGGTATTGTTGACATTGGTGGTGTTGGTAGCAGTGTCTGTTTCCTCCAGACTCCCCAATGTATGAGAAACAGACATTCTACTTTTTTCTCATATATATTCAAATTACAGCTAAATCTTACCATATAAATTTTCAGGAAAGAAATTTCACAATAGTTTCCATTGTTTGTTGAATGCTGAACGTTTGTTCTTATCGCGTAGTGTGGACCCTTCACCATTGCATTTCACTTAAAGTGACATATTTTAGGCATGCAATCTCCCTGTATTTATGAGGCCTAATGGAAGGTGCCCATTTCCCCCCTAAACTGTCAAAAGTCAAAATTCCCCTCTATGTGAATCCTGTTGTTTTGATAGGTCCTTCCACAGGCTTAACTATAGTAAGAGGTTCTATATGTTTGTAAATATTCTCACTTTGAACTGTTATTCCCTGTACTATTTGTCTTAAACTGGGACATAACCCAAGCTCCAGCATAGAAAGTGGGAAGTAAGAGGAAAAGTCAAGGGGGAGAGAATAGTAAAAGTACAGACTTCTAACAATTAAAGTGAATCCTCATGTTGCTTTGAGTTGTTGAGATGGTCATTGTTATTCTCTGTGATGCTGCATCAGAAGAGAGACTTTAAGGGGGATTAAAATTGCTCTGGATAGCAGACTGGTTTGTTTGTACTATTAGGCAGTGTTGTGTTCTAATGGTGTAACCTCCTACATGTGATAACAATGTATCTGAACCAATGTAACCCTGCCTACGGGTAACAATGTAACCTTCAGCTGTATCACTATAAACCCTGTAATAGGACGCGAGCTAATGACCACCAGCTGGCAGCAGCGAGCGTCCAAGCTCTGTTGATCCAAACTCATCAAAGAGCCACAGCGCGGGAAGTTTCCCGCCACCACCTACACCTGGACAAGAAGGGCGTGACCAGCAATGACGTCACGAAGACAGTAGCCAATGGGCTATCGTGCAACCACGTTCAAATGTATTACTACTGTATATAAAGAGCTATTGATCCGCCATTACCTCATGTTCCCTCTGACCACCATGCAATAAACCTGAGTTAACCCAGCCCGAGGCTGTGTCCTGTGTCTTGGTTCTCATACACCAAATTGGCGACGAGGATGGGATGATGGATTCCCAAGGAGCCAGGGCACAGAGCGGGTTCAACATCACCAAACCGCAAGACTGGGAGCTTCTTGAGATGGATTTCCAGGCGGCAATGGTGGAACTCAAAGTCAAAGAAGACGACGAGGAAAGGAAGAGGGCCATCCTCACCCGAATGCTTGGGATGGAAACCAAGCGAACGCTGGTGGGCATCATTGCACCGAAGAAGGTGAGCGATTTCAAAGCCGATGACATCATGAAACTGCTGCGTGAGCGTTTCCGACCCTCGAGGGCAATGTTTCCCGCTCGGAGCGCGTTTTGGAGGCGAGTCCAAGCGCCGGACGAGTCGGTTGAGGCCTTCGTAACAGCCATGACAATAGCCGCCGCCCCCTGCAGATGGGACAACCTAGAGATGGCCCTCAGGGACGGAGTTCTGTGTGGCCTGAAGGACAAGGAAGTGCAGCGCAGCCTGATGAACAAGGAGCCACCACCCACGCTGACAGAGGTTGTGGAGGCCGCGGAAGCCGCGGAATCCACGAATGCTGGAGTGGACGAGATGCACCAGTGGCGTGAGTGGCGTCCTAGGGCCGGCAAAGCGGGGAATTCGGTGCACGGAAAGTCCGGACAGTCGGTGCACGCAACCCGACGGGCCTCGAAGTCGTCTACGGAAGGCAGCGACGGCGAGGAGGTCCAGAAGGTCCGAAAAGGAGGGCGCCGCTGCGATGGTTGCGGAGCGGCCCATGAGCGCGTGAGGTGCCCATTCAGAAAAACTGAGTGTTTCACCTGCGGCCGTCGGGGGCACATCGCCAAGGCGTGCAGGAAGCGGAAAGAGGGCCGGAGGCATTCACAAGACCGTTCGACCAGGCCGGACCGTCCAGCGAGGTCCAAAGATGGCGCCCGGACCACGAGGAAGCAGGACGGCGTGGGCCGCATCTCGGACGACAGCGAGGACGACGCTCCCGTGTTCAGCGTGTCCGCGGGACAGCCCCATTACTTCGTTGAGGTACTAGTAGAAGGGCCCCCTATCATAATGGAAATTGACTCGGGGTCCTCCTATTCTATAATTCCCCAGAGAGAGTTCTTGAAAATCGACCCCCACGTGCGGCCCAAACTTAAAACGTTGAGGTCCACGCTACGAGACGTACAGGGGAACAGCATTCCAGTGCTGGGGGTCGGGAAATTTCGGGTCCGTTTTAAGAGACATTCTGCGGAACTCCCCCTAGTTGTCCTTAAGAGGGGAAGTTGTAGCCTCCTAGGGACGCAGTGGTTTCAGCCTTTAGGTTTGTTCATAGGGGGGGTGCATACCGTGGGAGTAGATCCAATATAAGCGGTATTGGACGCGCACCCCGCCGTTTTTAAAAAAGGACTGGGAAAGTTCAAGGGACCCCCCGTAGCCTTCGACCTAGACCCGGAGGTCCGCCCGATAAGACTCAAACCACGCAGGGTGCCGTTCGCACTAAAGGACAAAATAGAGGCGGAACTGGACAAACTGGTGGGCCAGGGGATTCTTGTTCCTGTTGATTCCGCGGAGTGGGAAACTCCAATTGTAACAGCACTAAAGGCTAACGGGGAAGTGCGCATTTGCGCTGATTATAAGTGTACAATTAACAAGGCGATCCGCCCCAATGCATACCCGGTGCCGGTGGTCAGCCACCTTCTGGCCAGGCTGAATGGGGGAAAGTGTTTCGCTAAACTCGATTTAGCACAAGCCTATCAGCAACTCCCTGTAACTCCCGCCACGGCAGCGGCACAAACGATAGTTACACACAAAGGGGCGTTCCAGGTGTCGCGTTTACAGTTCGGCGTGAACTCGGCACCCGGCCTTTTTCAGTCGCTTGTGGAACGCCTCCTGAAGGGGCTGGAGGGGGTGTTGCCCTATTTTGATGACGTGTTGATTACAGGGGGGAGTGAGGCCGAACTGGCAAAGAGATTGGATAAAGTACTGACTGTGTTCGAGAAAGCGGGGCTGCGACTGAGAAAAGACAAATGCGTTTTTTTCGAAACAGAGGTTGAGTTTTTAGGGTTCCGGGTCACGCCCGAGGGAATTAAGCCGTCCAAATCTAAAGTAGCCGCCATCAAGAAGGCCCCTCGCCCCACATCCAAAACCGAGCTACAGTCATTCCTGGGGCTCCTCAATTTTTACCACACCTTCCTTCCACGGAAGGCGTCTGTGGCCGAACCGCTCCATCGGTTGCTTAAAAAGGAGGAAACATGGATGTGGGGTGACGAGCAAGAGAGGGCGTTTAAAGAATTGAAGCAGCTCTTAACATCCGAGGCAATCCTAACGCATTTCGATCCCAAAGGGCCAGTGGTTTTAGTCTGTGACGCATCCCCGGTGGGGGTGGGGGCGGTGCTGTGCCACGTGTTGGACGACGGAAGAGAGGCCCCAATAGCGTTTTATTCAAGGTCCCTGTCCCAAGCAGAGCGGAATTACGCACAGACCGACAGGGAGGCATTAGCGATAGTAGCGGGAACCAAAAAATTTCACGATTTTCTGTATGGTCGCCCGTTCAAAATCGTGACCGATCACAAGCCCCTGTTAGGAATTTTCACTGCAAATAAGCCCACGCCACAGATCCTGTCCCCGAGAATGCTGCGGTGGGCTATCTTTCTCAACGCATACCAACATGAGTTGGAATACCGGCCCGGGAAGGAGATCAGCCATGCAGACGCACTCTCAAGGTCTCCCTTGCCCTTGTCGGGCGACCAAAAGGCAGGGGTAGAGAGAGACCACCAGGTATTGTTAATAGAGGTTTTAGATTCACCCCCAATAGTACCAGCCGACATTGCCAGGGCGACAGGCAAGGATAGAACGCTGGAGAAAGTTAGCTCATGGGTACAGAAGGGGTGGCCGGCGTCATCCCCAGGTACGGAATTTGACCCATTTTTTCGAAAAAAAATAGAGTTGTCCCTAGAGAGGGGGTGCCTTTTGTGGGGCCAACGGGTGGTGGTCCCTACGTCCCTGCGACCGAGGGTGCTCAAACTGCTGCACGTCAGCCACCCGGGCATCGTCCGTTCCAAGGCGCTGGCCCGGAGTTACTTCTGGTGGCCGCAGCTGGACGCAGACATAGAGCACATGGTTGGCACTTGCGAGGCATGCCAGGGCTCCCGACCGGAGGCGGCCCGTCTCCCGCATAGGGAATGGGACGCAGCAAGGGGGCCATGGTCCAGAGTGCACGTAGATTTCGCTGGCCCGTTCCGAGGAACCATTTTTCTCCTGGTGGTGGATGCGTTCTCCAAGTGGCTGGAGGTTATCCCAGTAAAGAGCACGTCCTCCGCCACTACAATTAGCCATCTAAGGAGGGTCTTTTCCACGTTCGGTTTACCCGACACTCTGGTCAGCGATAACGCTAGTTGTTTCACGTCCGCTGAGTTCAGGGCATTCATGGAGGCAAACGCCATTCGGCATGTCACATCCGCGCCGTTTCACCCGGCCACGAATGGCCAAGTGGAACGGCTGGTGCGTACAACAAAGGATGCGTTGCGGCGCATGGGCTCGGGGGACCTAAATCACCAAGTATGTCAGTTTTTGTTAGCGTATAGGGTGACCCCCTTAGCATCAGGATACTCGCCGGCAGAGCTGCTGATGCGGCGAAAACTGACCACGATCCTGTCCAGGTTAGACCCGACGAGGGTCGAGGACAAAGGGAAGAACATAGGGTTAGCGGTCTCGAAAGGTTTCGCCGTCGGCGATCCTGTACACTGCAGGAACTACGCCAACGCAGGTCCAGCCTGGGTACCAGGGACGGTTGTGGAACAGACGGGACCAGTGTCGTACCGGGTAGAGACTAACACCGGTCTCCTCTGGAGGAGGCACGCGGACCAACTTAGGCACCGAGTGAGTGAGGGGCCGGTCAGTGGGGCTCAGCAACAAAATTCAGCGTTAGGGTTCTCCCCCACCCGTTTAGCCCAAGGGGGAGACAACGTCGGACAACAGTCCCAAACAAGGGGGGAAAGCAGCGGCGGTCCCGACTCATATCCTTTTGATACGCCAGCTCTATCAGAGCCTGGGGAAGGGGGAGAGGAGCTTGCGACCGCTGCCCCCGAATTGGGAGAGGAGCTTGCGACCGCTGCCCCCGAATTAGATTCCGATTTTGACTTTGCGAGCCGGGGGGGGTTTTGGGAGTGTTCCCCCACCCATCCAAGCGAGAAGAGGGGTTTTTCGTTAGCCCCCAGTGCCCCCGGTTCTTCCCAAATAAAGCACACACCTCCCAACAACGCCGCAGAGCCGCGGCAAGTCACTAATAAGTCTCCCTCTCCAATTACAGGACAGGAAACCAGGGGACAAAGAGAAGGTAGCAAACCCGGGGAAAGGCAGCCCGCATCGAGACCCCAGCGTGTTCGAAATAAGCCATCTTGGCTGAGAGACTTCGTCTCATCCTAGGGGGGAGGAGTGTTGTGTTCGAGACTTCGTCTCATCCTAGGGGGGAGGAGTGTTGTGTTCTAATGGTGTAACCTCCTACATGTGATAACAATGTATCTGAACCAATGTAACCCTGCCTACGGGTAACAATGTAACCTTCAGCTGTATCACTATAAACCCTGTAATAGGACGCGAGCTAATGACCACCAGCTGGCAGCAGCGAGCGTCCAAGCTCTGTTGGTCCAAACTCATCAAAGAGCCACACCGCGGGAAGTTTCCCGCCACCACCTACACCTGGACAAGAAGGGCGTGACCAGCAATGACGTCACGAAGACAGTAGCCAATGGGCTATCGTGCAACCACGTTCAAATGTATTACTACTGTATATAAAGAGCTATTGATCCGCCATTACCTCATGTTCCCTCTGACCACCATGCAATAAACCTGAGTTAACCCAGCCCGAGGCTGTGTCCTGTGTCTTGGTTCTCATACACCAAAGGCGGAATGAAAAAAAATTGCTAAGTGGTTTGGAAATTTCAGTCTCTTCATCATTTCTTCTGTTGAAGTGCAAGGACATTCTGCACCGCTAAGCAATCCTGCTATACTCAGGTGTATGAAGGAGGCTGTGTGATCCTCTCACCATCATCAAAGTAAGGTGTAGTTATCAGATTGGTTGGTATCTATAGTAAAGTGTTGTCTATTTGCCTCAGGGGGGACAAGGTCTCAAGATAACTCTAGAGTGAGCAAGCTCGCTCTGGAACAAACAGGCAAACAAGCAACTTGTTCACAGTCTTCTCCACAATAGTAAGGTGGATTATTATTCCTGGTTTACATTTTATACATACTGTATCTATTACCTATATTCTGGTGAGGCATCCTAGGATACACAAGAGAAAAAATGATTTTTAAAGACAAGTCCTTTCCTTCAGGCCCTAAGTTTCATTTCCTTTAATAATTGTTTTATATCAGTAAAGGTTGACAATGTCTGCTGAACTATACAAAAACTATGGGAAAGATTCATCTTATCTTCTGCCAGATTCAACAGTTACAAAGCTTATTCCCTATGACAATAAATTCAAGAATATTAATATGGAGAAATATAGAATTATGTGAAGTGGGAGAGAAGTTGAAGCATATTTTTTATTTAAAAAAACCAAGAGGATAAAAAATATTATAATTGATATTTTAAAATCCATTATTCAAAAATCTGTTACAAATCTGGAGTAAATATAAAAAAAATTTTAGCCCAACAATTTCCCTATTATGGATTTTTTTCAGAGAATTTAAAGAAAGATTCAGTTTTTAAAAATTGGAAAGGCATAAGGTAATAAGATTGAGGGATTGGTTGAATAAGTTATCTAATAGCTAAAATATTGGATATACAAGGAAGGAATATAGGAAAGACATTGTGGTACAATATGAATCAATTAGCTAAATGGAATAAAGTTTGGGTTAAAAACATAGAAAATGTAGGGAACTGATAAAAATTGAAGAATTAATAGTGCAGAGGAGCGAATTGAACTAAATTTAAAAAAAGGAAAGGTTTAATATGTGAATGTACAGACTATTAGTAAAAGCAGAAGGTCAACAGCAAAGTTTAAGAACAAGTTGGGAAACAAACCTAGGTAGGAATATAAAAGAGGAGGAATTAACTAATTTATGGAAGAAAGGGTTTTTAAAGAATACTAGCTTGGGTGCCCGGCTCTGCTCGGGCGATTGGGGGGGGGGGCTGTGCCTTACCTCCTGGCACCTGTTGGGTGTTGTGGTCGCAGTGTTGATGTGTTTGTTATCATTGCCACGAGGCATTTGTCACCACGTGGGGGGGGTGAGCAGCTGTGGCTGCCGTGCAGGGGCCGGAGGGGGGGCAAAGATGCTGTGCGGCCATCGCCCTCGCCCAGGAGCAGCGTTGGCTACCCGTTGAGCATCAGAGACAAATGAGGGCATTGTGCATCTTGTCCTTTCCCTCCCCGCCTGCCACGGAGCAGCCTTCGTGTCCCCGGGCAGGCGTGGGCTGGCTTTCCTGGCAATGGGGCCGTCCGTTCTCCTACTGAGTTGTTTAGTGGCCGGGGTGGTGCCTGCTCTGCTGCAGCTGTCTGTGCTCTCGCCTACCCCACCTGTTGTTGTGTTTCTGTTGTCCTGGCCACGCTGTGCCCAGGGCATGGGGGTGTTGGCTCACCTCCTGGAGTGTCAGAGGCTGCAGGGGAAGTTCTGGGGGAGGTGATCTGCCACCTCCTCCACCCCTCCCCAGGGCACCGGCGGGGAGCATGGAGGAAGGGTTTCTGGGGATGGGTGGGGGAGGTCAAGGCAGGGATTGTGGGGTCCCTAAGCCACCTAGGGCCCCCCACCAGCCCTCTCTCCCTCTTTCCTCCTTTTTTTGGGAGGTGGAGCCACCTCTGGTCTTTGAGGCTTGGCTGGGCTTGTTTCCCACCCGGCCCAAACCTCGTGGAGGCAGCAGCCACCACGCTTCATGCCATCACTGCTGCTGTTTATCCTCATCCTCCTTGCAGTTCTGGAAGCATTGGAGCCTCCCCGCCAGCCTGAGAGTGTTGGCCTGGCCTGGAGTGTTCCGGTGAGGCAGCAGCCCTGGCCTGAGGGATATTCCGCAACCCTCTCTTCTCTGCTTGTGCCTCTTAATGTGAGGCAGGCCCGCCGGCGGTGGTGATGAAGGTGGCAGCCTGAGCCTGTTTAGCTGTCCTAGGGGGCGCGGCAGAGGGAGTCCATTTGTGTGGTGTGTGGCTGCAGCCCCGACCTGCAGAGGCTTTGACCGCCTCTTCCTTGGCCAGCCTAGTAAGTTGCATGTGGGGGCGCAGTGGAGGGATCCTGTTTGGGCGGTTTTTGGGCGCAGTGTGGCCCTGCTGGTGTTTTGGCCACTGCTGCCTCTGCCTCACATGCCTTGGGCCCCGCCGTCTCCACAGCCGCCATCTTGGCTGCTGCCGCTGTCCGCCATTGGAGTGTCGTGTGTGTGGCTAGTGCCCAGCTTCTCCTGCACTCATCCCGGCTTCCCTGATTGGCAGAGTCGTGCTGCAGTGAGTGCTGGGATTTGTAGTTTTTGTTGTTTTTCCATTTGGTGGGGTGTAGGTCCCCCAGGCTGTTCCAGACCCAGACGGCTATGATCTTGCAAGCCAAAGGTACCTGTGTGCCAACTTTGATGGGGTTTGGTCAAGGGGTGTGGAAGACTCTCCGCTCAGGGAATGCCCAAATGATTCTCCTTTCATGCCTCGAAGAGCTGGGACAATCCGTCATGCAGTACCCAGGTCTCAAACTGCTAACTTGCCAGCCTTCCAACTAACAAGGCAAGCTTCTTAACCACTGAGCCACTGTTAAAAACAATATGGAGATAGCATCCAACACCAGTAAAATGATATTTTAATTCAAAATATTCTGTAAACTGTTGGAGAAGCAATTAGGAGATTGGCTCTAATTTTCATTGATGGTTGACTCTAAATATGGATTTTTTAATTAAATGAATGCAATGTTTTCTATGAAACTGAATATAGGAATTGCATTGTTATACATCTTTGGAGATCCACAGCTGAACTAGCAAAAAAAGCAACAAATCACAGTTTTGTTAACTGCTGTGAGAATAATTATAGCTAAAAATTGGAAAATAAAAGTTCCAAATCACTGAATAATATAAAGAAATCTGGAATATGGCTAATAATAGATATTACTATAATAATATAAATATTAATGATAAATTGACAAGTGAGATAAAGGTTAAAAAAAGGATTGTTAAAAGTGAATAGCTTCAAAGACTACGAGGAGAATTTTTAGAATATGTCCTATTGAAAAAGAAAGGAAAGATGCCAACATAGGAAACAATGTCTTTCTGGAGATAAATAAACAAGGGTTTGTGAAATAAGAGAAAAGAATGAACTTTTCCAAAGTTCCGATGGTGATGGCGTATAGTAGGTATTATATTGTTTTGTTAGTATGTATGTATTTTGGTTGTACAGTACATGTTTATTATAATTATGTTGTTCATGTAATTTTATTTTATGTTGATAAAAATATATTTTTTTAAACATATCTTGGTCCCATGAATTTATTTGTTTTAATCTTAATTGAATGAACATGGAAACAACAAAATAATAGTGCCGGTCTTTTACTAGTAATTTATAATTTAATATAGGACCTTCAAACCATTGTAATCTGTATCATCTTAGAATATTGCACCAAGAGAGCCACATGGAAAATAACTCTTGCCATTCTTATTATCATAAGAAATAAATAAAAAAAGAAACCATTATGGGGGTACCATCTTGAGATTGTGGTTGTTTAAGTAATTTGCATTTGTTTTTTCTTCAACTGGGCAATGCTATCTTACAACAAAAGTCCTGTAGAGCCCCTCTGAGTTCATGGGACTTAGTTCCTAGTAAATGTGAATTGCTTGTAACTTTAAACATTCTTTTGCATTGATCTTATATCTCAACTGTCCCAATTCTTGCCAAAGCTGTGATGAGAGTTCTATTTAGAACAGATTCAACTTGCAGTTTAAATACCTGGAATTTTAAAAATGTTTTAACTTATAGCGTATATTAGTGGGGAACTAAGTTGAGCAGAACCCATTAATGTCACAGTGATCAGTTACCAATGGAAATAAATAATTCATGATGAAGGGAATTAGTCTAATTAGCAGGCAGTTTTTTAAAAAAAAGTCCTTTGATAAAACCTCACTCTAATTCCGTGAAGGACAGGAAGTGCTGTTATCAGTCAGCCCTGAAAAGATTAGCATCTATTATGAATGAGGTTAGATACCCTCATGAAGTCATGTGTGTCCTGGAGACAAACTTAATATGTTCCAGAAAAGGACACAGTTTGTCTCACCAACACATCATGCATCCTACTGGGCTATTGTACGTAACAACAAGTAAAAGATCAGTGGACTCTCCTATCATTCTCCCGCTGTCCATCAACTTGACAACTGTGCAAATACATTTTCCACGCAAAGCAGGAAATGTGCTCAGAATGCTTGTAAAGGTTGCAGGAGGTGTCGAGAGGAAAATGTGTTCCTGAATCTGAAGAACTAAAAAACAAGCACACATTAGCACATCAAAATATCACTTGTTGGAGGCAAAGGATTTCACAGTGTGACTGACCAGTGTGGCTGGCAGGCAGGCAGGCAGACGAATTGATTGATGGATGGATGGATGTTGTAATATTTGTCAGATTTCTGTTATTTTTATCAAATGTCTATCTCCACCCTTTTTCTAAAAAAGATTGTGCATGCATTTTTCTCCCTTAGTCCTCATGTGTGCCACATAAAGCTGATGATCATCAGCTGCTGTGATTGTTTAAAAATAAAATGTTTCTTATTATCCATCCATCCCCCACCATGGAATCCTTTTCATCCTGACAAAGACCTTGGGGGCCATGGGGTGGATGGGATGACTTTAGCTGTGGGAGTGGCTTTTGAAAATTAAAGACACCCTCCCCTGCCCCATGCACCTCCCCCATGGCTTTTGCATGGTTAAAGGCATAGCAGGAATGTAGCCATCCAACAAAGGGATTCTGCAGGAATCTAGAAACCTTCAGGAAAGTAGGAAAATATATGTTTGAAATATTGCTACAGTGACGTCATCAGCCTTATGTGGTGTATCCATGCAAACAGGATTTCAGTCATTATTTGGGTGTATGGATTAGCATATAAGTTACTAGCAGAGGTTGCCCGGCATTGCCGGGCTGTTTTAAATTGTGTTGGAAGGTTAAATTGTGTTAATGTTTGTTTAAAAAATGCTTAGTCTGTAATTTTTAAAATGTTTATTTATACAATATTTTTTTTGGCTTGGCTGGCTATTTTATGTAACTGAATAATGTTTTAGTTTTTGTTTTTTTTAAAAAATAGTTGTACCATAGGTAATAATATTATTAATGTGAAAGTAAATGTTTTTTTCATTCAATGTTTTTAAAATGTGTTTAGTTGTTTTGGGTTTTTATTTGAGTTAGAACTCAGCACAGGATTTTAATAATTTTTTTTATTTTATTGACATATGTTTGTGATTTGTGTTAAATTGTGTTTTCATATAATTTTTTTGACTTGTTATTATTGTGACCTTTTGTGTAAAATTGTGATTTTTGTATTATTGTTTTGAGGTGAGCCTCTCCGATGGCTCACCTGGGGTTGGGAGGTTTGTGGGGACAAAAGGGATCTGTCCCCCCAACCCTTCTGGACCCAGGAGACCAGGGAGAGGGGTTCAATTCCCCCCTCCTAAAAAACCTTCCATTTTTAAAGAGAAGAAACCGCCCCCTCCCCTCCCCACCCCACCCCGCCCACCTCTTCCCGGGAGAGCGGGTGACCCAACGGCATCGGCTCTTCCAATCCTTGTCCAGAGCGGCTGCTGCTGCCTACTTAATAGGCTGCATGTGCCGCTGGGGGCAGACATGGTGGCGTGTGCACGCCTGGCCCTGGGGGAAGGGGAGGGGGAGCTGACATCACGTGTCACCCAAAGGAGCTCGCCTGCCCACCCTGCATGCCCACGCCATCACTCCTTGCCTCCTTCTAGCAGCAGCAGCAACTTTTGTGATGCCTGGAGCTAGTCCTGCAGGAAGAGAACTTCCTGCAGGATGTCTGTCTGGGCATTGCGAGAGGTGTCCAGGCAGCATGGCGCAAGCAGGGCAACTCTCGCAATGGCCAGAGTCAGACAGACAGACATCCTGCAGGAAGTTCTCTTCCTGCAAGACTAGCTCCAGGCATCGCGAAAGTTGTGCTGCTGCTGCTAGAAAGAGGCAAGGAGCGGCGGTGGGGGCGCGCGGGGCGGGCATCAGAGCTGCTCTGGGTGGTGTGTCGTCAGCTCCCCCTCCCTTTCCCCCAGGCGCACACACACTGCCACCTCCACACACACACCCCCAAGCGGCACCTGTGCCTATTAAGGAGGCAGCAGCAGCAGCCACTCTGGAGGAGATTGGAGAAGGAAGAGCCGTAACGTGAGCACTCCTTCCTCCCCCCCCGTGTGTCTTTTTGTTTTGTTTACTCCCCCCATATGTGTGTGTGTGTGTGTGTGTGTGTGTAGGAGAGCAGAGGCTAAAGGGATTTCCCAGGGGTGGTGGTGGCAGTGAGTCTTTAAGGTGCCACAACATTTTTGTGTTTTTGTTTTGTTTACCTCCTGATCTGCTTGCACAGAATTAAACTTTAGAATTGGTGCCGTTTTATTCTGTGCAAGCATATCAGAGAGTAAACAAAAAAAAATGTTGTAGCACCTTAAAGACTCACTGCTGCTTCGAGGTAGACTGCAGCTGGCCCAGGGCGCTCCACGGTAAAACAGAGATGACCACTGAACCCTAGAGTTGGATATGACTGGCTTTCAAGCAAGGGATACCTTTACCTTGCTCGAAAGCCAGTTGTATCCCATGCTAGGGTTCAGGTTGCTCATCTCTGTTTCAAAGCCGAAGAGCCAGGGCTGTCTGCTTTTGCAGACGTTTCCATGGTCATGTGGCAGGCATGGCTAGACACCGGAGTGCACGGAATGCTGTTTACCTTCCCACCAAAGTGGTCCCTATTTATCCACTTGCAATTTCTTGCTTTCTAACTGCTAGGTTGGCAGGAACTGGGACAGAGACGGGAGCTCACTCCAACATCCAGCACTTGGGTCTCCAACTGCTGACCTGCCACCTTCCAGTCAGAGCCTTAGCCACTGGAGCTCAGTGGTTAAGAAGCTTGCCTTGTTAGCTGGAAGGCCGACATGAACGTTTGAGCTCCCGTCTCTGTCCCAGCTCCTGGCAACCACAAGTTGATAAATAGGAACCACTTCGGTGGGAAAGGTAACAACATTCTTTTGTCTAGTCATGCCTGCCACATGTCCACAGAAACATCTACAAACAGACAGTGCTGACTCTTTGGCTATAGATGAGCACTGAACTCTAGAGTCAGATATGACTGGCAGCTTTGGATCTAACAATAGGTAAAGTTAAAGGTTGTCCTTGCTCAAAAGCTAGTCGTATCTGACTCTAGGGTACAGTGCTCATCTCCATTTACAGCCAAAGAGCCAGTACTGTCTGTGTTTGCAGATGTTTTCATGGGCTATGTGGCAGGCATGACTAGAATGGCCACCCAGTCACATGCCCACCGATTAGGCCACACTCACCAGTTAGGTCACACCCACCAGTTAGGCCACACCCACCAGTTAGACCACGCCCACAGTGTGGTAGTAAAAAATGGTGCCCATCACTGATTAAAACCCTCACTCAACCACCTACCAACCCACCCTCCCACTCTCACCTCACATAAAAGACTAAAAAGGGAATAGGGAATGGAGGAATACCACAGTACACAAGTACACAACACGAAAAGGAGGGACAGTTGAGCTCTAGTTGGAAATAAGCCAACAGGCTGGGGCCGTATTCCTATTAGGGCCCCACACCTGACCTGCCAGCCAGGTTTTCACTCCTTTCCTCAAAGGCAGCAATTCTGTCTGTAGCTTCAATTCTGTTGGGAGGAGATTCCGGAGGGTTGGTGTGGACACCGAGAAGGCCCTCCTCTGCATGCCAGAGAGGCGAGCCTCTCTAGCTGAAGGTAACACCAAGGATCACCCCCCAGTCCACTCTGGTTGGACGGGCAGACACTCTTGGAACGATGCGGTCTCTCAGGTATCCTGGCCCACAGCTATATAGGGCTTTAAAGGTCAAAACCAGCACCTTGAATTGCACCCGGAGGCAAACTGGTAACCAGTGCAACTCCTGGAGTAGTGTGGAGGCATGGGCATAACATCCACACCCCATCACCACCCGGGCAGCCGCATTCTGAACCAGCTATAGCCTCCGAATGGTCATCAAGGTCAGCCCCATGTAAAGCGCATTACAGTAATCTAGCCTAGAGGTGACCAGAGCATGAGTGACCATGAGCAAGGAGTCCTGATCCAGGAGCGAGCACAACTGGCGAATCACTCAAAGTTGAGCAAAAGCCCTCCTGGCCACGGCCGCCACCTGTTCTTCCAGCAGCAGCTGTGAGTCCAGGAGGACCCCCAAGTTGCACACCGGGTCTGTCTGGGGCAAAACCGCCCCATCCAAGACCAAAGAAGGTAACTCACTGGATAACCCCGGACCCCCAACCCATAGCCACTCGGTCTTGCTAGGGTTCAGCTGAAGCCCGCTGTCCCCCATCCAGACCGCAACGGCCTCCAGGCATCCGAACAGGACTTTGACCTCATCACTGAGATCACCATGGGCCGAGATGTACACCTGAGTGTCATCCGTGTACTGATGGTACCGTGGGAACGGATGATCTCGCCCAGCGGCTTCATGTAGATGTTAAATAGAATAGGAGAGAGCACCGAGCCCTGCGGCACCCCATATTTGAGGGGCCTAGGGCTGGACCTCTCACTCTCCAACCACACCGACTGGGTACAACCCTCCAGAAATGAGGAAAACCAAGACAACACCATGCCCTGGATCCCCAATCCTTTGAGCCGTTCCAGAAGGGTACCATGGTCAATGGTATCGAAGGCCGCTGAGAGGTCAAGGAGAGCAAGGACAGTTGGATGCTCACCATCCCGCTCAGGCCAAAGATCATCCATCAATGCGACCAATGCCGTCTCCATACCATGTCCGAGTCTGAATCCTGATTGAGATGGGTCTAGATAATCCGCTTCCTCCAGTGCCCCCTGCAGATGGTGCACCACCGCCTTCTCCAATACCTTCCCCAGGAAGGGGAGATTGGAGACAGGCCTGTAGTTAGTTAGGACAGCTGGGTCAAGGGACGGTTTCTTCAGGAGGGGGCACACCAAAGCATGTTTTCTCCAATACCTCCAATACCTCCAATACCTTCCCCAGGAAGGGGAGATTGGAGACAGGCCTGTAGTTAGTTAGGACAGCTGGGTCAAGGGACGGTTTCTTCAGGAGGGGGCACACCAAAGCATGTTTTAGCGGTGCAGGAAACACCCCCTCCCGCAAGGACGCATTTATTATTGCCCTGACCCAGCCTCCTGTCACCACCTTTGAAGCTTTCACTAGCCAGGTGGGACAGCAGGGGTCCAAGGGACATGTAGTGGCCCGCACCGTTACAAGGAGCCTGTCCACTTCATCAGGGGCAACTGGATCAAACCAATCCCAGATCACACGGCAAGACTGCTCCAGCCATCACCGGCCCTTTACTACTCACATCGTGGTTAAGCCACGAGCGAATCCGATCGATTTTCTCCACCAGGTGGTCTGCAAAGTCCTCAGCCAAACCCTGGCAACCGGGTACTGGTCCCCGTTTTCCAAGAAGGGACTTGGTCACCCGAAACAGGGTGGCTGGGCGGTTATCAGCAGAGGCAATAAGGGTGGTGAAGTATTGCCGCCTCACCACCCCCATCACCACTAGGTAGGCCCTAATAGTGGCTCTAGCTACTGGGTCTTCACCCAGCAAAACTCTAAGCGTCTCCTGGCCCGTTTGCACATTTATATCCTGCCCTCCTGGTGGGTACACTACTCAGGGCGGCTAACAACAAAAAGGGAAAGGGAAGAGGGAGAAAATACAATAAGTAAAAATCACAACAAAAAACAGTTCAACAACAATAGATAAAACAAGACCTAACAACCCCAGCTAAAACCAGTATTAAAACAGAAACAAACAAACAAATCATCATTAAAAAACAACCCTCCCCACCCTACCCACGTTAAAACAGAATAACCAGCTGGGGAGCAGCCCCTCATATAGGCTAAATCAGCCAGTGGGCCTGTCTAATGGAGTCAAGCGTGCCCCAAACATGCTGAAAGAGCCATGTCTTCAGCATCATTCTAAAGGGGAGTAGTTCCATCTGAAGACGCAACTCAGGTGGTAAGAGGTTCTACAGGGCTGGGGCAGACATGGAAAAGGCTCTCTTCCTGGTCCCAATAACATGTACTTCTCTCACTGATGGGAACACCAGAGAGCCCCTCCTGTCTGCCCTAGTAGGACGGGCTGAATTCCTTGTTGTTGGATCTGGGCCGCAAAGCGGCTGTTGGGTCCTGGAGGAGACTGGTCAAGCAATGAGACACGAGGCAAGATGGAGCGAAGACCAGTGATTTAATGAAGGCAAATCATCAGTATTTATCATGTACAGGCTGCATGCAAAAGAACTGTGATCTGACAGGATCCACATGCCATGTTTACACGAGTTAATTGGGAAACTCTTCAGGGGAGTTAATTAACTAACTTAATCAATGACAGGGGAACTCCATTGTTCCAAGCTATCTGGGGTAAACATGTGGCTGGTATTGGTTTTAGGATTTAGAGTAATCCGCAGATGCGAGATTACCTATTACATGACTAGCGAGTTAGTCATTAGCTTCCTATTGTCCGAGCTGCTTGTCAGGTCAGCTGTAGGTGAATTAAACCCTATCTAATATTCCACTCCCCCAATTTCTGTCCCTTCAGGAACCCCTGGTAATGAGGTGATCACCCATCACCGGGGTTCTGTTGGGGCCAGTATACCAATTGTGTGTGCGGATCCCACACTCCCGCTTTATTTGTTTAGTTGGACCTGACAGACGGCTCGGCGTAGGAGCGGCATCAGCTGACGTGGAGTGAGGACCTTCCGGGGTTCTCTCCATGGGGGACATCTTGACATCAGCGAGGGAATACATTGCATGAAACAACACACAGTCGTTCCCAGTATTATCACCCCCACAATCACCTTGAGTGTCATTTGTAGCCAACCCCACGGGAACCAAGACCATAACGAATTCCACCACGCCCACGTAGCATCTTCCTTGATGTTTTTAACCAAGGTATGGAGGTCTGTGAGTTGACTCTGTACCTTACGCGAGTTGTCCATGAGGTTAAAACAACACATGCCATGGACAGACTCGCAACCCAAATGATGTAACAGCAAGAGGTAATCGATGGTTGCTCGATTATCCAATATGGCATGGCGAAGCTCTGTCTGCTCTTGATTAAGCAGCGCTATTGCCAAGGAGGTGTGGTTAATGGCTTTTGCCAAAGCGCAAGCCAATTGACCAATTATCCGAGCATTGCCTACGGCTAAGCCTGGCACGCCAAACGAGCTGACTGCTAAGGAAACATACTCAGCTTTACTCAGAACCCTGATGTTGTTATCGCATGAACTGTCTAACTGGGTGGCATGAGCGTGCCGTATGTGTGAGGGTACATTTATGCTTGGGGCAATCATGTCTCTAGTGGGAAGTAACAATGTCAAATGACTGATACAGCAAAGGGAATCAGATACATTTGCAGGAATGTAGTTCCAAGTATACTGGTTACATATAAAAAACCATCCTGAAGGCAAGGTAACATGAGCATACATTGAGCTAATAGTCTCTGGGTTATTACAAGTCCAATTGCTGCTGCCGGGGTCGAGGCAACAGTGCTGTGGCCCTTCGACCGTGGAACAGCCTGTCATACGAGTACAAGTAGAGTTCAGGCTGACCGCCACTCGGGGAGTGTAGAGAGTGGCCGCATCGGCTGGTAAGACTTTGGTGACTTGGGTTCCCCAATGCGCATACGTTGAAAAGGCAGTCTTGTAAAACGGACCAAATATCCGCTTCACCAACCAGTCACCGTTCCTGATGAGCGCATCTGGGGAGTGACATACCGGGATGAGACAAGTACTCAGAATAGAGGCAGAAGCGGTGGTCTGCCTCAGGCAAAAATCGGACTGATTGACGAGGTTCGCCAATCTTTCCCAAACGTTGTACTGCAGCCGGGCAGAGAGATCTCCGCCTGGCATCAGGTTGTTGGCTTCCAGTGAAGTTGCTTGAACGCCTCCCCCCACAAGCAGGGAAAGGATCAAGATGATGGTGGTCATCATGGAATTAGCTGTAATCAGAGAAAAGGCTGCAATCAAGTTGTTCTCTGGTGTCGGCTCCTTGTCCTCCCGCCAAACGGCCATCCCCCAGGAAATCTTCGGCACTGCCATCTGCTGTTGCCGCCTCCTCCGCTTGGCTCTCCCCATCAGGGTTAGTTCCTCCATCTCTGGGATCGGGTCCAGAACTGCCTGGGTCCACGCCATTGGACTCAAAGTGAGGCTTGACACACCGGGCTGGAATCCAGATAATGCCTGTAGGAGACATAATTGCAGCATACCCTCTTCCCCAGGTTATGAGTGGCACCAGGCCCTTCCAGGAAGGATCCGGTGGCACTTGGTAACGCACCATCGGCTGCAGAAGAGCCTCCGTGCAATGGAAGTGCTTCTCCTGCGGAGTGTAATCCGAAAAAACATTAAGGTGATTGTACGTAAACAATACCTTGTTCAGACAATGTTGTGCCTGACCCTGATTTTTGGGGAGGGCTGGTGGTTCCCCCCTTTCTGTTTGTTTGTCAATGTAGGACTTAAGCGTCCGATTCACCCGTTCCAAAATCGCTTGCCCTTGCGGATTGTACGGAACACCAAAGGTGTGCTTAATGTCCAGGTGGCCATGAATGTGGCCAGCTGCCTGGAGCTATAAGCCGGGGCGTCATCGGACTTCACGTGCTGAGGTTTGCCCATGGCCGCGAAGCAGGAAAGGGGATGCTGCTCCACATGGGAAGCCGTCTCTCCCTTCTGTGCTGTAGCCCAAATGAACTGTGAGAAAGTATCGATGCAAACGTGCATGTACTGCCATCTGCCAAAATGTGGGGCATGTGTGACGTCCATCTGCCACACCTGGTTGGCCTCTGTCCCTCGCGGGTTGACTCCCCATGAGGGCCCCCCTACCACCCCTGCACAATGCGGACAGGAACGGACTATGCCTTGGGCTTGGGAAAGTGGCAGGTTGAACTGCCTTGCGAGTGCTTTGGCATTCTGATGAAAGAATGCATGACTTTGAATTGGAGTTGTGAAGACTCCCAAAACTGACTGTTGCTGAATTTCCTTTGTGGCCGCATCCGCTCTGCTATTGCTCCCAGAAGTCGGACCAGGCAGGTCCTGGTGGCTTCTGATGTGGGCGATAAAGAGCGCTTCGGTGTGGTTCTGCAAATGAAATTAAGTTGTGAGGAAAAGACTCAACAAATTCTTGTCTATCGCGGGAGTGATGTACGCTCCCGGTAGACTGTGAAGCAAATTCCTAACATACTGGCTGTCAGTAATTATGTTTAAGCGTTCTTTGGCAAGGGTGTGTAAAGCGAGGTTCACTGCTGCCAACTCTGCCTGCTGTGCGGACTTCTGTGGAAGGGTTAGAAGCGGGTGCCAAGCTTGGTCCTCTTGCCAAGTAAGAACACCATATGTGCGACCCCCATCAGTGAAAACTGTCCTAGCCCCCTGAAGTGGAACCAGGGACATTGATTCACACAAGGTGACTGTCTGCGTTTGAAGCGAGACGAGTCTGGGGTCTTATGGCAAACCTTGGCGCATGACGTGCCAGGCTTCCCTTGGGTAAATTTCTCATGAAGGCCCCCCTGCGCACTTCTGGCCATGGGGTGCGTGCGCACATTTCCTGGAGCTATTTTTGTGCTCCTGTGAGAAGGGTACCAGATGCTGGCTTAGCCTTTTGCCTGTTCTTAGACTAACAGCAAAAAAAAGAAAGGGGTGACCTGAAAATGCCTGTGTCTGATTGAAAAGGTGACCTGACTGCATTCTTAAAACGGTCCTAGGCAGCCCTGGCTAATGAGTGGCACTCTGTACATTCTCAGGAGCTCAGGGACTAATCTTATTTCCTCCCTTTGTGCTCTGGAGTTTGTGAAATGTGTCTGCTCATTTAGAGTGGGTGCTGTGGTCCAGGTGCCATACTTGAAATGACAGACTAAGACTTATTAAAAACAAGACAACTTTGACGTACCAGCTGTAAGGGAACAATACGCAAAAATGAAAAGACACACAAGTTAAACATTTCCAGCAGGGAGTTCCAATGGCGAGAGGAAAGGAGGAAAGATAAATCAGAGGTTAGCACAATGAGAATGCAACAACTCTTATCATAAGATAATTAAGACAGCTGGCTGGGATCCTTCTGTTGAGGAATCCCTACCAATAATTAACTCAGGAGCCTGTGAAAAGATACAATTTAAGACTATAGAAAGAAATAAATTGGTTACTTTTAAGGCCTGGAGAGGAGTTTTGCTCCTGTAAAAAAGTAAAGATTAAGCATTTTCTGAATATACAGAGTGCAAGAATGTTTGCGTGCTTTTTCCTGTGAAAGGGGTACAATGAGTGAGTTACTCTACACGGATTAAAGTCAAAATACCAGAACAACAGCTTTCTTAAGAGACTGAAGGAGAGTTAGAACGATTCTCAACCTGCGGGCCAGATGTGGCCCATCGCCTGTATGGCCCGCCACCACCTCCACCATGCCAAGAGGTTTTGCATGGTGGAGGGAGGGCAGGATGACCATCCAGAACTCCGAAGCTGCCTGAGGCTGCGGAACCTGACCCCTGACTTTAAAAGGTTGAGAACCTAGATTACAAAATGATTAACTTAACACAGTAAACACATGAAGACAATGCAATTCTCTAATTCCTAGTGAGATATGTGAATTCAAGACCGCTAAGGGACATTCAAACACAGAAATAGGGGTTTGAGAAACACAGACGTAGGGAGGGGCCCCATAGTTTATGATTTAGTGAAGAAAACTTATAGAAGTGATTTTTGTTTTCAGATCGCGCTTCTGAAAAGAAAATCACCTCTTTCAGGCAGGTTTCTACAATGCAAGGCTTTTATCATTTCCAATTATCTGTTTGCCTGAGTGGCATGGATTGCAAAACCGGTTCTTAAGAGTGGCTTAATCCTTGAGACAAAGAAAAGTCTCCCTTGCATATCCAAAAGAAAAGCCTTTTGGCTGAAAGGAAGAAGGGGGGTCACTTTGCCCTATTGCAGGTTAGGATTTTCCCCTCCTGCTTTTGTTGCCCTAGATGCCTTAAACTGCTAAGCAGGCAAGGCAAAGAGGTCTTGCTCACCATGCTTTCTCAAACTTTAAATAGTTCCTGCCCATGAACAGAGTGCAAACTGTTTAACACACAATGCCTGATATTTCACAGTGACATTACCACGCAGTTACACACAAGGAACACTTTTGCAATCATACTGTGGTCATAGAGACAAAGCTTTTGCAATCATACTGGTTCTTGCAGTCATACATTCAGTGGTGCACCACGCATACACACATTCATTTACGCATTCGCACATTCCTCCCCTGATCTGCAGTGTTCTATCCTGCACATGAGGAGATGACTTATACACAGCTGGCTATCACAACCATCTGGGTGCTTCTACTTAGGGGTGAGTTTCTCTGGGCTACTCCGAGGTGAGACAAGTAGTTTCTGCTTGTGCCTTGGGAGAGCTCAGGGTACTATTGCTGGGATGGTTCCTCTGGCATAGCCAGGGCGATGGCTGCCTCCTTTCGAGCCTGGGCCAGATGCATGCCGGAGGGCCGGATTCCCGGATCTCGGTGCTGTCTCACCCTCCAGCGAAAGTGTGGCCATTTGGTCGTAGGCTTATTTGGACAACCTTTTGAAGATTTGCCTGGTCTAGATTGGCATTCTCTTCTAAGGTGTCTCATTTTTCCACACTGGAAGCAGGCGCCTTTGGGTTTTGGCACTGCTCGGCGCCTGAGTGTGGTAGTGGGTCTGCTCTGGAGCCCTGCGTGGCCAGGGGCCGTGCAGATTTCCATGAGCAGTGAGCGCTGAGCAGGCAGATAGACAATAGCCTGCCTGCCTGAACGTGTGTCTGCCTTCAGGCAGGCTGAACACAGCAGCTGAGTGTTAGCTAATTGTACTGCTGGCAATTTCCCCATGAATGGATCTTCCTCACCCATGCGCTGGATGGAACTCTTGGTAGTCTGGGAACTATTAACTGTCAGAGAAGCGCCAGGGCTTCTCATGCCATGAATTCCTTCAGTGACGTCTGCAGCTGTCACTGAAGGAAAGCTCCCTACACTGCCCTGCTTAAACTGAAATAACGGAAAGAGACTCATTGGGGCTGATGGTTCTGACTGCGCTGGGGGTTCCTGGGTCTCTATCCAAACTGGGTCTACCTCTTCTAAGAGCTTCCTACACTTGCTTCATGTGCTGATTATGCTATCTGGAGCTCTCGGGGCTTGCTGAATGCAGGCTCCTATCCTGTCCCAAAGTTGGAGGTTAAGCATGCCTGTTTCTGGATAAAGCAGGCAATTATCCCCCAAGTATGCCAAGAGGTCTGCTAACTTGGCGCTGTAAATGCGTGTATGGGATACTCTGGCCAGGGCCTTGAGTTCCATTAAGTGAACTCTCTGGTTAGCGGTCGGACATTGCCTCTGAGGACAAGTCCCCATATTACCTGCCAGTCCTTTGAAGTGGTTCTCCTCGGGACGAAGTGACACGTCTGAGTTTTAGGTAACAGGTCTGGCGTGACGAACCTCTGGGAAGGAACTCGGAACATGGGCTGCTGCCACAGGCTCTCGGCGGCCTCTGCGCTGAAGTCAGGGTTTCACAGCCGACCCTGAATGGAACGTGTTTCCGCGGAGCAAGCTGCCTCAGAGCTTTGGAGCATGCTCTGCCTCTCTGGAATGCCTCGCAGCGTAGCTGTCACTCAGATCGGATGGCTTTCCGACCAGAGCTGCCGTGCTGTCCTCCGGGACGATTCGGACACGGTTCTGGCGTAGCTGTCACTCAGATCGGATGGCTTTCCGACCAGAGCTGCCGCGCTGTCCTCCGGGACGATTCGGACACAGTTCTGGCGTAGAACCAGACTGCGAAGATTGCTTACTCACGAGTAGAATCACGTCGGGGTCACCATATGTTGGATCTGGGCCGCAAAGCGGCTGTTGGGTCCCGGAGGAGACTGGTCAAGCAATGAGACACGAGGCAAGATGGAGCGAAGACCAGTGATTTAATGAAGGCAAATCATCAGTATTTATCATGTACAGGCTGCATGCAAAAGAACTGCGATCTGACAGGATCCACATGCCATGTTTACACAAGTTAATTGGGATACTCTTCAGGGGAGTTAATTAACTAACTTAATCAATGACAGGGGAACTCCATTGTTCCAAGCTATCTGGGGTAAACATGTGGCTGGTATTGGTTTTAGGATTTAGAATAATCCGCAGATGCGAGATTACCTATTACATGACTAGCGAGTTAGTCATTAGCTTCCTATTGTCCGAGCTGCTTGTCAGGTCAGCTGTAGGTGAATTAAACCCTATCTAATATTCTGCTCCCCCAATTTCTGTCCCTTCAGGAACCCCTGGTAACGAGGTGATCACCCATCACCGGGGTTCTGTCGGGGCCAGTATACCAATTGTGTGTGCGGATCCCACACTCCCCCTTTATTTGTTTAGTTGGACCTGTGGCGACGCTCCTTATGTTAATTAGAGTTCTATGATTGGGTGCAACTTTGGATCCTGTTCCTGGTTGGTTAAAACTCATGTATCACATTATGATTGGTTAATTAAGGTTGTCCGGCGGGTTACTACATTGTATTATAGAGTGACCGCCGCCGAGACACAATATAAGCGCCACGGGTAAAGTGTAGAGCCGGGCCGAATCTACACTTCTTTTTTCCCTGCAGGTTAGACCTCGCCAGGCTAGCTTGGGTCTTCTCTATACGCGCACCCGCCAGTGTAACTTAGTTATACCACAATGGTAGTTTCCAGAGAGACTGATTACTTGGGACGTGTATAGCCATCTGATGTCCAGATATCCTTGTAATAGTGGCCTGCAAGACTTTACAATAAACTGTTGTTTGTTGTTCAGTTCATCATTTGCTGGACTATTCTTTACAAGGGCTGGATGCAATACCTTCCCACCGAAGTGGTACCTATTTATCTACTTGCAATTTTTTGCTTTCGAACTGCTAGGTTGGCAGGAGCTGAGACAGAGATGGGAGCTTACTCTGTCATGCTGTACTCTGGTCTCAACTTGCCGACCTGCCATCCTCCCAGTTGTCAAGTTCAGCATCTTAACCACTAAGCCACAGCAGTCCCCTCTTCCTACTGCTGATTTAGATAGATATATTGTATACTGTACCTCGTTTTAACCCTTTCTGCTTTCTTTTACTATTTTCATTTGGCACTTTCTTGGGACCCTTTTTATGTGTAAGATAGAGATTTTCTGGAATAGAACAGAACTCCATTCTGATATGTCTAATTTCATTGTACTAGTGATCACACACGGCTGCTACTGTACAGGAATTATACGAAGACAACAGCTGGCTCAGACTCTCACCCCTTGGATTCAAGCAACTGCTGACTAGGGTGATGTATTGCATGAACACTTCACTCTATCACTGTAATACATCAAAGCAAGGTACTAATTTGAAGGTGAAATTACTCAAAAGGTGCTGTCATTTAGCAGACCTGTCCTGGAACAGGGTATCAGTTCTGTCATGGAGCAGAAAACACAGCACACTACTAGGAGGAAGGAGGTTTTTCAGCTTCAAAATATTAGCGCATTAATGAAATACAATTTGCATTCATATAAATTACAGCACAAGGGAAGGTCACCCATGTGACTGTAATTACTCAGTCAAAATCAAAATCTGCTGCAACCCGCAAATGGGCTGCTTTTTCTACATAAGGCATTTATTCACAGTTTAGAAGCAGAGACAGAGGGTTACATTATTTCCACACTAATAATTTTATCTAGAAAAGCTCATTTGCGTTTTACAGAGTATTCAGAATATGGAAAGATAAGTGGCTGCAGTTGTGTATGTCAGATTGTAAGCAAAGCATATATAGCAAGGTGGTTAAATAAGAGACAAATCCCACCTCTTCCCTTCCATGGAGATTCCAGGTGGTTCTGAGGCTGAAATGCTTCTGCTTGGCATCCTACGGTACAACCAAATTAAGCCCTTTGAGTCTGTGGAAATGTAGTGAGTCCATTCTGATGTAGTGAGTCCATTGATTCAGTGAACCTATAGGACAGTGATGGCCAACCCTGACACTCCAGATGTTGTTGGACTACAATTCCCAGAAGCCCTGATCAGCAGGGAGTGCTGAGTTGGGCTTCTGGTAATTGAAGTCCAAGAACACCTGGAGTGCCAAGGTTGGCCATTACTGCTATAGTGGAATCTTACTATAAGCCACAGGGTTTCAGCCTAAGTGGCATTAGGAACTGTAAATGCACAACCAATTTCAAAGCAAATCTTGGTTGCATTTGGTGCTGGAGCAGCATAGAAAAATAAAATAAGCTACAGCTCCTAATTAGTTTTATGGTATTCCATGTGGCCCCTGGACTGGGATGTTACCACTCTTCCCTGTAGATAAAGAACCTGACTCAGTTTTATGCTGGCCTGAAAGTAAATTGACATATATTTGGGTGGGCAATAATAAATCTGCCATTCAGTGAAACTTACATGTCCCAGCATCCACAATAGAAAGAAAAATACAAGAGGCTGTCTTGCCAGTGATATAAACCCTTAAAGCATTACCTACCATTAGAAGATGTTGTGACTGCTAGACCCAATATAATTCCTTATCACAGAAATCCTAAGGCATTCTGAAAATACCTCTCCTGCTACCATTTCTGTCTTTTCCATTGGCTAGAACACAGCTGGTAAGTAATTAGTTACAAGTAATGTAGTTACAAGTAATATAGTTACCCAGAGCTAATTACTGTTGAGTACAATGAGGTGGTAACTAGGTGATATCTGAAAAGCAAGTATTTACAAAGTCACTTTTTGAAATATTTTGGTTACCTGCAAATATCACAATTAAAGCACATTTCAGAGGCATTTTGACATGAATTTTCCCTGCCGTTCTCTAAGCACAAAGCTGAGTAAGGATCTATATATGAGGACTGTAGTGGCTTAATGGGTAAGACACTGAACTTGATGACGGGAAGGTCAGCAGTTTGAGACCCAAGTGCTGCATGTTGGAGTGAGCTCCTGTCATCTATCCCAGCTCCTGCCAACCTGGGAGTTCGAAAGCAAGAAATTGCAAGTAGATAAATAAGTACCACTTTGTTGGGAAAGGTAACATCATTCCATGTGCAGCCATGCCTGCCACATGAACACGGAAACGTCTGCAGTACAGACAGCACTGACTCTTTGGTTGTAAATGGAGATGTATTCTTGCCTTTTGAGTAAGGGAGACCTTTACCTTTACCTATGGTTCTATTTAACTATTTTTCTTTTCTATTTGCAAGCATATCAGAGAGTAAACAAAACAAAAGACCAAAAAAGCTGTGGCACTTTAAAGACTAACTTTAATTTACAAAGTGCAGTATCAGAATTTACCACTTGATGGAGTAAATATATATTTTCCTCCCAGCCATTCCTTTTCTTGGCCTTCTTGTAACAGCAAAGCCAATCTTAAGAAACCACAATGTCGCTTACATTTGCAAACAGAGCAACAATTACAAACATTTGCAAACAGAGATTACAGTGATTTGCAAACAGAGACAACAATGATTTGTAAACAGAGCAATGATTACAATCTTTTGGATGTCTCAAAGAAATGACTAGCAGAACAAAATCCTTTAAATTCAACAATGCATGTTCTGGCCTTCAAAAGGTAATTTATGGTCAAGTCAACATCTTAGTGGTTAAGATGCTGAACTTGACAACTGGAAGGTCAGCAGGTCAGCAGTTCGAGGCCCGAGTACCGCATGATGGAGTGAGCTCCCGCCTCTGTGGCAGCTCTTGCCAACCTACCAGTTCAAAAGAAAGAAAATGCAAGTAGATAAATATGAACCACTTTGGTGGGAAGGTAAACAGTGTTCTGTGCACTCCGGTGTCTAGTCATGCCTGCCACATTTCCACAGAAACGTCTGCAGATGCAGACAGCACTAGCTCTTTGGTTATAAACAGAGATGAGCACTGAACCCTAAAGTCAGATATGACTGGCTGTTGAGCAAGGGCAGCCTTTACCTTTACCTTACAGCAGAATAGGGAGGTGGTCAATTTGAAGGGCCAGCAGGAAAACAGTCTTACTCACAGCAGCCTGTGACAAGGGCTACACTCACCTGCAACTGGTCAACAGTCATTTCTATAATAGGGTCTTTGTGTGTGTTTGTGTGCTTGCCTTCTCAAATATGTGCAACATCTGTACTCAAGACAGCAAAATGTAATTCATCTAGAGATTGTTTTTGTGTGCTCATACTAGGTTGCTCTACTTCTCTTCTTATCGATTATTAACTTGACTACGCTAGTCTTGTCCATTTTACTTTAATGCTTTAAATCACTGTGTCTCATCTTAACCTATAAAACCAAGGGTTAACCGTTGGAACTTGCTATAGGTTGCTATGCCTCGCCCTACTTGCCTGCACTCACCCTTCGTGCACACGGCTGATCTGGGTCCGCAGGTCAACGAAGGATTGAGAAAACCGGCAGTGGGGCAACAGCCCCACAAACGCGAAGAAAGGGAAACAACTTCATTTCCCAACATTCCTCGCGCCGCGCCAGAGCCAATCAGGCTGAGAGGTTCTCGTGCGGCGCAAGGAACGTTCGGAAATGCGCTGCGGCCAATCAAAAGAAAACCATTTTTTAAAAATGCAGCACAAACACAAAGCACAAACCCATAACTACAAGCCCCAGCGTCCTGCGCACCATGAGCGCGCAGAACGCTGAGGAAGCCGGCGTGCAAAAAAACCCAAAAACCGGGAGAGCAAGTCTGCCAAGCCGCGGGAACCAAAGCCCCCCTCCCCAACGGCGCCTAAAGCTCCCGAGGGGAGTTTCCCCTTTAATATCACTGGGTGGGGGGGTGGGGATGTTGTGCTCCCCCTCTCTACTGGCACCCCTGGGGTTGGGAGGGTTGGGGGGACAAAAGGAGTCTGTCTCCCCAACCCTCCTGACCCCAGGGGACCTGGCAGAGAGGGGATTCCCCTCCACAAACACACACACTCCCCATATTAAAGAGAAGAAACCAAGCGGTTACTTCTCTTTAAAAACGGAGTTTTTTGGGGGGAATCCCCCTCTCCGATGGCTCTCCTGGGTCCGGAATGGTTGGGGAGACAGACCCCTTTTGTCCACCCAACCCTCCCAAACCCAAGGAAGCCAGCGGAGAGGGGGATCACAACCCCCCCATTGATATTAAAGGGGAAACCACAATTGAGATTTCCCTTTTAATATCAGAGGGTGGCCTGGATTCGATCCCCTCTCCTGGGTCCCATGAGGCTGGAAGGTTTGGGGGGACAAAAGGGGTCTGTCCCCCCAAGCCTTCCAGAGCCAGGGGAGATGGCAGAGAGGAGATCCCCCCGTAGGACACCAAAAACACAAAAACAAACAATCAAAAACATCCAAAAATACACAAAACAAACAAAAATAACACCAACAACAAGACAAAGTAAACAAAAACAAAAATTTCCAAACACACCCAGCACCCAGCCAAACACCACAAAATCCAACCACCACCCCAAATAAAGAAAAACAGCCAACTCACCACCACACGACCTCAGTCCACAACGACTGGAAAAGAAATGAATAAAGAAAGAGACTACTTACTGGAAGAACCTCCACCCAGAGGCCACGAGAGAAAAAACAGTCAAAATACAAGATAACCCCTACCAGCAGCACTTGCTGCCCACAATAGTAAAAAAAAATTCAAAAAGACACAACAGCCCCCCACAAAAGGCCCCAAGAGTAAAAACAAGTAAAACCAAATAACCCAAAATCACAATTTTACACAAATCAAAAACATATGTCAATAAAATAAAATAAAAACTATTCAAAAATCCTGTGCTGAATTTTTACTCAAATGAAAAACAAAATCATCAACACACAGTTTAAAAACATTTATTGTAAAAAACATGTACTTTTACATTTTTTAAATTATTACCTACGGTACAACTATTTAAAAAAATACATACTAAAAAATTATTGGGCTAAATTTTTTTTTTGGAAAAAGTATATCATCCTTTGTTCTTTTTTTCATCCACAAAACTAAAACACCAAACAAAACTCATCACAGTTTATAACAGGCCGCCAAAAATGAGTGTATAAATAAAATTTTTAATTATAGACTAACCTCTTCTTTACAAACATTAACAACAACAAAAACTTTCCAACACCATTTAAAACAGCCCGGCAACGCCGGGCAACCACTGCTAGTCTAAAATATTACTACCAAATAAACATTGGTTTCTTTTTTAAATCTGCTTTTAAATACATAGTGGGATTTCTTAGCAACAATTGTTAGCATACTAAATGCTGCTCAAAGCTAATTTTCTACCCAGTTATCTATGATGCAAAGCACATTTCTAGTATGTTAATTATTTCAGAGGGAGAAAAGAAAGATAAAATAACAACACATAAAACTCTTTGTTGTCTCCCAAAATTTTCCATAACTAAAAGAAGAAATACATTTCTTTCAACAAAGACAGCCAATACAATAACTCAAAAGAATGAAGTTTTTTTTCATTAGTGTATCAAGCTGCAAAATAAAAACATGTAATTTGAAGAAGAAAAACCTCAGAAGTAAAAAATGGAAACACAGTTGATGCTGCAACACTAGCAAATAGAAAGCTTATACTTTCCTGAATTAGTTACAGACCTTCAAAAGCACTGACCAAATTCCCATCGATTTTAATAGGAACGGGTAGCAGTCCAAATAAATATTTCCTTTGACCTGGGCTAATTTATTTTACATTAAGCTATTAAGAAAAAGAAAAGAGAAAACACACACAATGCAGATTGCTGTAACCCTTAGTGAGAAGAAAAGCAGTAAATATAACAGTGTCAAGTATAATTTTGTCATTTCATTACCATAGTATAATTCTGATACAACATTATTCTACTGTATTCTAAGGCCTACTGGCTTTATTCTAAAGCCTACTGGCCTTATATTTTGTATGATCTTCAACTTATGAGGGGAAAATAATAAATCTTAACCTATAAAACCAAGGGTTAACCGTTGGAACTTGCTATAGGTTCCTAAGCCTCGCCCTAATGACCTGCACCCACCATTCGTGCACATGGCCGAACTGGGTCCGCAGGTCAACAAAGGATTGAAAAAACCGGCAGTGGGGCAACAGCCCCACAAATGCGAAGAAAAGGGAAACAACTTCATTTCCCAATGTTCTTTGCGCTGCGCCGTGCCACAGCCAATCAGGCTGAGAGGCACGACCACAAAGAACATTGAGAAATGTGCTGCGGCCAATCAAAATCGAGCTGCAGGAAAAAAAACACCACAACCACAAATTACAAACCCATAACTACAAGCCCCAGAGTCCTGCACGACATGAGCACGCAGAATGCTGAGGAAGCCGGCGCCCGAAAATTTAAAAAAAAACTCATCACCTCGCAGCCATGCAAACACCAACCACCCTTCTTTCCCTCACCAACGGCGCCTGAAGGTTCCGACTGGAGGTTCCCCTTTAATATCAGTAGGTGAGGGGTTGTGATTGCCCTCTCCGCTGGCTCCCCTAGGGTTGGGAGGTTTGTGGAGACAAAAGGGGTATGTCCCCCCAACACTTCTGGACCCAGGAGACCAGGGAAAGGGGTTTGATTTTTCCCCCCCCCAAAAAAACCCTCCGTCTTTAAAGAGAAGAAACCAAGCGGTTTCTTCTCTTTAAAAATGGAGTTTTTTTTTAAGGAGGGGGGGAATCGATCCACTCTAGAGTTGGATATGACTGGCTTTCAAGCAAGGGATACCTTTACCTTGCTCGAAAGCCAGTCATATCCCATTCTAGGGTTCAGGTTGCTCATCTCTGTTTCAAAGCCGAAGAGCCAGCACTGTCTGCTTTTGCAGACATTTCCATTGTCATGTGGCAGGCATGGCTAGGCACCGGAGTGCACAGAATGCTGTTTACCTTCCCACCAAAGTGGTCCCTATTTATCCACTTGCAATTTCTTGCTTTCGAACTGCTAGGTTGGCAGGAACTGGAACAGAGACGGGAGCTCATTCCAACATCCAGCACTTGGGTCTCCAACTGCTGACCTGCCACCTTCCAGTTGTTAGCTCAGTGGTTAAGAAGCTTGCCTTGTTAGCTGGAAGGCTGACATGACCGTTTGAGCTCCCGTCTCTGTCCCAGCTCCTGGCAACCGCAAGTTGATAAATAGGAACCACTTCGGTGGGAAAGGTAACAACATTCTGTTGTCTAGTCATGCCTGCCACATGTCCACAGAAACATCTACAAACAGACAGTGCTGACTCTTTGGCTATAAATAGATGAGCACTGAACCCTAGAGTCAGATACGACTGGCAGCTTTGGATCTAACAATAGGTAAAGGTAAAGGTTGCCCTTGCTCAAAAAGCCAATCGTATCTGACTCTAGGGTGCAGTGCTCATCTCCATTTATAGCCAAAGAGCCAGTGCTGTCTGTGTTTGCAGATGTTTTCATGGGCTATGTGGCAGGCATGACTAGATTGGCAACCCATTCACATGCCCACTGATTAGGCCATACCCACCAGTTAGGCCACACCCACCCATTAGGCCACACCCACCCATTAGGCCACACCCACAGTGTGGTAGTAAAAAAATTCAGTGCCCATCACTGCTCATCATGCATGTTCCTTCAGCATTTTGAGCAGTTTGTGGCACCTATGGGAACTGAGTTTGGAAGTAGTTGCCCTTTAAGACACTGAGTTTGATGACTGGAAGGTCAGCAGGTGTCATGTCCAGCCCTTATAAGCAATAGTCCAGGCAACGATGAACAGAACAGCAACAGACTTTTATTAAACAGTCTTTCAGATAAAGCTTACAAGGCACTCCAGACACAGAGACGGCTATACGAATCCCATGAAATCAGTCCCTCTGGAATCTGCCGTAGAAGATTGGCAATGACTAAGCTACACTAATAGTGATAGCATGTGGAGGAGACCCAGGCTTAGCACAAACTGGCTACCTATGCGTATAGTATAGATCCGGTCCAGCCCCAACGTTGTTTACCATGGGGCTTATATAGTGTCTTCCCAGCGGTGGCTCCTTGATACAAAGCAGCAACCTGCCGGACAATCCTAACTAACCAATCATAACACGATATATATGTATTAACCAATGAGCAACATGATCCAAAACTGTATCCAATCACAGAACTCTGATTAGCATAATGAGCGTGCTCAGAGAGGGAGATTTCACGCCAACTTTAGCTCCTAATTTGGATGGCGGGAAACCACCATTTTCTTCTTGCAAGCCTCTGCCCGCGCAACTTGAAATTGTGCCTTAATACGCAACAGCAGGTCAGCAGTTCAAGAGCCAAGTGCTGCATGATGGAGTGAGCTCCTGTTGTCAGTCCTAGCTCCTGCCAAACAAGGAGTTCAAAAGCAAGAAATTGCAAGTAGATAAATAGGTATCACTTTGGCAGAAAAGGTAACAGCATTCTATGTGCTTTGGTGTCTAGACATGCCTGCCACATAACCATAGAAACATCTGCTGGCTCCTTGGCTGTAAATGAAGATAAGCACCATACCCTAGAGTCAGACAAGACTGGCTTGTGAGAAAGGGGGACCTTTACCTTTACCTGTTCCTCATCTAGAGCCACTTGGTGCTGATGGGTATCTCACCTTCTCCCAAGGACTTCACTTGCTCTGGCATGAAATATTTAAACCAAAATAATTAAAAATGTGCAAAAAATATAAAGTGCAAATTATACCACAATCACAGATTACACACGTTTTTTATATGTTTGCCTCTTCCCTCCTCCTGTTTACAATTATAATCTTGTCCTATTTCAATTCACAGATTACAGAGTGGGGTTTTCCACCCCCACCCCCCAATCATACCCGTCAAGCGCGACTCCTGGAAATACGGGAACTGCTCCGGCTCGGGTGCGCATGCACTGCAACAACTCATCTGTGCATGCTCATAACCCCTCTGCGCATGTGCAGATTCCCTCTGCACACGCACAGAGCTCATTTGCGATGGGCGCACATGCACAGAACCCCTTGAACCCCTTTCCCCGCCTTTCAAATATGGGACGGCGGTGGGAAAGGGGAGGAGCTAGCGGAGAAATACGGGAAATCCCGGACAATCCAGGATACTTGACAGGTATGCCCCCAATACAATGAAATCTAAAGGATTTCTGTCAGAAATTGTTTTTTACAGTTTGAAAATTGGCAAGCATATTTCTTTATTAGGGGACATTTTGACCTCCCACATTAATATGCTAGTCAACAGAGTGTAAAATGATGTTGGTGCCTTCATGGTAATCTTTTTATAAATACAGAAATGTAATTATGCATCCTCTAGAGGGCTGAAAATAATTATACAAGTGTACAACAAAGCCTAAGGCAATGACTCCTTTTAACTAGTTGTTTTCAATATCATTTAAATCTTGTTAGAACGTAATTACCAGATTATTCTTGTTGCATTTTAGGTAGAAAGAAGATCTGCAGTCTAAACTTGCTATTCAGGAGATAGAGCGTCACCAGAAAAATAAAAGTCTTATTTACAAAATCAAGCAGCAGACAGGGAAACTAAGTCAAGAAAAAGCCACAGGTGGTGAGAAAGGTTATTTCTGTACAGAATGTATGCATGATACACAATTCTGGAAGCAGGCCCTGTTTAACATTGTGACACTACCATCTGAGTAAAAATGCATAGGATTTGTACTTTGAATAAACTAGGGTAAAGGTAAAGGTTGCCCTTGCTCTAAATCCAGTTATATCCTACTCCATGGTTTGATGCTCATTTCTGTTTATAGCAAAAGAGCTAGTGCTGTCTGCATTTGCAGACATTTCCATGGACATGTGGCAGGCATCACTAGACACTGGAGTGCACGGAACACTGTTTACCTTCTCACTGAAGTGGTACCTATTTATCTACTTGCAATTTCTTCCTTTCAAACTGCTAGATGGACAGGAATTGGGACAGAGATGGGAGCTCCCTCCATCGTGCAGTTCTCGGGTCTTGAACTGCTGACCTGTCGACCTTCCAGTCGTCAAGTTCAGTGTCTTAACCACTAAGCCACCGCAGTTAAGAAGCACAGTATCCAGAATCCTCTTGCCAATGTTTGCTTGCGTAAAGAAAGCCATTTAAGGGATTGTCCAAACAGAAGTTGTCTGCTCTATGGGACATTTTGGGGGCAGTTTTGTCTGCTGTTTTTATGGTGTCCACACATGTTGATGCCAGAGCAGACCTGGTTGCCTCCAAAGTAACTTTTGTGGGTCACCTCCAAAGGGTTTCTAGGGAGCCTTAGAGCTTTGACAGCTGCTTTCACTGTCAAAGTCCGGTATCAGTGAAGCAGCAAACCAGCTGACACACACAAAAAAGTTCCTGTGGCATATCTTGTAGCCTTTAAATACACTGTGGCCATGTGTTGTTGTTTTTTGCCACAGCCAAATTTCCATCTGAGGAAGGTTTCCTCCATTTGCATTGAATCCATGAACCACGGCAAGATGTGAGCTTTGCACTAGAGAGAGCTTTAAGGTGCAATAGTGTCAGCCACCCTGCCCACCATGGTGTTCTCCCCAGAAACCAGAGCTTCAACAAAAGCACCAATCAGATTAGTTGGACATCCCTATTATTGCTGATGCACTACACCAGTTATATATAAAATGTAAAAATATTTGCCTCCTTTTGAATGGCCAGTCAAGAAACTGCTGTGAGCTTAATCTGGCCCTTTAAGACAAGACAAAGAAAATATATATTTGAATGTATAATTGATGGAGCACATCAGCAGTTATTTTTTTAAATTCAATTCCCCAGCCCCTCTGCTGAGGGGCAGAGGAACTGTTCCATTTTCCAATGACCAATAAGCCAGTGCAATAAATTGGAAATAGGATTGCTTGAGCTCTGATATGCCATTTAGGTGTGAGGATCAGACTAAATGACATGTCATGCTTCTACCCAAATCCAAGTGGACCTATTTAGCCCATACCAGCCGGTTCCAAAAGTGCCCATGTAATTATGCCCATCGTCCTCCATATGTGGATCATATTTACCTACATATACAGTAAAACCTTGCATAAAGAGTGCCTCTCTTAGAGACTAGCTCGCTTAAAGAGCAAAATTTTCTCTGAATGGTCGCCTCGCTTAACAACTAAAACCAACCAAAAACTCGCTTAACAACTAAATCGGGGTTCGCAATCCCACACACCCCCAACCAGAAGTCACAATTGGTCACTTACAATGGTGTTTCACTTAAAGAGCAAACTCACTTAAAGAGCAATCCCGTGGAACGCATGATGCTCTTTAAGCAAGGTACCACTGTAGTGTATTTTTCTCCTAAGTATAAAACTGTCTTCAATCTGAATTTCATGTTTGAAATATTGTTCATATTAAAAGGTGGTATATCTCATAAACCCTCCACTGATATGAAGCTTAGATGAAGGATATGAGACAGAATGCCTTCTTAAAGGATTGTAGGGAACTTTACATAAGGAAATTTACCTGGCATTTATTTACATTTATACCACACATTTTTGGTGTGTGGGTGTGGGTGTTTTTTGGTGGGTTTTTTTTGTTTTTTTAGGGCAGGTGGAAATCTTCAAAAGACACTGTGGAGCCCTAAAAAGCTTCACAGTGTGTGGGATTTTTACCCACTAAACCACCTCCCATTACGCCCCGCCATCCTGTGGAACCGCCATCAGGCATTACTTCGGCCGGGGGGGGGGGGGGGGAGGCTAACTGCCTGTTAAAAACACTCCTCCAATTTGGCTACTCGCCCTCTTCCTGTGTGTGTGTTTTTCCATTATCATGTTGATACATGTTTTCCTCTCGGACATTCTAAATTACTGCTACTAATTTATTGCACATTGAGAGTGTTAACTCCTATTTTACTTCTTGGCTGGATTTAGCCCCTCATTTTTTTTAACAATGTTTTGTATTGGGTTGGCTTTGTATTGAATTTGTATTATGTTGGCTTTTGTATTTGCATCTGTAGTTTAATTGTGTTTGTGGTGCCTTGCTTTTAGGCCTTTGTTTGCATCTTCCTGCATTATTATTCTACTTTAAAATAATTGCACAATGGCTAAAGAGCTTGTTTTAGAAGCCTTTAATGCAAATGATAAATAAACACAAATAACAAATAAACAAATAAATGCATACAGAAGAATGTGAATGTACGCATAAGAAACAGCAATAAAAACAGCAGAACAACAAAAAGGAGCATCAAGATTAAAAGCTTGGAAAAATAACATTGGGGTCTGCCACTTGTGGGCTCCAGCTGAACTTCTGTAAACATTACAGCTCAGACTCTTTCTCCCTCTCCCTCTCTGTGCACGCGTGCGTGTGCAGTCTTCTACTGTCTCACCAAAAGCAGAAGAGGCACTAAGTCTCCAAAAAGGATGGGAGGTGGCATTAGTGCATCAGGCAGCCAACTAGGGTGGCATGAGCTGGGCTCAAGTATTTACTCCAAGTGTGTTTGATTGCAAGAGACTTGCATCCAGTGGTGGGCATCAGCAGGTTCGTACCAGTTCGCCAGAACCGCCGGTAGCAAAAATTCTGGCTGCCCCGCCCATCCAAGTTTTTTTTAAATAAAGTAGTCCTAATTTGGGTGCAACACAGGACTTTCTCCCTGGCCACGCCCAATTCGTATGATTTTATCACTTCTTTGACATACAAGGCTACACCACCTCCCGTTTGCCCCTTCCTATCCTTCCTGAACAGTTTGTAGCCTGGGATAACTGTATCCCATTGGTTATCATCCATCCACCAGGTTTCAGTGATGCCAATAATATCAATATTCTTATCTATTGCTAAGTATTCCAGCTCCCCTATTTTGTTCCGGAGGCTTCTGGCATTTGTATACAAGCATTTATATATGCTTTTCTGACACAGTCTTTTGTGTCCAGTTGCATTGTTAGACTGCCTCTTGCATCCTTCCGCTAGAGTGCTGGTGACTAGCTCCTTGCTCTGCTCAGTAATTTTTGCATCCTCCTCACTACTCAAGTACACACTTTTCCAAACTGGATGCTGCCCAGCTCCTGTCGGCTTTCCCCCAGTTATCAGTTTAAAAGCTCCAGTTTAAAATAGGTCGGTCTTAAAAGAAATAAACCCCGACTGCTCATTGGAAGGCCAAATATTGAAGTTGAAGCTAAAGTACTTTGGACATCATATGAGAAGAGAGGGTTCACTTGAGAAATCCTTGATGCTGAGAAAGGTGGAGGGCAAAAGAAGAAGAGGGCGGCAGAGAATGAGATGGCTAGATGGCATTGTTGACGCAATGGGCACAGAGCTGGGTGGGTTGAGGAAGATGGTGGAGGATAGGGGTGTCTGGCATGCGATGGTCCATGAGGTTGCAAAGGGTCGGACTCGACTATGTGAAAACAACAACAAAAATGACATTTGAAGGGACACTGCCTTTAGCCCCTTCATATCCCTATTTGGATAAAGAAATTTGCTCCCAGGCTGTCTGGTGACCTTTGCTTCTCTTTTATATCAAGACAATTATCTCCCTTTCCATTTTGTCTTCTAGATTGTATGGATGGGCAGACTGTAGCTCACAGGTCACATGAAGCCCTCCATGAACCTGAATGTGCTCCCCAGAAACCTACATCCAGTATTTAAATATATATTTAAAGAGTTATGGAAGATCTGTGTTCTATACCTAGCAGTATAAGGCAAATTCTTGAACAATGTATATTTTGCCTTGTATTGCTTTGTATAGAACGTAATTCTTCCATGTTTTCCCTTGGACCACTCCAAACTCCCAAACAGTATATTGTTTGTCCTTTTTGTATAGCTCATCTTGTCTTGTATATTGTTTTATTTTATTTTGTATACCATGTTATTTTTAATATTATGGTTTCTCATTGATATCTTAGGTTATATTGTTTTTGGTGTCGGAAATTATTCTGGAGAACTCTGCTCAGGAGACGCCAGGATGAAGGGGCGGTGCTGGCTCAGTGGTTAAGAAGCTCGCCTTGTTAGCTGGAAGGCCAGCAAGCTGGGAGTTTGAGACCCAGGTACTACATGACGGTTTAAGTGCCCATCTCTGTCCCAGCTCCTGCCAACTTAGCAGTTCGAAAGCAAGGAATTGCAAATAGATAAATAGGGACCGATTCAGTGGGGAAAGATCTTGAGGACACGAAAGGAGCCTCATTCAGGTGTCCCCTGAGTGGAGTTTCTCCAGCAAAAATCCTTTCAACCCGGAATAATTTCTGACATGAAATTATTATTGTTGTTTTTGTTTGCTGTTAGCCACCCAGAGTAGTGTATAACTGGGACAGGAGGATAGATAGATAGATAGATCTAGATTGTTTTATTACGTAGGCAACAATGGGTTAAATACATGAGAACAAGAAGGAATAAGAGTCTGAATGGACCTGCTTCCCCAAAAAAAGTTGGACATTAGAAGGTGTGAGGGGGCATACTGAGTTTTTTATTTTCAAAAATCATCCTTTTAAAAATAAATATATATATTTGGGGGACAGACAGGGACGTGGTAGGAGACATGACCCCATTGCTTAAACAAACTGTTAACAATCACATCTGCATTCTTTGTAGTGTTTGTGTATTTTTTTTTGTTCGGTCACACAGTCGATTCCGACCCTTTGCGACCCCATGGACCATTTGTCCTCCAGACCCCTCTGTCCTCCACCATCCTCCTCAACCCACCCAGCTCTGTGCCCATTGTGTCTACAATGCAAGCGCGGCGCCAAAATGGCCGCCGCGCTCTTTGCGGGCCCCCCCCCCACAGGACAGAGAATCCGGGTAGTTAGGGGCGTGGCCAGCTCCCTTATAAAAGGGGTGGCCACGAGGCAGCCGAGCTGCCATTTTACCTCAGCGACGGAGCGGAGAAGTCTTTTCCCCTGTGTCTCCGTCGCTCCTTAGCTTACCGGGAAGCCTTTTGGTAGCGGTTCTTCCTTTTCGGCTTCCCTTTGCTTTAGTAGAGATGCCTTCGAAGAAGAAGGCAGCTTCGAGTGCGGCTCGCGCTGTTAGGAGGCGCAACCAAGGTCGGAGGACCGCGGTGCCGCCTCCTCAGCAGCCGCCCTCGCAGGCCCCGGCCGGGGCTGGCGGAATGGGGTCTATTGCCCCTTGGCCCGGAGTGGGCGAACAGACTGCGGGCGCGGAAGGGGTTCCGGCCCACGGCCCGCGAGCGGTGGACACCGCTCCTGCACCTGCCCACCCTGTTGGGCCTGCTGCTCTTGGGTCGCAGCCTCCCCCTGGGCCCTCTAGCCTTGGGGGGTGGTGCGGCCCCCTGCCTTGGCAGGTTTCTCCACCGACCCTGCCGGGCTTCGGTGCTGGCCAATGGCCATATTCGGGTCCTGGGGTACAGGGACCTGTACCCACGCCTGGACCGGGCGGGCCGGCCGGCCCTTGGCCCCACGTCGACGTGGCAGCCTTACTGGCCCGTATTGCGGCCCTGGAAGCGTCGTTGGCTCGGGCCAGTCAGGCGGGGGGCCCCTTCGGGGTCCCTTTTGCGGCGATGTCGGCAGGAGGACAACAGCCGACAGGGAGGGTCGAGCTGCTGCAGACGCGTGGCGCGGTTTCGGCCACTGCCTCGCAGCTCCCCAGTCAGCAGCCAGGTGCGGGTCAGGCCCCGGTGATGAGCTCTACGTCGGTCGTGAGCTCCGACGCCCCCAGTGGGCCGGAACCCCCGGTGGGGGCGGCCCGCGGGGGTGCAGCATGTGAGTATACGGTGCAAGCAAGTACATCCACACACATTCCCAATATGGGGGGGCTTTTCAATGGCCTTGGCCTCGCGCGGGTGGTGCGGGGGCCACGCTGTCGGCACCCCACCCGGCGACGACGACTGCCACCCTGGGCACTGGGGTGGGTACTTGTTCTTACACTGCGGGGAATGTTCTGGGGGTGGCTGGGCTAGCTCAGGCCCCTTTTCCTATGGCTGCGGTGCCTTTTTCGGCTTTGCCGACGGCTGGGTATTCCTTGCCACTGGGTGATCACTTGGCACAGACTACCAGAGAAAAGATATGGCGGGGGGAGTATGTAGATATCTTCTCACTCCTGAACAGAGAGCCCACCAAGGAGGAAAGGGAGGGACAGGATGAGAAGGACAAGGAGCAGGCACGTCGCCGTAAGCCGCCTCGTACCTGGGCCAACTGGCTCCCTGCTTATCTAATATACATGGCGGTGTACTTGAGGGCGCGGCCGGATTTGGCTATTCCCATGGTCCAATATTTGGACAACATATACAGGGCGATGGTTGATTTCCCAGGCCCCTCGTGGTTAGCCTATGACGAGGAATTCCGTATGAGGATTCCCCTTCACCCCGAGATGAGATGGGACGAGCCGTGCCAGAGGCTTTGGCTTTTGTACATGACGCCCACACGCCCCGCCCCGGGGGACAGATACCATTGTGGACATGCGGTCCAGCGAGCAGCTCCGGCGCAGGTTACCCGCCAAGCGGCGGGGCAGGGGGTTCCAGCCCGCCTGCTGTGCTGGACTTTCTCGTCCAATGGTTCCTGTAATAGGAAGAATTGCAAGTACAGGCATGAGTGTCCCACGTGTTCGGGCCCCCACGCAGCCTCCGCCTGTCCCAGGCCTGGAGGGACACGGGGCAGAGGGAGGGGCGGACAGTGGGCTGGCAAGACTGCCACGGATGGAGCTGTTTCTCCAAAAGGCCCCCTCCCCAATTAATGTGGACATGCTGGAGTGTTGGCTCGCATCGTACCCGAAGGGGGAGGATGGGGAGTATCTCCTTCAGGGTTTTAAGCAGGGATTCCGTATCCCTTTCATGGGTGATAGGTCCCCTCAGGATGCCCCCAACCTTTTATCCCTCAGAGGGAGGGAGGACGTGGCTGCGGCCAGCATTAAAAAGGAGTTAGATGCGGGCAGGGTCGCTGGACCTTTCCCTGCACCCCCGTTTCCCAATCTTAAGGTGTCGCCACTGGGCTTGGTCCCCAAAAAGTCCCTAGGCGAGTTTCGCCTTATCCATCATTTGTCCTACCCAGCCGGCCGATCGGTCAATGATGCTATCCCTGATGACCTTTGTTCAGTCAGGTATACATCGTTTGACCATGCGCTGCGCATGGTGCGCTCGTGTGGCCCGGGCGCCCTGCTGGCCAAGTGCGACATTAAGTCGGCTTTTCGCCTCTTGCCAGTGCATCCGGGCGACTTTGAGTTGCTGGGTTTCAAATTTAAGGGTGAATATTATTTTGATAAGGCCATGCCTTTTGGCTGCTCCATATCATGTTCGGCCTTCGAGCGTTTTAGTACCTTCCTAGAGTGGGCTTTCGTCCGCAGGTCAGGGTCCCGGTCTGTAGCCCATTACCTGGATGACTTTTTATTCGGGGGTGAACGGGGCTGGGACACGTGCACACGTCTCCTCAACACATTTCAGACGCTAATGGAGGAACTCGGTGTCCCTTTAGCGCCCGAAAAGACCGAGGGCCCATCTACCAAGCTAGTATTCCTGGGGGTGGAGATCGACACAGTAGCGCAGGCTTCTAGGTTACCGGGTGATAAGGTGTCCAGGATAGTGGCCCTTATCTCGGATTTGCTGGCCAAGCGTAAGGCATCACTGAGGGAACTGCAGGTGCTACATGGTCACCTCAATTTCGCTTGCAGGGTGGTCGCACCGGGCAGGGCTTTTGCCCGGCGCTTATGCGATGCCATGGCAGGGTTATCCAGGCCCCACCATAGAGTCAGGCTTACCCGGGGTATCAGGGCAGACATGTTTGTCTGGTTGCAATTCCTGAGGGAGTTCAATGGGGTCTCATTTTGGAGGTCTGACCTCCTGGCATCCCCCAATTTTCAGATCCAGTCTGATGCCTCAGGATCCCTGGGTTATGGGATGTACTTCAATGGGAAGTGGGCCTATGGTGGGTGGCCACCGGCCTGGGCAGGCACGGGTCGCCTGCGGGATCTCACATACCTGGAATTTTTCCCTATTCTGGGGGCTTTGATGCTATGGGGCGAGCAGTGGGCTAACTCGGTTGTGCATTTCTGGTGTGACAATGCTGCTGTTGTCCACATTGTCAATGCACAGACTTCCAAATCGCCCAGGGTTATGGAACTAGTGCGCCATTTTGTGCTGCGCTGCCTGCGCCTCAACGTCTTGTTCAGGGCCAGGCATGTCCCAGGGATTAATAATGATATTGCTGACGCTTTGTCCCGCCTGCAGATCTCCCGGTTCCGCGCCTTGGCCCCGGATGCGGAGGAATTTCCCTCGCCACTCCCGGACGAGATGTGGACTATTGGCAAGGAGAGGTGAACCGGGCGATTGGCCTGTCACTAGCGCCACGCACGCGTAAGGCGTATCAACAAGCATTCAATTCTTACAGGGCATTTTCTGCTCAATTTCACCTGCCAGAGACCTGGCCTATCCCGGTGGACCATGTTCTGCGGTTCATGGTTCACCTGCATACACAGGGCCTCGCACCTCGCACCATAGCATCCAAGCTCTCGGCGTTGGCTTTTATGGCCAAAGTGGGAGGTCATGAGGACAGCACCTCTGACTTCCGTGTGAGACATGTTTTGGAGGGGTGGGTGCGCGAGCGCGGGCGTTGCCCGGACGACCGGCACCCCATTTCCCCAGGGGTTCTTACCCAGTTGGCCCGGGGCTGGCCAGGCCTCTGTTTTGATTATTATGAGGCAGCCCTTTTCCATGCAGCCACAACGGTGGCATTTTTTGGAGCGCTCCGCATCAGCGAACTTGTGATGCTGTCTAAGGCGGATGCAAGTTGTAGAGCACTGGAACTCGAAGATGTCTATGTTGCCAAAGACTGGGCCCAGTTGAGGATACGCTCCTCTAAAACAGATCAGCATGGCGTAGGCAGTGGTGTAAGACTGCTACGGTGTTCTTTGGCAGACATCTGTCCGGTTGGTGCCCTACAGGAATACCTGGCACTGCGTGGCATGCACCACGGCCCGTTTTTCTGTCACCAAGATGGGTCTCCCCTAACTAAATTTCAGTTTTGGAAGGTGACAGGCAGAGCCCTCACCAGGGTGGGCCTACCAGGTGCCCGTTATGGCACACATTCATTCCGTATTGGTGCAGCCTCTACAGCAGCTGCTTTTGGGTACTCTGGGGCTGACATACGTAGCATGGGGAGGTGGGGCTCGCAATGTTTTCAGTTTTATGTGCGCCCACTCCCGCCATGAGTACCAATCCAGTCACCTTACCGCCTTTTTTCTCAATTTTCTTACAGACCCTGGGTGTCGTATTACACCGGTGACAGTATGGCTGGTGGGCCACAGCTATGTGCACAGGGCAGCGCGTTACGCTGCGGCGACAGAGTGGGGACCCCGACTGGGACTGGGTGAACACGCCAGTCTCACGTGGCATGGTAAGCCTGGGATGTTATGGCGGGAGCTGCGGCCTTTCCTTTTTTCTGGCCTGGGTGCTGACCCGCCTGACATTCTCATCATCCACCTGGGGGGCAATGATTTGGGCCAGGTCACCGGCTTATCGCTCAAGCATGCGATTTGCGAGGACCTCGCCTACTTGCATTATGTCTGGCCTGCCACAACCCTGGTTTGGTCGGACATTGTCCCGCGCCATTCTTATAGAGGGGGCGTTAACCTCCTGGCCCTTGACCGCGCTAGGCGCACGGTCAATAGGGCGGTGGCGCGGTTTCTTGCCGACAGGGCTTGGGGACGGGTCAGTCATCACCCCGCTATTAGCCTACAAAATTATGACTTGTACGCAGGGGATGGGGTCCATCTGTCGCGAGGAGGTATGGACCTCCTGTTGGGTGATTGGCGAGCAGGCCTGTTGACCGAGCTGACGGTCTGGGGGGGGGCGTCAGGCCTTCTTTGAAGCCCCTCCGTGTGGCGGGTAGCACTGGTAAGGTAAACAGTATGACCCACAGGTATCCGGCAGGTTCGCAATTGACTGGACAACACTAGACAGGAATAAATTAGTTAAACGTTGTCCGGTCAATGATGAACCAGGCGACGGGGTGATGACGATAGCTAACCAGCATGCATCACCCCGTGATTTCACGGATACGCGTCAGAGGGTGGGGTCATGAGTTAGATATTGACTACGGTCAACAATTTGTTTGTTGTCAACAAACAAATTGATACAAATTGATACATTGTAGCCAACTGCCGTTGGCAATTTTGGGGTGGTACCTTACCAGTGTTACGTCGGCCTGCTTGCCTTAAGAATTATGATTGGTCGTTTTACCAATACAAATTTATAATTCGGACTAGGGCATTGAATCAATAAATGTGGCCCGATGCTGTTATCCACTTTCAATGTTGTCTGTGTCCGTTATTGGGGGGGTGCGCCTGCAATACCATCTAGCCATCTCATCTTTGGCCGCCCCCTTCTTCTTTTGCTCTCTACCTTTCCCAGCATCAAGGCTTTCTCAAGTGAATCCTCTCTTCTCATTTGATGTCCAAAATACTTCAGCTTCATCTTTACTGTTTGACCTTCTAAGGAGCAGTCAGGGTTTATTTCTTCTAAGATTGACCTATTTGTTCTCCTCGCTGTCCATGGGACTCTCAAAACTCTCCTCCAACACCACATCTCAAAGGCACCTATTCTTCTGCGCTCAGCTTTCCTAATGGTCCAGCTCTCACAACCATACATTACCACCGGGAATACCATTGCTTTGACTATGCAAATTTTTGTTTGCAATGTGATGTCTCTTCTTTTCACTATATTCCCCAGGTTTCTCATAGCTTGTCTCCCAAGACATCATTCGGAGCTCTTGGTTTGCGTGGTATTATATTTGTTTTCCAGAATCCATTTGCAAAGCTACTGTAGCAGAGCCAAAGATTGTATGTTTGTGTGTGTGTTTGTTTCCCCTCATAGGTAGCAACTATTCAAGCAGAAGTAACAAACCAGCAGCAAGAATCTGCCAATGACCTTGCCAAAGCTGAGCCTGCTCTTATTGCAGCAAATGCTTCCTTGAACACACTAAAAAGGGCAACAACACTTTGGCTTAAAATTTCTATTTACATATTTCATGATAGAAACATTTGAGTTCATACACATTTTCTACATATCACATTTACATCATTCAGTATACTAATAACAAATAATTGTGTGCACTTACCACAGGATTTGATCTGCATTTTAATTTGGCTATTTGGAAAACTGCCTACTTCAGCTCAGATTAAGGTCTGAATTGGAATCCTGGTTTAAAAATCCAGAACTTTGTGCCTCACACAAAGATAGAAATGTTTGTTTGTTAGATTTATAGATGGCCCTTCTGACCAGAAGGCTACACATAAACAAAATGACTATATTTTGTCAGTTGATTTGCAAGCACAGTAGCCTATTTTATGTAAATTTATAGCTGCAAATTCCAGATTGATGTGTGGACGGCCTTGTGTTATCTGCCTTTAAATTCTGATTTTTTTAAAAAAATAAAAAAGTGAAACTGGTGGTTAATTATAGTTTTACTATTATATGTATTTTGTGTTTGTATATAAATAAATATTTTTAAATAAAAAAATGAAAATTGCATCCCTCACTAGACACCCCACACCACCTGGTACAAAGCACAGAATGCAAGTGTAAAGGTTATTTATAATTTACAAATGATCTTGGGAGATGGCTAAGGGGCCATTCAACAATTATGTGATCCTCGAGGTGGGGAGGGGGTCTGCCATCTGAATTATGGAAAATTACATGGGGGTGGGATGGGGGTCAGGTAAAAGATTACATAATCCACTTGGAGCTGTTGTGGTTTTGAAACATGGCACTTTTATAGGTTTAAAAATGATCTCTGTGAATTTTGATCCGATTTGAGATTACTGAATCCTCACCGATACGTTCTCCATTAGGCACCAATAGTGAAAAGCTCTAAAAATTCAAGTTTTGGTACAAAAGCTCTGGATTATGTAATTTTAAAGGGGGGGGGTTCCGAAGCAAAAATTACGGTCAGATTACATGGAGGGAGGGGGTCAATTTCCCCCAAAAATGGATCACATAATTGTTGAATGGCCCCTAATTCTCTCTTCCTATGCACTACAACACATTGGGGGGTGGGGAGAGAAGGGTTGCATGATCCAGCAGCACCCCATTCTCCGAGTTTTCAAGACCAAATAGATAGGGGGTGATCCCTTCAACAGCAGGATCAAAATGATATGCTTGTGACAGCCAGTGTGTGTTGTAGGCAGTGCCAGAAGTATATACACATACACACACGCACATACCTACACATGAATCTCTTTCATGTGAATAAAATGTGCCAGAGATTTGAATAAGTATATAAACACACACCCCCACCATATCCATGGGGATACATTCCGAGATCTTCTACAGATGCTTGAAACCACAGAAAGCGGTGAACCCTGTATTATAGTGCACATAGCAGGGTCATACAAGCGGTGGTAGAAATGCCTTTGCCAATCTCACATACACTCAGGCAATTGCTTCAGTGGAAACAATGTTTATTAGAACACAACTAGAGAATGGTCTCTCACACCAGCTCTGGTAATGCATCTTAGAAATATGTATGTACTAGCATAGTTTGCCCGGCGATGCCGGGATGTTATAAACTGTGATCAGCTTTTTTGGTTTTTTTTGTGGATTAAAAAAAGAACAAAGGATGATATAATTGTTTCAAATTGTTTTATTTAACCAAATAATGTATTAGTTTTTGGGTTTTTTTTAAATAGTTGTACCGTAGGTAATAATTTTAAAAATGTGAAAGTACATGTTTTTTACATTCAATGTTTTTAAACTGTGTTTAGATGTTTTGGGTTTTTATTTGAGTTAAAACTCAGCACAGGATGTTATAAATCTTTTTATTTTATTGTTTTGACATATGTTTGTGATTTGTATAAAATTGTGATTTATTGTTATGTTTTTGACTTGTTTTTACTCTTATGACCTCTAGGTGGGGCTGTTGAGTCTTTTTGAGTTGTTTTTATTATTCTGCCCTGCAGGTGGGGCTGCTTTACTGTTTTACTTTCACTGTTTTTTCTCTCCTGGCCTCTGGGTGGGGCTTCTTCCGGTAAGTAGTCTCTTTGTTTCTTCATTTCTGTTCCGGTCGTCGTGGAGGGAGGACGTACTGGTGAGTTGTCTGGCTTTCTTTCTTCTGGGGTTTTTCTGTTTTGCTTTTGTGGTGGAGGGCTGGGAGGTGTTTCTGTTTGTTCTTTTTTGTTTTGGTTGAGTTTTAGGTTGGTTTAATTTGTTTGATTATTTCTGGTTGTGTTTAATTTGTTTTATTTCGTTGTTGTTTATTTTTGCAATTATTTGTTGTTTGTTTGTGTACTTTGTGGTTTTTTTGTGTTGTAGTTAGGTGTTTTCTTTGTGGTTTTGTACCATTGTGGATGTTTTTGTTTGTGTATTTTGTGGTTTATTTTTTTTTTGTTAGGTAGGTCGGGGGAGAAGGAGGAGGCAGATGGTTCTCTCTTCTCTGTCTCCTTTTCTCCCAGCTTACCTAACTGGAGATCGGCAGGCAGCAATCCGTAAGGGGTGGTGCTCTTCCTTGCGGATTGCTGGCTGTTGTTTTTGTATTCAGAAATGCGGATTACGCATGCCCAATTGGCATAAAACCTTGGCAGAGGTTACACCGGACGAGGAAGACCCCTGGTCATTGGCCCTTGCCAGTATGGAAATTGGGGGGGGGGGGGTGGATTAATAATAAGGGTTGATTCACCCACATCTGACCTGACCGGCGATTCCGCTGAGAGAGCAGAACGCTAACCTCTGTTACGTATTAGGCAATCACTCACCTCGCAGTTAAGCGTAATCTTTAGTGCAAATAGTGGCCATGTTTGCTCTTGAGCAAGCCAGGAACAATGGTTTTCCCCTGTCAGTGTTTGCCTTAGTTAATTAACTTCCCCAAGAGAGGTTCTCAATTAACCCGGGTAAATGGGTGATGTGATTTTCTGTCAGATGACCATTCTACCATACGCAGCCTGAACATAATATATACTGATGATTTTCCCTCAATAAATCACTGGTCTTCGCTCCATCTTGCCTCGTGTCGCTTCTTCTGACCAGTCTCCTCCGGGACCCTAAGGGCCGCTTCACGGCCCCAATCCTACATCTGGTGACCGCGACATGATCCTACTCATGAGTAAGCGATCAACACGGTCCGGTTCTACGCTAGAACCGTGTCCAATCACCCCGGAGGACAGCGCGGCAGCCCGGTCGGTAATCCAGCCGATCGGAGAGACGGCCCAGCGATGAGGCATTACAGAGAGGCATCCTACAGCTTGCTCCCGACTTTCGCGGCAGGCTTGCAGTAACGGAAAAACGCATTCCGCTCAGGGTCAGCTGTGAACCCCTGACAGCGCAGAGGCCACCGAGGGCCCGTGGCAGCAGGCCACGCTCCGAGCTCTACCCAGACACTCGTCACGCAAAACCTATTGCCTGAACTACAGACGCGTCGACCCGTCCCGAGGAGGAAACTTCAGAGGACCCCGCAGGTAATATGGGGACTTGTCCTCAGCGGCAACGTCCGTCCGCTAGCCAAAGAACTCATGAGGAAGAGTTCAAAATCCTGGCCAGGGTATTTCAGTTACGCTTTCACAGTGGAGAGCTAGCGAGACTTTTGGTGTTCTTGAGGGAACACTGCCTGCTTTACCCAAAAGTAGGTACCTTATCCCTTCAGCTCTGGGATCAGATAGGAGACTGCATTCAGCAACCCCTGAAAGCTCCAGAGGGCATAACTTGCACATGGAGCAAATGTAGGAAACTCTCAGTAGAGGAAGACCCAGTCCGGATCGAGACCCAGAAACCCCCAGCGCAGTCAGAACCATCAGCCCCAAGGAGTCTCTATCCGTCATTTCAGCTTAAGCAGGGCAGTGTAGGGAGCATTCCCTCAGTGACAACTGCAGACGTCACTGAAGGAATTCATGGCATGAGAGGCCCTGGCGCTTCTCTGACAGTTAAAAGTCCCCTGCCAATTAAGAACATTCAGCGCATGGGTGAGGAAGATCCATTCACAGGGAAATTGCCAGTGGCACAATTAGCTAGCGCCCAACTACTGTGCTCAGCCTATCTGAAGGCAGACACACGTTCAGGCAGGGCTGCTCAGCGTCCACTGCTCACGGAAATCTGCACGGCCCCTGGCCACGCAGGGCTCCAGAGCAGACCCATTACCACACTCAGGCGCAGAGCAGTGCCAAAACCCCAAGGCGCCTGCTTCCAGTGCGGTAAAATGAGACACCTTAGAAGAGAAAGCCAATCTAGACCAGGCAGATCTTCAAAAGATTGTCTTAATACCAAATGGCCAGGCTGGCACTGGAAAGGAGGCAGCCATCACCCTGGCTATGCCAGAGAAACTCACCCCTAAGTAGAAGCACCCAGACGGCTATGATAGCCAGCTGTGTATAAGTCATCTCCTCATGTGTAGGATAGAACACTGCAGATCAGGGGAGGAATGTGCGAATGCATAAATAAATGTGTGTATGCGTGGTGCACCACTGAATGTATGACTGCAAGAACTGTGTATGATTGCAAAAGCCTTGTCTCTATGACCACAGTATGATTGAAAAAGTGTTCCTTGTGTGTAACTGCGTGGTAATGTCACTGTGAAGTATGTGTTAAACAGTTTGCACTCTGCTCATGGGCAGGAACTATTTAAGGTTTGAGAAAGCATGGTGAACAAAACCCCTTTGCCTTGCCTGCTTAGCAGCTTAAGGGCAGCGAAGGCAGGAGGGTGGAGGGGGGGAATCCTAACCTGCAATAGGGCAGGGTAACCCCCCTTCTTCCCTGGAGACTTTTTTCCTTGTCAAAGGATTAAGCCACTCTTGGAAACCGGTTTTGCAATCCTTGCCACTCAGGAAAACAGATTTTTCTTTTCAGAAGCGCGATCTGAAAACAAAGATCACTTCTATGAGTTTTCCTCACTAAATCATAAACTATGGGGCCCCTCCCTACGTCTGTGTTCCTCAAACCCCCATCTCTGTGTTTTAAGGTTTTTGAATGTCCCTTAAGCGTATCTCACTAGGAGTGAGAGAATTGCATTGTCTTCATGTGTGTACTGTGTTATCATCTTGTAACCTCGGTTCTCAACCCTTTAAAGTCAGGGGACAAGTTCCGGGGCCTCAGGCAGCTCTGGGGGCCCGGACAGTCATCCTGCCCTTCCTTCGCCGCACAGCCCTTCTTGGCTTGGTGGAGGTAGTGGCAGAGCAACGTGGGCCGCATCTGGCCCACTTGCCCACATTTGGCCGCGGGTTGAGAATCGTTCTAACTCTCCTTCATTCTCTTAAGAAAGATATTGTTCTGGTATTTTGACTTTAATCTGTGCAAAGTAACTCACTCATTGTACCCCTTTCACAGGAAAAAGCACGCAAACATTCTTGCGCGCTGTATATTCAGAACCTTTTTACAGGAACAAAACTCCTCTCCAGGCCTTGATAGTAACCAATTTATTTCTTTCTACACCCTTAAATTGCTTCCTTTCACAGGCTCCAGAGTTAATTACTGTTAGGGATTTCTTAACAGGAGGACCCGGTTGCCTTAATTACCTGACCTAATCTGATTTCGTTATGATAAGAGTTGTTGCATTCTCATTGTGCTAACTTCTGACTTGTCTTTCCTCGTTTCCTCCTTTCGCCAGTGGAACTCCCTGCTGGAAATGTTTAACTTGTGTGTCTTTTCATTTTTTGTGTATTGTTTCCTTACAGCTGGCACGTCATAGTTGGCTTGTTTTTAATAAGTCTTAGTCGGTCATTTTAAGTATGGCACCTGGCCCACAGCACCCTCTCTAGTGAGCAGACACATTTCGCAAACTCCAGAGCACAGAGGAAGGATTAGTCCCTGAGCTCCTGAGCATGTGCAGAGTGCCACTCATTAGCCAGGACTGCCTAGGACCATTTTAAGAGTGCAGTCAGGTCACACCTTTCAATCAGATACAGGCATTGAGAAATTTACCCAAGGGAAGCCTGGCGCTTCATGCGCCAAGGTTTGCCATAAGACCCCAGACTCGTCTCGCTTCAAACGCAGGCAGTCACCTTGTGTGGATTAATGTCACTGGTTCCCCTTCGGGGGGCTAGGACAGTTTTCACTTATGGGGGTCGCACATATTAGGTTCTTACTTAGCAAGAGGACCAAGCTTGGCGCATGCTCCTGACTCTTCCGCAAGCGGGCAGAGTTGGCAGCCGTGAACCTCGCTTTGCGCACCTTTGCCAAGGAACGCTTCAACATAATTACTGACAGCCAGTTTCCTAGGAATTTGCTTCACAGTCTACCGGGAGCATACATCACTCCCACAATAGACAAAAACTTGCTGAGTTTGTTCCTCACACCTCCAATTCAGAGTCATGCATTCTTTCGTCAGAATGCCATAGCACTTGCAAGGCAGTTCAACCTGCCACTTTCCCAAGCCCAAGGCATAGTCCGTTCCTGCCTGCATCGTGCAGGGGCACCGGGGGGGCCCTCATGGGGGGTCAACCCACGAGGGACAGAGGCCATCCAGGTGTGGCAAATGGACGTCACACATGCCCCACATTTTGGCAAATGGCAGTACATGCACGTTTGCATTAATACCTTCCCACAGTTTGTTTGGGCAACAGCACAGAAGGGAGAAATGGCTCCCCATGTGGAGCGGCATCTCCCTTCCCACGGCCAAGGGCGAACCTCGGCACACGAAGTCCGATGACGCCCCAGCTTATAGCTCCAGGCAGCTGGCCACCTTCAGGGCCACCTGGGATATTAAGCGCACCTTTGGCGTTCCGTACAATCCGCAGGGGCAAGCGATTGTGGAACGGGCCTATCAGACGCTTTAGTCCTACATTGACAAACAAACAGAAAGGGGGGGAACAACATCCCATAGTTGCACAGCAATTGCTATCCTATAAGTGCAAAAACCAACTAACTCTTTCAGAATTTTTATCTCCCAAACAAGTCTCTTCCCCATGCAGGTCCCAGAGACCAGAATCAGGCCCGGATGCCAAGTTCGGCTATTGCAAAGTCACTGCCAGTCACTGCCTTGGATGTCATCAGCTGTCCGTCTTCCTTTATGACTTACATCTCCAAAGACATTTCTATGAACATTTTGCATACTCAGTGCTACTTCTGAGGACCATGCTTTTCCACAAAACAAGACTTTTCCAAACTCAAGTTACACATGAAACCCCACCAAGGAGGGAAGCCTCATCTTCGAAAAGCTGATCTGCAGTTGCTCTTTATTTATTCATGCCTTGTACAATGCTCCAGTTGGGATTTGCAAGGGACACTTGAATTTCTGTATACGTAGGGTCGAATATTGTTAATAACGGCCAGCTTTCACCAAAGGAAGCCAGACCGGCCCATGTTTGCACCGGCCCATTGCTTGGAAAGATTGAGCACCCGGTAGCCGGTAATCCCCAGCTTATTTTCACACCTCCCCATAGGTACTAGAAAGACATTTGCACAACGGCCAGAAGTTGCAGAGATAGCTTAGAATCACCCCAGGTCACAGTAAGAGATCAATGACACATTTCATTATCTTGCCTTGCTACAGAAAGCAGTCTGGATTCAGACCCACAGCTCTGAAAAACCAGGCTGCAGTCAGTATATTCAGCGTGCCAGGCTTAGCCATAGGCGACGCTCGGAGAATTGGTCAATTGGCTTGCGGATTAGCAAAAGCCATTAACCACACCTCCTCGGCAATAGCGCTGCTCAACCAGGAGCAGGCAGAGCTTCGCCATGCCATCCTTGACAATCGAGCAGCTATAGACTATCTTCTGTTGTTACATCATTTGGGTTGTGAATCTGTCCACAGCATGTGTTGCTTTAATCTCACAGACAACACACGCAAGATACCAAGCCAGCTCACGGACCTCCACACCCTAGTTAAGAACATCAAGGAGGATTCTTCATGGGGGTGGTGGGATTCCTTGTGGTCGTCGTTCCCATGGGGATGGCTTCAGACGACGCTCAAAGTGATTGTGGGGGTGATTATACTAGGCATAGCAGGATGCTGTTTCATGCAATGTATTCCCTCACTGTTATCAAGGTGTCCCCCGTGGGGGGAACCCCGAAGCGTCATTCCCGCACATCAGCTGATGCCCCTCTTGCGCAGGGTTGCTTGTCAGGTTCCTAAACAATAGAAAAAGGGGAGATGCGGATTCCGCATGCCCAATTGGCATAAAACCTTGGCAGAAGTTACACCGGACGAGGAAGACCCCTGGTCACTGGCCCTTGCCGGTATGGAAATTGGGGTGTGTGTGTGTGGATTAATAATAAGGGTTGATTCACCCACATCTGACCTGACCGGCGATTCCGCTGAGAGAGCAGAACGCTAACCTCTGTTACGTATTAGGCAATCACTCACCTCGCAGTTAAGTGTAATCTTTAGTGCAAATAGTGGCCATGTTTGCTTTTGAGCAAGCCAGGAACAATGGTTTTCCCCTGTCAGTGTTTGCCTTAGTTAATTAACTTCCCCAAGAGAGGTTCTCAATTAACCCGGGTAAATGGGTGATGTGATTTTCTGTCAGATGACCATTCTACCATACGCAGCCTGAACATAATATATACTGATGATTTTCCCTCAATAAATCACTGGTCTTCGCTCCATCTTGCCTCGTGTCGCTTCTTCTGACCAGTCTCCTCCGGGACCCTAAGGGCCGCTTCACGGCCCCAATCCTACACAGAAATACAAAGGCATCAGCCAGTCATCCACCAGGGAGGGTGCTTCCCCTGACGAACTGCTGCCTGTTTTGGGTTTTTTCCACCCGGCTCAACTTTACTTGAGGCTGGTGGTGGTCTCACCGTGTCTTCAGCGGGGTAGCGTGGAAGAGAGGGAGTCCCTCTTCTCCCCATTGCTCCGGGAAAGGAGGACGGCGGGTGTCTCGCGGTGGCGTTTTGTGGCTTTTGGTTTGCGTGGCTGTGAAGCACTAAGTCTGCCTGCTGGAGCTGAGGCGGACTCTTCATACCAAAAATGCTCAGCACCAGAAAGTGACTCAGAAGGCAAATGGAAGGCCACTGCATTATTTTCTCAGGACAGTCATCATGGCTTGCGCTCCTGTTGATTTTTGTAAGTTTATTTTTCACGCGCCGGCTTTCTCAGCATTCTGCGCACTCAGGGCACGCAGGACGCACAGGATGTTGGGACTTGTAGTATTGCGTTTGTGGTTTGCGTTCGTGCGGCGGTTTTTTCTGCAGCTCAATTTCAATTGGCCGTGACGCATTTCCCAATGTTCTTTTTGCTCGCGCCTCTCAGCCTGATTGGCTATGGCGCACGTGGTGTGGCACAACGCGGCACAAAGAACATTGGGAATTGAAGTCCTTTTTCTTTGTTTGCATTTGTGGGGCTCTTGCCCCACTGGCACATTTCTCAACCCTGCAGTAACCTCCAGACCGGGTTCGGGTGAGTGCAAGAGGCTCGGTATGGGCTAGTATGGCAGTGTGCGGGAGCCTTTGTCACAATCCAACGGTTAACACACGGATTTATAGGTATAGATTGTGCATTTCTTGCATTTTTAATGAATATTTTCGTCCCCTGGATAAGTGAGACAGCAGATACCAGACCCATGGATGGGAAGGGGTGATCTGTATTTTAAAGTTTTTGTTGTTCAGTCGCACACTCGACTCCGACCCTTTGCGACCCCATGGACCATTTTCCTCCAGGCGCCTCTGTCCTCTACCATCCCCCTCAGCCCTCCCAGCTCTGTGCCCATTGTGTCTATAATACCATCTAGCCATCTCATCCTTGGCCTCCCCCTTCTTCTTTTGCCCTCCACCTTTCCCAACATCAATGCCTTCTCAAGTGAATCCTCCCTTCTCATTTGATGTCCAAAGTATTTTAGCTTCATCTTTACTATTTGACCTTCCAATGAGCAGTCAGGGTTAATTTCTTCTAAGATTGACCTATTTGTTCTCCTCGCTGTCCAGGGGACTCTCAAAACCCTCCTCCAACACCACATTTCAAAGGCATCTATTCTTCTGCGTTCAGCCTTCCTAATTGTCCAGCTCTCACATCCATACATTACTACTGGGAAAACCATTGCTTTGACTATTCTAATTTTTGTTTGCAATGTAATGTCTCTGCTTTTCACTATGTTCCCCAGGTTTCTCATCGCTTGTCTCCCAAGAATCAGTCGCCTTTTTATTTCATGGCTGCAATCCCCATCTGCATTGATCTTTGATCCTAAGAAAGTAAAATCTGTCACTGCTTCTACTTCTTCCCCGTCTATTTTCCAGGAACTGATGGGGCCTGTTGCCATTATCTTGGTTTTTTTGATATTGAGTCTCAAGCCAGCTTTTGCACTCTCCTCCTTCAGCCCAATCAAGAGATTCTTTAGGTCTTCCTCACTTTCTGCCATTAGGGTGGTATCGTCTGCATATCTCAGATTATTGATGTTTCTCCCAGCAATTTTAATCCCATATTGTGATTCCTCCATCCCTGCACTGCACATTATGTGCTCTGTGTATAGGTTGAATAAGCATGGTGACAAAATGCAGCCTTGTCTTACTCCTTTTCCTATTTCAAACCACTCTGTTATTCCATGTTCTGTCCTAACTGTTGCTTCTTGGTTCATGTACAGATTTCTCAGGAGGCATATGAGGTGCTCTGGTATTCCCATCTCTTTAATTACTTGCCACATCTTGTTGTGGTCCACACAGTCAAATGCCTTAGTGTAGTCAATAAAACAAAAGTAAACTTGTTTCTGGTATTCCTTTGTTTCCTCCATGATCCAGCGTATGTTGGCGATGTGGTCTCTAGTCCCCCTGCCTCTTCTGAAACCAGCCTGCACCTCTGGTAATTCTCTCTCCACATGCTGCTGAAGTCTGTCCTGTATTATCTTGAGCATCACCTTGCTGGCATGTGGGATGAGCGCGATTGTTCGATAATTTGAGCATTCTTTGGCATTGCCCTTTTTTGGGATTGGGATGTATACTGATCTTTTCCAATCCTGTGGCCACTGTTTTGTTTTCCAAATCTGCTGGCATATTGAATGCAGTAATTTGATGCCATCATCTTTAGCGCTTTGAAAAATTCAACTGGGATACCATCATCTCCACTAGCTTTGTTGTTTGCAGTGCTCTTTAGGGCCTTTATGACTTCGCTCTCCAGGATGTCTGGCTCAAGTTCAATTTCTTCATCATTGTGATTATCAGGAGTGTTGAGGTCCTTTTTTGTAAAGTTCCTCTGTGTACTCTTTCCATCTTTTCTTAATTTCTTCTGCATCAGCTAGCTCCTTTCCATCTTTGTCCCTTATCATGGTCATTTTTGCTTTAAATGTTCCCTTGATTTCCCCAATTTTTTTGAAAAGATCTCTGGTTCTGCCTCTTTTGTTGTTTTCCTCCATTTCTCTGCACTGTTCTTTTAGGTAGTTTTCCTTATCTCTCCTTGCTCTTCTTTGAAATTCTGTGTTCAAATGGTTGTAGTTTTTCCTTTCTCCTTTGACTTTTGCGTTCCTTCTTTCCTCTGCTATTTTAAGAGCCTCATCAGACAACCACTTTGCTTTCTTACTCTTCTTTTCTTTTGGTATGGTTTTCTTTGATGCTTCCTGCATGATGTCCCTCATCTCGGTCCATAATTCTTCCGGTACTCTGTCTACCGAGTCTAAGCCATTAAATCTGTTCATCACCTCCACCGTGTATTCTTTAGGGATGCTGTCTAGGTGATATCTTTCTGGTCTCCGTGTTTTCCCTATTTTCTTTAGTCTAAGCCTGAATTTTGTGATCAGTAGGTTGTGATCTGAGCCACAGTCTGCTCCAGGTCTTGTTTTTGCTGACTGTATGGAGGTTCTCCATCTTTGGCTGCAGAGTATGTAGTCAATCTGGTTTCGGTGTTGGCCATCTGGTGATGTCCATGTGTAAAGTTGCCTCTTGTGTTGCTGGAAGAGAGTGTTTGCTATGACCAGTGCGTTCTCTTGGCAGAACTCTATCAATCTTTGCCCTGCTTCATTCTGTGTTCCAAGACCAAATTTGCCTGTTATTCCCTCCACTTTTTGATTTCCTACTGTGGCATTCCAGTCTCCTAATATAATTTGGACATCATTTCTTGGTGTCTGTTCTATGAGGTGTTGTAAGTCCTCATAGAACTGGTCCATTGTGGCTTCATCTGCACCAGTGGTTGGTGCGTATATTTGGATCACAGTGACATTGAAAGGTTTGCCTTGAAATCTGACTGACATCATTCTGTCATTTTTGAGATTGTATCCCATTACTGCTTTTCTCACTCTTTTATTGACAATTATGGCTACTCCATTTCTTCTAAGGTTTTCTTGCCCGCAGTAGTAGATATGATGGTTTCCAGAGCTGAATTCACCCATCCCTGTCCATTTGAGCTCACTGATGCCCAAGATGTCAATGCTTATTCTTTCCATCTCATTTTTTACCACTTCCAGTTTTCCTTGATTCATAGACCTCACATTCCATGTCCCTATGCAGTATTGTTCCCTGCAACACTGTATTTCTCCTCCCCCTTTCGTATCCCTCCCCCTTTTCAGATCTGCTGTGCTGAGCATCCCCTTGTTTTGCCTTTTGTTTTGGTCCATAGGGTTCTCTTGGCAAACTTTGTGGCGTGCCTTGCCGGTCTCTACGCCAGTCTTTTCCCATCACACATGTTATCACAGTTTAAACAGTTTTAAAACAAAGTATTATCATGCACAATATCACAGTTTATCACATAGTATCAAAGTAAAAGTTGAACTAATTAATGAAAGGGAAAGAAAGAAAGAAAGAAAAAGTCCACTATATCAAGTCTCTATGTAAGTCAGTTTCTTGTACGGTCACTATGTCAGTTGCCATAAGCCATCTATGTTTAGTCAACTATATTATTTCAGTTCTATTACTTATCCTTTGCATGCACACAGCAGCTCTTGCCTCTCTTCGGCCGCATGGAGTCGGTCAAAGGCGCCGGCTCGGGCCTCGCTGTGATGGTGGTTGTGGATGGTATCTCCTGGGGGTGGTCGGGGGCCTCCGGAAGTGTCCTTCTCTCTGGCCCAGGTCTTTGGATGGGGAGGGAGGGGCAAGATCCTTTACTCACCTCCCCCTTGGGCCTCTCTGGATGGCAAATGGGCAGTAGAGCTGGGCCTACCTGAAGCCTTTTCTTCCTCTCCAGGCTCAGTTCTTTGGATGGGGAGGGAGGGGCTGGATCCTTTACTCCCCTCCCCTGTGGGCCTCTCTGCATGGAATGAGCAGTAGAGCTGGGCCTTGCTGATTCCTTTTCTTCCTCTCTAGGCCCAGGTCTTTGGATGGGGAGGGAGGGGCAGGAACCTTTACTCACCTCCCCTGTGGGCCTCTCTGCATGGAATGAGCAGTAGAGCTAGGCCTTGCTGATTCCTTTTCTTCCTCTCCAGGCCCAGGTCTTTGGATGGGGAGGGAGGGGCAGGATCCTTTACTCACCTCCCCTGTGGTCCTCTCTGCATGGAATGAGCAGTAGAGCTGGGCCTTCCTGAAGCCTTTTCTTCCTCTCCAGGCTCAGGTCTTTGGATGGGGAGGGAGGGGCAGGATCCTTTACTCACCTCCCCTGTGGGCCTCTCTGCATGGAATGAGCAGTAGAGCTGGGCCTTGCTGATTCCTTTTTCTTCCTCTCCAGGCTCAGGTCTTTGGATGGGGAGGGAGGGGCAGGATCCATTTTAAAGTAACTCACTGCATTATTCATTACTGTGGAAGATCCAGGTTACATTACCAACATTGTTGCGTGGTTTGTAAATTTATTAACATGGCTTATGTAAAGGTAAAGGTCACCCTTGCTCAAAAGCCAGTCGTATCCGACTCTAGGGTTCAGTGCTCATCTTCGTTTATAGCAAAAAAAACAGTGCTGTCTGCATCTGCAGACGTTTCCATGGTCATGTGGCAGGCGTGACTAGACACTGGAGTGCACAGAATGCTGTTACCTTCCTACTGAAAAGGTTCCTATTTATCTACTTGCAATTTCTTGATTTTGAACTGCTAGGTTGTCAGGAGCTGGAACAGAGATGGAAGCTCACTCCATCATGCAGCACTTGGGTCTCGAACTGCTGATCTGCCGACCTACCAGTCATCACATTCAGCATCTTAACCATTAAGTCACTGCATTCCCTTACCAGTGTACTAGAAACATTCACAAAAATATTCCCAAGATCCCTCTAGTGTTGTCCAATTCTGACATGTAGCATTGAAAAGGCTTTACAGAGCATAGAAAATGAAACAAAGTAGCCACATTTGAAATTAAAAAGAGAATGGCATAAAACATGAAAAAATCTTGTCAAAATACTTTTAAAAAGCAGTGTTTGGAAGGAACTAAGGTAAAGGTAAAGGTTTCCCTTGCTTGTATCTGACTCTAGGGTGCAGTGCTCATCTCTGTTTCAAAGCCGAAGATCCAGCACTGTCTGCTGCTCAGACGTTTCCGTGGTCATGTGTATAATGAGCTGTACCTCCGCCATTACCACTTAAGGGCTGTAACAATCGGCGTTTCCCACTCCGCCGAATCAACTGGAACCAAAATCCCTTGCCCCACCAATTTGTCCAGTTCCGCCTCGATCTTGTCCTTGAGGGCGAAGGGCACTCTCCTTGGCTTGAGGCGGATGGGCCGGATTTCTGGGTCCAGCTCAAAGGAAACTGGGGGGCCCTTGTACGTCCCGAGCCCCTTCTTGAAAACGTCCGGGTGTGCGTTGCACACGTCCCGCATTGGGTCAGTCTCGATGGCGTTAATGCCGGACAGTTTGATTCCCAGGGGAGCAAACCACTGCGTTCCCAAAAGGCAGCATCTCCCCCCCTTGAGGACTACTAGGGGCAGTTTCTCGGAGTAATTCTTGAATTTTACCTTGAACTTCCCCACCCCCAACACTGGGATCCCATTTCCCTGCACGTCCCATAAGTGTGACCTCATGGCCCGCAGTTTGGGCCGCTTATCTGGGGGAATGCGCATAAACTCTTTTTGGGACAGGATGGAATAAGATGACCCCGAGTCTATCTCCATCCTCACTGGGAGCCCCTGTAACAGTACCTCTACGAAAAAATGCCGGTGCTCCAGGCCCACGCGGTTCACGCCTTCCTCTTCATGGTTGGTTGAGACCTTCCTGGTGCCGGCCGCTTTCCGTTGGTGTGTCTGGGGGTGGCTCGAAACGCCCTTGTCCTCGGCTCACCCGCGCCTGCATACTCTGGCGATGTGTCCCTTTCAGCCGCAGTTGTGGCACTCGGCCTTTCGGAACGGACACCTCGTGCAGTCGTGGGCCGCCCCACAACCGTCGCAGCGGCGGTCTTGCCGTTCGCGGGCCTGCCGCTTCTCTCCTAATTTCTTGATCCTCTGGACGTCGTCGTCCTCGCTGGAGCAGGAGTCCGCCGTCGTGGACGACTCCTCGGACGTCGCTGGTGTGCCGGCGGGCGGCTTGGGGGCCCGCCAGGCCGTCTTCGCTGATGTCCGCCGGGCCACCTGTACTGGTGACTTGGCCCTTTCGGACGTGGCCCCTCGGGCCTTGAACACTCTGACCCCGCTCCTGGCCGCCTCGGCCGCTTGGGCCTCCCGCAGTACCTCGTTGAACGTGAGGCGGTGGTCGCGGGTCATCAGCTTCCTCTGGAGCTCCTCGTCCCTCAGACAACACAACATGCGGTCTCGGATGGGCACCACGTCTACCTTCCGGGGGGCCACCAGGTTCATCAGGATACGCAGCATGGCCGGCCCCACCTGGGCCAGGAAGTGGGAGCGCATTTTCGCGTCGTCATCGACGCCCGCGGCTTCCATCGCGTGCCGAAACTGGCACTCGTAGAGCTCCCATTGTTCTGGCTCGCTGACATCGAACTGGTAAGGCTTGACCTTGGGATTCGCCATCGATCCCACCTTCGTCACCAATTTAGTGTCTTGCACAGAAGACAAAAAAGCGCCGCAGTGCGTCTTTCATACTGCGCACTTGGCGCTCTACCTGACCGTTTGTGGCGGGGTGAAACAGGGCAGCGGTAATGTGCCTGATGGCGTTTCTCTCAATAAACGTCTTGAACTCCGCAGACGTGAAGGTACTAGCGTTATCGCTAACAAGGACGTCTGGCAGGCCGAAGCAGGCAAAAAGCTTGCGCAAATGTTTAATGGTTGCCGCGGAGGAGGTGCTGTTCATGGGGATTACTTCCAACCACTTGGAATAGGAGTCAACTACCAGCAGAAACATGGACCCGCGGAAAGGGCCAGCGAAGTCGACATGTATCCGGGACCATGGCCCCCGGGCCGTGTCCCATTCCCTATGGGGTAGCCTGGACTCCTCGGGCCGAGAGCTCTGGCAGCTCTCACACGTGCCCACTAGGCGTTCTATATCCGCGTCTATCTTGGGCCACCAAAAGAAACTCCTGGCCAGCACCTTGGAGCGCACTATTCCCGGGTGACTGGTATGCAGTAGCTTCAGCACCTTAGCCCTTAACTTCTCTGGGAAATTTAGTGTCTTGCACGGAAGACAAAGAAGGAGTCGCAGTAAGGACTAACACAGGTTTATTGGTTGATGATCAGGATGAACAAGTGGTAATGGCGGAGGTACAGCTCATTATATACAGTAGCAAAATACATTTGAATCGTGTGCACGGTAGCTCATTGGCCGCTACCGTCGTGACGTCATTTGTGTCACGCCCATCTGCTCCAGGTGATCCTAGCGCGGGAAAGATTCCTGCGGCTGCCGGTGATTTGGGGAATGAGAACCATGTGAGCTGAACGCTCGCAGCTGCCCTGGCAGGCATGACTAGACACCGAAGCGCATGGAACGCTGTTACCTTCCCACCGAAGTGGTCCCTATTTATCTACTTGCAATTTCTTGCTTTCAAACTGCTAGGTTGGCAGGAGCTGGGACAAAGACGGGAGCTCATTCCATCCTGCAGTACTCGGGAATCGAACCACTGACCTTCCGCCTCCCTGTCAGCGTCTTAGGCACTTGAGCCACTGCAGTCCCAGGAAGGAACTAGAAAGTAACTATTATTTGCTTCCAAAACATAACTTTGTTTTTAAAAGGTAATGTACTTAACATCTTCTTTTTTACCAAAGTACTGTAGTTGGTTGTAGTTAAGAATATTAAAAACAATCATACATTTTCTTCTTCTTCCTGTACTGGAGGGTAGAATGATCTTTATATTATCGTGGCATTTTGAAATCTTTGGAAATATAATCAGTCTTGGTGTCTTTCTGTCGTCGTCCCCCCCCCCCCCCCCCGATAAATGTAACTGAATTGAGAAGTTTCCAAAATCACTGACAATTAGAGCAAATGTGATGCCAGCTTGTTTCTGAGTGGCAAGATTTTAAAGGACAGAAGTGAGAAAACAATGAGTAAAAGGTAATGGAGGACGCTCTACATGATGAGGACACCCATGCTGACAAAGTACTCTAGGTGTAGGTCTTGTAGTTGCCTCATCTTGGTATAAGAGACATATGTTTCAGGAGGAAATGCCAAAGATAAGGGGCTGGCAGGAGTTTTGTCAAAGAACATCAGAAAAGGCATCAAAGTAATGACACTTTTGACATTCTCTCATAGAAAACAACAACCCGGTAATGACTTGTTCTGCAGAACAGGCTTTCCCAAATCATGCTTATTAAATGTCTTTACGGTAGCTCATAAACATAAAAAGTAATCTGCAGAAGAGACGATGATCCTAGAAGAGTCAGTCTGAAACAGCCGGCAACATTTCTGTATTTTCCATGCTATTCATAATTGTACAACTGTGTTTCAAGCTATTGTTATTACTAGAGGGCAGTAGAGAAAACACAATAAGGAAGATGGAAATATGGAAGCTGGAAAGGATTATTTTGAGTCCTGCAAAAAGAAAGCAAGAGACTTATCAGAACTATATAACATACATGATAATGTGTATGGATCTTCAGATGGTCTCCAACTGTTTTGGGAAAATTACTTTAATATTATTAATAGAGATTGGAAGTCTTTATGGTCTAAACCAGTTCTCAACCTTTTTAAGCTGGGGGTCACGCTCCCTCAGACAGCTTTGGAGGCAAGATGGCCATTTTGCCCTTCCTCTACCACATGGCACTTCCTGGTGTGGTGGAGGCAGTGGAGGGGCAACATGAAATGGTGCTGTGGGCCGCATCTGGCCCATGGGCCACAGGTTGAGAATCCCTTATATCTATACCTATAAATCCAAGGGTTAACCATTGGAATGTGACAAAGGCTCCCACACCTGCCCACACTATCCCGTACCGAGTCTCCTGCACTCACCCGAACCCGGTATGGAGGTCACTAAATGTTTGAGAAATGCGCCAGTGGGGCAAGAGACCCACGAACGTGAACAAAGGGAAACAATTTCAATTCCCACTGTTCTCTGCACCGCGCCACAGCCAATCAGGCTGAGAGCCGCGAGCAAAAAGAACGTTGGGAAACACGGCACGGCCAATTGAAATTGAGCCGCAGGGAAAAAACCGCCACGTGAAAGCAAACCACAAATGCAAAACTACAAGTCCCAGCGTCCTGTGCGCCGTGAGCGCGCAGAACGCTGACAATGCCGGTGCGCGAAAAAGAAACTTACAAAACACAACGGGAGCGCAAGTCCCCAGCAGACAGACTCAGCGGCTCACAGCCGGGGTAAAACCTTTCCACACATGCGTGGAACGCGACCTGCGCACAAGCGATGTGTGCAGGTCCTGCTTTTCCGGAGCCGCGGGTTGACAGGTATGCACAAAATACACAAACAAAAACTTCCACAATACCACATACAAAACACCTAACTACAACATGAAAAAACCCACAAATTACACAAACAAACAACAACTAATTACAAAAATAAACAACAACGAAATAAGAAAAATTAAACAAAATTAGAAATAACCAAACCAATTAAACAAACCTAAAACTCAACCAAAACAAAAAAGAACAAACAGAAACACCTCCCAGCCCACCACCACAAAAACAAAACAAAGGAAAACCCCAGAAGAAAGAAAACCAGACAACTCACCAGCACGTCCTCCCTCCACGATGACTGGAACAGAAATGAAGAAACAAAGAGACTACTTACCAGAAGAAGCCCCATCCAGAGGCCAGGAGAGAAAAAAAAGTGAAATTTAAAAAAAACCCACTAGCAGCCCCACCTGCAGGGCAGAATAGTAAAAACAACTCAAAAAGACACAACAGCCCCACCTAGACGCCACAAGAGTAAAAAAAAGTCAAAAACATAACAATAAAACAAAAGTTTACACAAATCACAAACATATGTCAAAAAAATAAAATAAAAAGATTTATAACATCCTGTGTTGAGTTTTAACTCAAATAAAAACCCAAAACATCTAAACACAGTTTAAAAACATTGGATGTAAAAAACATGTACTTTCACATTTTTAAAAATATTACCTACAGTACAACTATTAACAAACCCCACCCCAAAAAAACTAATACATTTTTTGGTTAAATAAAACAATTTGAAACAATTATATCATCCTTTGTTCTTTTTTTTAATCCACAAAAAAACCCCAAAAAAGATGATCACAGTTTGTAACATCCCGGCATCGCCGGGCAAACTATGCTAGTAAACTATAAATTCATGTGTCCTGGCCATTATTTCCCCCTTTTCTCACTTCATCCCAACTTCAGGGGGAAGTCAATTTCATCAACATGTGAGGGATTAAAATACCTCCTGTGCAAGTATAACTTCTTCTTCTTTTTCTTCTTCTACTTCTTCTTCTTCCATATCTGAATCCCAATACTGGTGATAATCATGGCGATCAGCCATGATGACTGTCCTGAGAATATAATGCAGTGGCCTTCCATTTGCCTTCTGAGTCACTTTCTGGTGCTGAGCACTTTTGGTATGAAGAGTCCGCCTCAGCCCCAAGCCATGATTGATGAAGCTGCTGCCCTCCATCAAGATGAATTCAAGTTGGGTTTAATCCACTTGGGAACTATTACCATCCCCTGTATACTTCAACATCCAAGGCTGATAGTCCTCAGGGTTGTCAGGTTAGTTAACCACCACCTGACACTAGGCGTTGAGATTTTTCCGAACCTTGTGTGTATGTTTGTGTGTCCTTACTCCACCTTTCCTTGCCTCTCTTACGATGAGAACCAGTCTGCTGTGAATTGGAAGATTGTGCTTTTCACCAGAGTTGTGTATGTAGCTTATGAAATCCTAATAGGTTAAAGTGTGCTGCTTTCTGGGTAACAATAAAAAGTAACTGGGGAGGAGTGTGTGTGTGTGTGTGTGTGTGTGTGTGTGTGTGTGTGTGTGTGTGTGTGTGTGTGTGTGTGTGTGTGTGTGTGTGTGTGTGTGTGTGTGTGTGTGTGTAACTGGAGCCTGTATTTGATTCTAGTAGGTAGAATAAAAAAGCAGAAATGTCTGTTGAAAAATGTAAGGGCAATTGCAAGTTTCATAGAAAATAATGCCAGCAAGGAATGACTAACTGGGAGCCTTTCCAAAACTAGGCTTTTATCATACCATTGCTTTGCCTCATTTAACTAGATTTTATTGGGTCTTCAGATGTCATCCTCCTCTACATGGAACCCTCCCATGCTTGTCCACTGCTTCTTCCATCTTTATTAAAGGGGAAATGACAGAAAACTTGCAGAGCGCCTTCTAATTATTAGTGTGAGCAGCCGTCCATCTGGAAACACCCTCTGCTTCTCAGAAATCAGTGCCAGTGACACATAAGCCACAAACAGAACAATAAGTGGATCCTGAAAGGAAAGGAAATGCACAACAGGGAGAGACATCCAATTAGATTGCAAAGGTTTTATTCCTTTTATTATTATAGCACCAGTGGCCAGAATCTTATTGGCCATTTATGTGTGCCTAAATGCAATTGCGTATGCCATAGCAGCAAACCGCTAATTATCAAGATACCAATCCTATTACTGGATACGTGCCATTGTATGACAAGAACCTTGTTAATTGGTGGCAGTTTGCCAGTGAGATTCATGAGCATTAACAAAATCATTATTATGATTCTGGCTATTGATAATTTAAAACAAAGAAATGCTCTGCTTTACTATATGTATGCCTTGCAATGTTTCTTTTTCACCTGTTGGGTGAATAATATCCTCCAAACTCTTATCAGTTTTTACAGGTATTTTTTAAAAAAACATATCCCAGAAGCAACCGTTAGGGCTGTGAAAGATTATTAATATTACTAAATTCCATGAGCCTGGAAATAAAATATCCTTTTTTATGCACTAACTGTTGTTACATTTCATAAGTAAAGGTAAAGGTTTCCCTTGCTCGAAAGCCAGTCGTATCCGACTCTAGGGTTCAGTGCTCAACACTCTTTCAAAGCTGAAGAGCCGGCGCTGTCTGCTTCTGCAGACGTTTCCGTGGTCATGTGGCAGGCATGACTAGACACCAGAGTACATGGAACACTGTTTACATTCCCACCGAAATGGCCCCTATTTACCTACTTGCCATTTCTTGCTTTCAAACTGCTAGGTTTGCAGGAGCTGGGACAGAGACAGGAGCTCATTCCGTCCTGCAATACTCCCAAGAGTTCAGACCTTTGATAAGTTCCTTCTATCAACCGTTTGTAGCAGTTTAATGGTTCTGAAGTGGTGACAGGCTTTACTGGTTTCTTCCAAATAGAAGTCAGTCACAAACCCCTAAAATACTCAGAGATGTATGTGTGCAGGTTATTTCTTACAGAAAATAGGGGAAGTGTGGAAGTATAACCTCTTGGATGTTTTGTCCACTTTACATATGGAATTTAAATAGTAAGAGGTTTTTGTAGACTATATGTATTATTTACACACTAAGAAGCTAACACTATAATTTTAAATCACATCATTAAACACACTTTCAAAACAGAAAAGCAAACTACCAACACAATCGCATTGTTACATTTATGTAGTTTGTCTGCAATTCTGCATTTGACCTAATAATAAGCTATGATGAACTCATTATACCTAGTTTTGAATGCATAGGTTCAAACACACTGAGCTTTAAAAGTCCAGGGTTTAGGTTTAATTAGAAATGCAAACAGTCTTACAAAGACAAACATAAACTGCTAGCAAAAGTCAGGACTCCCATTGAATAAAGCTACGTGGGATCTCACAGTCTCTTACAAACACACATACTGTACTTATACAAATGTCTGGTAAAGCAAGGTGATTGAGAGGGTTGTGGCAGACCAACTGCAGAAGTTCTTGGATGAATCCAACTGCCTTGGACCCATTCCAGTCAGGCTTTAGGCCGCGCCATGGCACCGAAACTGCTCTGGTTGCACTGCAAGATGACTTGCTCTGGGAGACTGACCAGGGGGCTTCATCCATCCTGGTATTCCTGGACCTCTCGGTGACTTTTGATACCATTAACCATGGTATCGTGCTGGGGCAATTGTCAGAACTGGGGGTACGAGGCCCTGTTTTACAGTGGTTTCATTCCTTCCTCAGTGATCGTCCTCAGAGAGTCCAGCTTGGGGAATGTCTGTCGGCTCCGTGGACTCTCCAATGGGGTGTTCCTCAGGGGTTGGTTATTTCCCCAATGCTATTTAACATCTATGTGAAGCCACTGGGAGGGGTCATCCAGAGATTCAGAGTAGGCTGTCATCAATATGCGGATGACACACAATTCTATCTCCACTTTACACCATCTGCAGTGGAAACGGTCTGGTGCCTGGACAACTGCCTGGCTGTGGTGTTGGAATGGACCAAAGCTAACAAGCTGAGACTGAACCTGGGTAAGATGGAAGTGCTGGTGTTGGACGGTCCGTCTGCCCAACTAAGATCCTGGACCCCAATGCTAGCTGAAATGGCCTTGTCCCCTAAAGACCAAGTACACAATTTGGGGGTCATTTTTTTTATCACCATCTGACCCTGGATGCACATATTACAGCAGTGTGTAAAGCTGCTTTTCCCCATCTTTATCAAATAGCTCAGTTGTGTCCCTACTTGGACAGGCGGTCCCTCATAACACTAGTTATCTTACTGGTAATCTCATGTATCGATTCCTGTAATGCTCTCTACGTGGGGCTTCCCTTGTCCCTGGTATGGAGGCTTCAATGGGTGGAAAATGCAGCAGCTAGGATGATTACCGACTGGAGTGAGAAAATTCGATTATATCTCACCAGCACTGGCAGGACTGCATTGGTTACCCGTCCCTTTCAGTATCAGGTTCAAGATGTTAGTTTTAACTTTTAAAGCCCTGTATGGTTTGGACCTTCCTACCTGGTGGAGCATCTTTCCCTCAGGACATCAACCCACATCCCTCGAACCTCCCAGACAGCGCAGCTCCAAGTGCCGACCCTGAGATTGGCAAGGAAGGCCATGACTCGGAGAAGAGCCTTCTCCGTGGTGGCACCAGCTTTATGGAACTCCATCCCAGTTGAACTGCACCAGATCCCATCACTGTCTATATTTAAAAAGCAGCTTAAATTGTTTCTGTTTAAAGAGGCCTTTGAGAATGTTTTGACAATGGCTCAGCACTAGGTTTTCTGTTTGGTCTCTCCCCACCATCAAGCTCCCATCTTTGTCCTAGCTCCTGCCAACCTAGCAGTTCGAAAGCAAGAAATTGCAAGTAGATAAATAGGGACCACTTCGGTGGGAAGGTAAACAGCGTTCCGTGTGCTTTGGTGTCTAGTCATGCCTGCCACATGACCACAGAAACACCTGCAGCAGCAGACAGTGCTGGCTCTTCGGCTTTGAAACAGAGATGAGCACTGTACCCTAGAGTCGGATACGACTGGCTTTCGAGCAAGGGAAACCTTTACCTTTACCTTTACACCATCAATAGAGCTTTTGTATTTTCAAAATGTGTTTCTAATATGTTTTTAATATGTTATTTTTGTCTTGTCAGCCGCCCAGAGTAGGAAAACCTCCTATTGTAGATGAGTGGGATATAAATAAATAAATAAATATGATTATTTAGGTTTGAAAAACTTCATTTCAAAAATATCAGTAAACTTCTTAAAACTTACATCAGCTCTTTGATGTTCTGGGATTTTGACTAAATTCATACAGAAAATGGGCTAACTAGATAGTTAGGTTGCACATTTTATTTCGGAAAATGGGGCGTGTCAAAAGTACAGCTTTAGTTGTTTGCCAATTTTACTTTCCCTGCAGCCAGAATTTGTAAACCTTAAGTTCTTTTTGTCCCAATCCTGAGGCAATCAAATCTTGGCAAATTCTTCAAAATAAGCTAAAATAAAATACTTAGACATAAACACTGGCTGAATTTGGTAACTACACCTATTCACAGCATGGAGAGTACAGTGTTGTCTCTGCCCACCATATATATGGTGTATTTAAAGATAAGGAACCCCTCTAAAAAGAAAGAGAAGTGGAAACTCTACTTCAGCACTAAGGCAGATAACATAGAAGTTGTCTGCAGGGATACACAGTATAGCCTGCTCTTTGGGGTGAGTTGGGAACAGGTTTGGGTGGGTTGGTTCAATAGCATGCACATGTTGATTAGGTCAATCTGCCCTACTTGGAGATCCTGTCAGGGCTTTAGCTAAATTGGCCCACTGTATTTTATCCCAGCCCCAGCCCTATCAGCTATAAAGTGGCTATTATCCCTACCTGCTGATTGGACCATAGCAGCCATTTTTTGCTGCTTTATCCCTATCAGAAGTAAAATGCTGTCTCCACATGGAGATCACACCAAACAGCATTTTGCTCCTCCTCCAAACCTCAGGCAGCTTTCATAAAACCACTCTACACTAGCCCTCCCATATTGTGTAGACCAGTCCATAGATAAACACATTGAGATTTAAACTCAAGAGTTTAACAGCTGAGCAGGCAAAGCTCTAGGTAGGTAGATGAATATTTAAGGTCTGCTTTCTCTCACAATCGATGCTTTTTATGGGGTGGGGGAATCTGTGAATTTGAGGAAATTCTTATAAAAATAACTGTAATGGAATTTTTCCTCATTATTAATTTAAAGAACCACTGAAATCAATGGCACGCGTTAGTTATTCCTAATGTATGTCTTATTTGTTTTTAGTGGGTCTGCTTTGACCTAAACTTAATTTCATAACCAATGTTCAGTAATAGCTCTGTTGTGATTTTAAGATAGTTGATTGAAAACTTTCCTCAGATAAATCAGATGAAAAGTTTCAGTGGCAGGTGTGCCCTTGGACCAATAATTTTTAAGTTGAGTGAGGTCTTAATATTAGTGTGTGTGACTAATAAGATTTTGGCCAACATATCAGCCAGCTTTTCCCAAACTATGTTCTGCAGAACACTGGCAGACTTCAATTCCCAGAAGCCTAAATCAGTACATTGGCTGATCAGTGCTTTGGGGAATTGACTTAGGCTTCTGGGAATTGAAGTCCAAAAACCAAAGATTGGGAAACACTGGTAAGGAATCATCATCATCGTTATACATGGTCTACTAGGTATTCAGGCCAGAGTTTTGGAACCACACTGCTTGAGTCCTCGCCCTGGACCTAAGATTTGGTGAGGTATTGTCTGATAATGTGGATTGTACCTAGTAATGCTACTCACTGCAACTGCTCTATCCTTATCCTATCAATGCCAATTACACTCAGATGTTTTTTCAACCCTATTGGAATTGTTCAAACTGCCATTATTGTTACTGGTATTGTTACTGTTATTGTTACTGTTCCTCTTTTCTCCCAGAGATGTTGTGCTTCATTTCCCAAATTCTGATATCTCATGATCTTTTCAAACTCTTTTTCTTCCAATCAACTGTCACCTTGGATCACTACATCAATCAGCTAAATCAATTTTTTCCCAATCACTGTAATGTCTGGAATGTTGTATTTGAGTTTCTTATCAGTTGGGATCTTAAAGTCCCACAAGATCTTAACATCCTCATTCTCAATCACCTTTTCAGGTTTGTGTTTCTACCAGTATTTTGAAGAAGGTATTCCATACATGTCTGGCCAGACATCCCACTATGTAGACCATACAGCCAGCAACTCAACACTGAGTGTTGGGCAGCTGTAAATAACCTGACTTCCTAAAGGTGCCAACAGCTATGGGTGGATGAGCCTCTTAAGGTGGCGTGATGGTCTCCTCAATGCAGGAAATGCCACTGGAAACCATCATATTGGGCCCAATGGCAAAATGAGTGGAGGAACAACTCTGATTCCCAACAGTCATGGTGGCAGAAGAGGCCATGCCAGGTGGACTGGCTGTGAAGGCGCACCTTGATAATATCCTCAAGGCTGCAGCAGTCTATTGCAGTACCGGTGTTAAATCCTACATGTCTCATTTCATATGTGCCACAGGAGATGGCTCCATCATCATGACAAGCTGGGATCCACCTTAAACAAATTCACACCAATGGCATTGTTCCTGAAGCAGGGGAAAATACATTCTCGGATATGAGTTGCAGCCGCCAATTTCATAGTTCTTACTCAGATTCTAATGTAACATTGCTGCGACTCAGGTATTGCGTCCTTTATAGTCAGTCTGTACGATCTTACTGTATTCCACTGTTTTACCCATCATTTACAAAGCTTACACTTACTAGCAGTTCCAGTCCCCTCCCCAATTTTTGCTTTAATTATGTTCATTTATAGTGCTATGTCAGTCCTTCAATCTCCTTTTTTAGAATACAGTATCAGATTTTAGCCATACACAATTATTAGTCCTATCCACTTTACCTTTGATATTGTTTATATACCGAGCATGTAATGGTTTATCATTCCAAGCATTTATTCTGTTACTTAGTATCTCTTCCCTGTATGCATCATCATCATAACAGTGTTAGTATATACCTGCTAATTGTGTATTTTAAATTTTTTAGTTAAACCTAAACTATAGTGGTTTTATAATTTACTATAATTTATAAACCCCAAAGTGATTTTATGTATGCACTGCTTATCCCAGGAATAGCCTCTCATTCACTCTAATCCACACCCATCTACATGGTTAAATGCATGCTAGTTTATGTGGGAATTAGATTAAGCCTGTCATAAAGTCTATTTGACAATTTCACTGCTGTCACTTGAGTCAATGTGTATTTTGCATAGAACGAAACAGACACCCTTTCTATTCATAAATTGTCACTGCTATTTAATCAAAAGATCCATAAACCATACTACATTTCATATGACTCTAAAGAGAACTGTAAATATGAAATGATTACAAGCAATTATAGAATGTTATTTTACTATATATTTCCTAAACGAGGTTGTAATGTTTAAACCAGGTTTAATTTCTTTGATCTCTCTCTCTCTCTCTCTATCTTTCTATCTATCTAGATAGATAGATAGAGAGAGAGAGAGAGTGAGTGTGGTGCTATGTTTAAGAATAAACACTTTTTTCACACTCAGATGTCAATCTATTAGTGAACTATTAATTTGAATGTTCTTATGATATATTTTAGTGCCGTTAGTACATTTATCACAGGTATATGTGAAACTTGGACAAAGGTGTATGTTCTCATTAATAATGAATGAGCAGCATATTCATCTTACAAGAGTGTAATTAATGTAAGTTATAATGCTTAATTTTTCACTGTTTGTCATGATACATATTTAGCATTTCTTCTGTCCTTTATCAATCTGCTTCCCTATTGTGCAGACACCTCCAAAAGATGTATGTGCTGATACTTTTCATGGTGGTATTTTTAAAAATTTGGCAATCTATTTTCTGTACATATAGCCTATATCTCTTGAGGGGTGACTGCATAGATATATAAATGGAACCTCATACAACAATTGCCTTGTTTAGCAACGAAATTGCATAGCAATTAGGTTTTGAGGGGAAATGGTGTCCCGCATAACAATTTTCTTTATAGAAAAAAAACCGTAAAACAATTTTTCAATGGGAAAAACCACTTAGCAAAAAAAAATTGTTGTACGCTGCATCCCATAGGGAAAATTGCTATATGATGCATGTATCGTATAGCAATTGTTTCGTACAACAACAAGCCCCGTGGAACGAATTAAAATCATTGTATGAGGTACCACTGTATATATAATGTACCTCCTCCTGGGAAAATGGTTATAGGTTGCATTTTAATTGTGAACTTGTGATGGACTGTGATATAGAGATTGTCTGATAAATGATGCCTAAAATACAAGGAAGTGTGGATATAAACAGTAAGGGGAAGGGGGAGTAAACGTGAAACCATGAACCCTTCCTGCCATACCTGTCATGTGCGGCTCCTGATAATACGGGAACTGCTCTAGCCCGGGTGTGCATGCACCACAACAACACATCTGTGCATGCGCAGAACCCCTCTGTGCATGTGCAGAACTTCTCTGCGCATGCACAGAGCCCATTTGTGATGGGCGCATGTGCGCAGTAACCCCTTTCCCCACCATTCAAATATGGGACAGCGGCAGGAAAGGGAGGAATGAGCGGAGAAACACGGGAAATCCCAGCCAATCCGGGATACTTGACAGGTATGCTTCCTGCTCGTATAACCCTGTCTTCTTCCGTTCTTCTCTTCCTTATGAATTAGTCTCCAGAGGAGAAAAGGAATAATACTAAACTCTCCCAAAAGTATATTATTGCCATATGTTTCTTAAACTATTGGACCATTACCCCTCAATGGCTGAAATCCAGTACTAAACTGAAAATAAGGAAGTGCCATGAGCTGGAAGGCTTCAGGACCTCTAGGATAATTCAACAATGGGAATTTGTTAAATCCAAGTTTCCATTGTCTGAATCTCAGAAAGAGCTCCTTGAAGATAGTGGATATAATCGGGCATACCCTGTGCAACGGCAACCTTGTGTTGCCAGCTAATCTTTCTCACACCAGATCTGGACACAAAAAAAGAAGTCATGAGAAACTCCCCCAATGACAGGGAGTTAATTTTCCAGTTGTACTTTCTCTTTTTACCTTCCAGGAAGAAGGGAGATACAGTACAGATTTTTTTAACGGTGAGCTTTTGATAAATTGCACAGTTAAGCTAAGGAAATTTATGCTACAGAGTATGCTGTAGCCAGAATTACTGCGCTGGAGCTAATTTATTATTGAGGGACACCCATGACTTGCAAAAAAAAAAAACTGCACTGGAGCTAATTTATTATTACTGTACTCTATACTATATACAGTGATACTTCATACAATGTCCAAACTTGGTTCCACAAGTTTGGACTTTATACGGATTTGGACTTTGTATGAGACATGCAAAATCCTAGCCGCGATGCCTCGTACAACGTCCAAATCCTTCCTGCGATGCCTCGTACAATGTCGTTTCCATAGAGATACATTGTACTGTAACAGCACAGACTTCAGGGCAAAGTCAAGGAAACAGACAGGAAACTGACAGAACTTTAAGAAATCATTGTCTAAAGGCTAAAAACATTACAAAAACATGTCAAACAACCCTGATTGTCCAAGAACCTGAAGAATGCTGCAAAAATCCCAGGAATGCTTCTAAAAATTCTGACGAAAAAATCCAAAAAAAATCCAAAATCGTGCTCAGAACCACTCCTAAACACTCTTCGCCTCATGCAAAACGACTTTGTATGAGGCAACTTTTTTCAAGGAATTAGGCATTGTTGTATGAATCCGATGTTGTATGAAGCGGACTTTGTATGAGGTATTACTGTACTAAGTATATCATATATAATTAGTACTCTATACTAAGTATATCATATATACTTACACATCCTGAGATTGTTCCAGGTGAAAGTCCTCCCTCTTATGTTGGTGGGTAGCCCCCTGGGTTCCCATTCAGATTACTTGAACCTGGAGTCAATTCAATCGCGGTTCCTTAGATCTATACTTAGGATTCCACCGTCAATAGCAGGAGCAGTTATAAGATTGGAAATTGGCTGGCAAGCTTTTTGGCATTTAGCCTGGAAAGTAAAGCTGTGGCTGTGGCTCAAGCTGTGTTTTAAACCTGTGGGCCTAGCCCTTTTAATATTAAGGGATAATTTCCAATCATCCTGGGAAAGGGACATTATTGATAGAGTTCTGGTTTGCGGGGTTGTCCCATTTGTACCTAGAATCCATGACTTACACTCAAGCTAGAGCCATAATAGCCCAAAGGCTAAGCGATATCGCCAAGCAAGACGATATTGCTTTTTTGAAACCAGAGATGTATTTGGGGGACCAGATTTGGCAAAGCACCCCAGCTCCATATTTGGCCAAAATTTGTTATGTGGAATATCGCAGGCTTTATACTGCCGCTAGATTGAATGCCCTCAATACAGCCGTTCTATTGGGAAGATACAAAGGTATACCATAGGCCCAAAAAACCTGTCTCTGTCCCTAGAAAATGGTTGAGTCAATTGAGCATATCCTTCTGAATTGTCCTTTCTTTGCCGACATTAGACAAATACTCCTAGCTCCTCTTCTTTGCCAAATCAGATTTGAGCCTAGAGAAAATCAGGTTTGATTTCTCTTGAATAGCGTTGCTGCTTTGTCAGCCATATGAGTTTCTAAATTCCGATTTTTGGCACTCAAACGTCGCAAGATTAAAATTGACAGTATTGACTCGGGCCTATTAACATAGAGTTTGTATATCCTGAAGGTAAAGATTGTTAGGCTTAAATGTTAGTTTAAATCTCTGTGTGTTATTTTGTGCTGACTGACAGTCTAATAAAGATATGTATGTATGTATGTATGTATGTATGTATGTATGTATGTATGTATGTATGTATGTATGTATGTATGTATGTATGTATACAGTGGTGGGCATCAGCAGGTTCGCACCAGTTCGCCAGAACCGGTAGCAGAAATTCTAGCTGGCCCTGCCCATCCAGGTTTTGAAATAAAGTAGTCCTAATTTAGGTGCAACGCAGGGCTTTCCCCCTGGAGACACCCACCAAACCACGCCCTCAGTGTGGTAGTAAATTTTTTGGGAGCCTACCTATGTATGTATGTATGTATGTATGTATGTATGTATGTATGTATGTATGTATGTATGTATGTACTTACACAGTGTTCCACTTTAGAGTCATGATCCACTAACTAAAAAACAATGAACTAGGAAATGAACATCTCACAATTTTGCACTTACAATCACCACATTAGATCACCACAGTTTTTAGAACCTGTATTGTGCAGGCCAGTATGACCCTTTCTGTCTCACCATCAGATGAATAAGCTATGTGATTTTGGTGTTCAGAAACTGGAGGCGATAACCAGTGTGGTGAATAATAGCTCTTTTTATTATGGGGCCTGAACACGCCTTGGAATGGAACAACGGGGTCTTATATATATACAAATAACTTGATACAAAACAGCAGGAACAATAATCATTGGGCCATTTGAACATTGGTTACATTTTGACAGCTACAATGCATACTTTTCTTTCTTTGAATTCCGACGCGATCCAAGTCTCACGATACTACGCGAGTTTACGAGAATAGCGGCTGGCAGCGCAGCATGGCCGTTTGACATGTAATTTACAAGAACAGTTATGCATACATAACATCCCTCCCCCCTAGGAAGGGACAAAATCTCGTAACCAAGCTGGTGGCCGTGTCTCTCGCAGTGGGCGAACAATCGGTTGAGTTGGCACAATGGCCCGTGAGACAGGCAGTGTGGCTGGAGCAAGAGGTTGACATGGGGGGGGGGCATGGCTGAGGCCAGCATAATAGGATTGGGAACAGTAGGAACACAATTATAACACTGTGGTTTTTCATTATGCATGGGGAAGCATTCTCTGTGGTTTCCTTGATCCTGAAAATCAAAAGAAACCTCGTGGTCCATGGTACCCTCGACTAGGATTGTGTTAGCTGGCTGCGGACCATTGCCTTCACCACCTTGAACTACAAGATTGGGGCACAACCCCATCGGAGAGTCCTTGTGCTCCTCCTGTGGGTCCATCACCCGGTATCTTAGTTGGTCTGCATGCCGTCTCCAGACTAGACCATTGGCTGTCTCGACCCTGTAAGAGACAGTTTGTTCTAGGACAGAACCCTGGACCCATGAAGGACCACCAGCCACATAGTTGCGGCAATAAACAGGGTCCCTTGGCAAAAAACTCTTCTGTTGCTGGATCCCTATGTTTATATCCCTATCCTCCACCATAGAGGGATTCATCCTATCTAGTAAGGAGGTGAGTTTTCACCGCTGGAGCAGCTCAGCTGGGGAGAACCCAGAGGCAAGGGGGGGTCAGCCTGTATGTCAGGAGAAATTGACAAAGTTGCAAATCCACATCCCCTTTCCCCATGCGCCACAGTGCGTCTTTGGTAGTTCGCATCTCCACCTAGCCATTAGTGGCAGGGTGGAAGGGAGCGGCCGTGATGTGCCTGATGGCATTTCGTTCCACGAAAGACTGGAACTCAGCCGAGGTGAAAGTGGAAGCATTGTTTGAAACCAGCACATCTGGAAGTCCAAACATGGAGAAAAGTCTGTGCAAATGCTTAATCATGGTGGAGGAGGAGGTGTTGGACACCCAAATGACCTCAAGCCACTTGGAATAGGAATCTACCACCAGTAAGACTAGTGATCCCCGGAATGGGCCTGCAAAATCTATATGAATGCGCGACCAGGGGCCACGAGCAGAGTCCTATTCCCGGGGGGGAGAGGTGGGACTCCTCAGGCCACGAGCATTGACAGCTGGCACATGTACTTACCAACTGTTCAATGTCGTGGTCCAACTGGGGCCACCAAAAATAAGTGCTCGTCAGTGCTTTTGATCAGACTATTCCAGGGAGGCTGATGTGTAGTAGCCGCAGCACCTTAGGACGGAGGGAGGCAGGGATGACCATCCACTGTCCCCACAACAGACAGCCACTCTCAAGTGACAGTTCAAATCACTTTCGGAAGAAAGCCTTGAATTCCTCGGCCGGAAACACCAATGGCCACTCTTTCAGTACCCAGGAGACTACCTTAGCAAGTAATTCGTCCCTGGCCGTGGCTTTGGCGATATCAGACAGAACCACCGGAGGCGAGTCGAGGACCTCAATCATGAGGACCTGGTGGTCCCATTTGATCTCGCAATCTGGCTCTCCCAACTCAGGTAATGGGGCTCACGAAAGAGCATCAGCATGGCTGATGTCTTTGCCAGGCCGGTGAACCAGTGTAAAATCATATGCATTCAAATAAAAAAAAAGACCATTGCAACATTTGAGGAGACAGGATTTGCGAGGTGGGCTTTCTAGTGATGAAAATGCCAAGCAGGGGCTTGTGGTCAGTCACGATCATGCAAGGCCTCCCGTAGAGGTAATTGTGAAATTTCTTTCTGCCTGCCACAATCGCAAGGACTTCCCTGTCAGTCTGAGCGAATTTCTTTCTGGTTTGGACAGAGAACATGAGTAGAAAGCTACAGGGGCTTCCCTCCCATCATCCAGAACATGGCATAAGACAGCCCCAACTGCCACAGGCGAGACATCACATACTAGGACGACAGGCTTTTTTGGGTCAAAGTGTGTGAGCACAGTGTCCGACATAAGCAACCTTTTAAGTTCTTTAAATGCTTTCTCCTGGCTTTGGCCCCAATGCCAAACCATGTCCTTTTTAAAGAGACTGTGGAGTGGTTCAGCAACTGAAGCCTTGCAGTGGAGAAATGCATGATAGAAATTAAGTAATCCTAAAAAGGATTGCAGTTCTGATTTACAGGTCGGCCTGGGAGCGTTTTGCACTGCCGGCACCTTCAAATCAGAAGGCATGATGCCCCAAGAAGTGATTCTGTACCCCAGAAACTCAACCTCGTTAGCCATAAACACACATTTATCCTTGCGGAGGTGCAATCCTGCCCTCTCGAAGCAAGTTAACACTTTGTCAAGCCTGGCCACTAATTCGACTTTGTCCGAAGCTGTGATCAGTACGTCATCAAAATAGGGCAGGACACCCTGTAATCCCTTGAGTAAACGCTCAATGAGAGACTGAAAAATCCCTGGGACTGCATTTACTCCAAACTGGAGTCTGGTAACTTTGAATGCCCCTTTGTGCGTTATAATAGTCTGTGCTGCAGCAGCAGCGGGAGTTACTGACAGCTGCTGATATGCTTGAGCAAGGTCAAGCTTCGCGAAACACATTCCTCCATGCAAGGAGGCAAGGAGGTGGCTGACAACCGGTACAGGATATGCGTTAGGCCTTATGGCTTTGTTAATAGTACATTTGTAGTCTGCGCATATCCTGACCTCCCCATTGCTCTTGAGTGCTGTGTCAATAGGGGTTTCCCATTCGGCAGAGTCTACCAGGACCAAAATACCCTGCCCAACTAGCTTGTCCAGTTCTGCCTCAATTTTGTCTTTTAGGGCAAAGGGAACTCGGCGGGGTTTAATGTAGATGGGGCGAACAGCCAGGTCAAGTTCAAAGTCAACAGGGGGACCCGTGTAAGTTCCGAACCCCCTCCTGAAGACCTCCGGATGTGCAGCACACACATCCTGCACTGGATTGGACATGACAGCATTTATGCCAGACAACTGGATTCCCAGGGCTCAAACCATTGGACCCCTAACAAGCTATTGGTTCCCTGCTTGACTATGACAAGGGGCAGCTCAGTGCGGATAGCCTTAAATTGTACAGTAAAATTTCCCACCCCTAGGACCGGGATCTGACACCCTTGCACATCCCTCAAGGATGTCTTAAAGGCCCACAGCTTGGGGCGAGCAGCAGGGGGAATTCGGAGAAACTCCTTCTGCGGAAGGATGGAGAAGGCAGTACCTGAGTCGAGCTCCATCCGGAACGGGATGTCCTGCAGCTTCAGGTTGGCATAGAACCGATCACTCACACTGGACACCCGGCTCCGGTCTGGTGATGCCGATGAAACCTTGGCTATGGAAGATTCCCTCTGCTTGCGCTTGGCCTTCAGCGTTGGGGCCCGGTTTCTGCACTGCTGGCATGCCTTGGCGATGTGGCCTATCTGTCTGCAGTTGTGACACTCGGCGTTCCGGAATGGACACTTTCAACGGTCATGCTGGCCTCCGCACCCATCACACTTCTGGTGGGGTTTCTTCTTATGGTCGCTGTGGTGCTCATGCTGCTTTTGGTGAACCTTCCAGACCCTGCCCTCGTTGTCGCTGGACCCGGACGATGATGTTGAGTCCGACAATGCTGGTGATGAACATCTGTGGGCCTGGACAGACGACTCTGCAGTCCCCGAATTTATGGCGCGGTGTTGGAACATTTTCACCCTGGACCGTGCAGCCTCGGATGCCAGTGCTTTGTCCAGCACGGACTTGAAGGTCAACGTCTTCTGCTTCATGAGATGGCATTGGGCATCTTCATCCCTTATTCCGACCAGCAAACAGTCATGGAGGGCCTCTTCCAGGTTGTCCCATTTACACGGGGCAGTAGCGAGTCATAGCGTTGCAGCATACTCGGCTACAGACTCCCCGGGATGTTGCTCTCTGCAGTGGAATGCCACCAGGGCCGGGAAAATGGACACTTCAGGTTGGAAATGCCTCCTTAGAGCAGCTATGATTTTGGCGAGCAGCACTTCATCTACGTCCTGAGAGAGGATGAGGTGAATAGCCAGTTCCAGCATCTCCGGTCCGCATTGGGACAGAAAACAGGAACGCATCTGGCTCTCGTCTTCTATCTTCTGTGCTGCCATGGCATGGCGAAAATGGCGCTCGTAGAGTGCCCATTTGTCGGGATGGGCCGCATCGAAGGAACCGATGTTTCTTTGAGAGGACGCCATCCCACCTTCGTCACCAATTTGGTGTTCAGAAACTGGATGCGATAACCAGCGTGGTGAATAACAGCTTTTTTAATTATGGGGTCTGAACACAACTTGGAGTGGAACAACGGGGTCTTATATATACAAATAACTTGATACAAAACAGCGGGAACAATCATCATTGGGCCATTTGAACATTGTTTACATTTTGACAGCTACAATGCACGCTTTTCTTTCTTTGAATTCCGGCGCGATCCAGGTCTCGTGATACTATGCGAGTTTACGAGAACAGAGGCCAGCAGCACTGCGTGGCCGTTTGACATGTAATTTACAAGAACAGTTAGGCATACATAACAGTGATGTTGTGGTTTCTAATTACATTCTCCCTTTCATGCTTCTCTCTGATCCATATTGTCAGAGTCATCATCCATTAATCCACCAGTCCTCTGTTCTACAGTTATTCTTTCTCTCCTTCTCAGCATACTTCCTCTTCAGCCACATCAGAGACAACAGCCATGTTATATTTTGCTCTTGCATATGGGCAACACCCACAGATTCATACATATTAAAAATTTGATGAACACAGTTTTAAAAGCCTGTCCAGTCCTATATTCTAGGTTTCTTGTGAAGTTGACATGAAGTGGCAAGCAGACTTGATAGCAGAAGCTAAAAACTTGTGACTCTATATGGAAGAAGCTCACCGCCTTCTGCTTTTTCATGTAAATTTCCTATCTTCTAGGTATCAAATAGGGCAACATTTTTTCTACATGTTTTAAAATGCCATTTACACACACACACACACACACACACACACACACACACACACACACACACACACACACACACACACACATGTCTTGCAGGGTGTATTTACTACATGCCTTCAAGCTGGAACTGACATATACTCACCCTAGCAGGGCTTTCAAGTTAAGTGAGACATTGAAGGAGTGGCTTTGCCAATCTCAAACCCCTAGTGAGAATCCATGGCTGAGCAGGGACTTAAACCAAGTCTTTCAGAGATCTAGTCCATCACTCTGTCCTCTACTCTACACAACATTTGGGAATCTCGTGTACATTATTTACTATATACTATTTCACATTCTGAAACAAAAGAGGGAAAACATATTCCACCAGTTGTGTCTGTTGCATTAGCAGGAAGAAACCATGGGGTTCAACTCAAAATAAATTTAAACTGAGACTTCCATTCTTCTGAGGATGGTAAAATGAGTACCCAAAATGAGTACCCAGCAAGTTGGGGACAAAAATGGTAATTACCTTGTGAACCACTCAGAGAGTGCACCAAGCGACATGGGGCAGTATACAAGTGTCATTGCTATTGCTGAATTTTTTGGAATAGTAGCCGTGTTAGTCTGTGGTTTAGTCATATCAGAAAACAAAAACAAAACAAAAACACTGCAGCACTTTAAGTCCACTGAAGAAGTGGGCTTGATCCACAAAAGTTCACAGTAAAAATATAGCAGTTAGTCTTTAAAGTGCTACAGTATTTATGTTTTTGTTTTGTTTTTGTTTTATGATATTGCTATTGCTATATGTGATTCTTAGACTGGATCTAAGACTCCATTTGCTTGATGCCATCTCCTAAAATAACACTACAGGTTTTGAAACAATGAGATTTCCTTGAGAGTAAACATTTATTGGACTCCGCTATGTAAACTATGGCTGGGTACATTGTATGTTACCACACAACAGGAGAAAAACCCCATATCATACCCCTTTTGATAGACACTTCCAAGTTCCTATTTATTTTTCCGTTGGACTTCTAGGGGTGCTGCTATATGACTGATGTAGTTTGAAAATGAATTAATGCCAGCAACAACATAAAGCATTTACTCACAAGGAAATCTCTTTGTTTCAATTACTCACATTATCCTTTTTACAAGATGCATTTTTCTGGGAGACTCTTCACATCCTTTGTGGTTCTGCTCTGCTAGAAACTCCCTGTCAACATAGCTGAATGATAGCACTAGAAGCTACTAGGTATGGGATTTTCTGAATTTGTGGACCATAGCCCTCAAAAGTCTGTAGGTAACCCCCACCCCCACCCTCAGCCAGACCTCTTATGGCTTTAATCAAGATATCAAAATGCTGGCAGATATTTTCATGTACTTAAGACATGAGTTCAGAGAAGACAGGGGAAATGGCCTTGGTGTTGGAATGGACCAAAGCTAACAAGCTGCGACTGAACCTGAGTAAGACGGAGGTACTGGTATTGGAGGGCCAATCTGTCTGACTGGGATTCCATAACCCAATGATAGCTGGGACGGTATTGTCACCCAGTAATCAGGTCATTTGGGGGGGGGGGTGTCATTTTTTATCACCATCTCACCATAGAATCACAAATTACGGCAGTTTGCAAAGCCACTTTTCCCATCTATATCAAATAAGTCAGTTGCGTCCCTACTTGGACAGGCCATCCCTTAAAAGGTAAAGGTTTCCCTTGCTCAAAAGCCAATCGTATCCGACTCTAGGGTGCAGTGCTCATCTCTGTTTCTAAGCCGAAGAGCCAGCGCTGTCTGCTTCTGCAGACATTTCCATCCCTTACGACACTGGTAATCTCTCGCATAGATTACTGCAATGCTCTCTACATGGGGCTTCCCCTGACCTTGGTTCGGAAACTTCAACAGGTACAAAATGCAGCAGCCAGGCTAATCACTGGGGTGAGGAAATTTGAACATATCTCACCAGCTCTGGCAGGGTTGCTCTGGCTGCCTGTTACATCCTGTATCAGGTTCAAGGTATTAGTTCTGACTTTTAAAGACTTAAACGGTTTTGGACCTTCCTACTTGGTGGAGCGCCAACCTCTTAAAACATCATCCCACATCACACAATCTTATTCATTTATTTATTTATTTTATAAATTTATACCCCGCCCTCCTGGTGAAAACACCACTCAGGGCGGCGAACAACAGACAAAAATAGATCTTCCCAGACAGGTCAGCATTGGGTGCTTCTCGCTGCCCGCCTGCCCCTGCTGTTCATTTAGGCCCAGATTTTTTTTTAATTGTGTGATTTTAAGATGTCATTTTATGATTGTGAGAATTTTAAGATGTTTTTAATATATTGTTGGTAGCCGCCCCTTGTAAGGATGAACCCCCAGATTATTATTATTACTACTATTACTGCTGTTATTACTGTCGTTGCTGTTGCTGCTGCTGCTGCTGCTGCTGCTGCTGTTGTTGTTGTTAAATGGATGGGCAGGTGAGTTGCAAGGGATTATTGGAATGGCATTTGGCCTAGATCTGGGCAGATTCTCAAGGATGGCAGATGACAGAGAAGCCTTGGTGTGCTTTGGTCCACGGATTCACAAAGGGTAGAAATCAACTGAGTAACTGAACAACAGTGTTTGCCCATTGTGATCTGCACAGGAAGGCTGTTGGAAAAACTACCAGTCTGCAGAAATTAAATAAATTTCATGTCAGAAATTACTCTGGGTTGAAAGGATTTTTGCTGGAGAAACTCTGCTCAGGGGATGCCCAAATGAGGCTCCTTTCATGTCCCCAAGATCCATCATGCAGCACTCAGTTATCAAACCCCAACCTTCCTGTCTCCAAGCTCAGCGTCTTAACCATTATCAGTTACATACTAATTTGAAGGGCTCAGTATACAAGTGATAATGTTTACACAATTTCTTAACTCGAGGCAATTTTCATCCAAAGGTTACACCATTTATGTAGCTATGCAAGAGGATTTTGGCCATTGGGCTAAATCCATCATTAGTCATTTTGGGGACCAATTTGCAGCTTCATAATCAGAAAGTGATAAAATGTTATCACTACAGGAAGCATTCTTTACCGTTGCTGTGTTGCCACAATCAACTTCCAAATGGAGCATTTCCTTCCTCCTGATGACCAATTACCAAACAAAAGTCAATTAATTTGTAATTTGCAAAACTGTGATTGTTGTTGTTCAGTCGCACAGTCGACTCCGACCCTTTGCGACCCCATGGACCATTTTCCTCCAGGCGCCTCTGTCCTCTACCATCCCCCTCAGCCCTCCCAGTTCTGTGCCCATTGTGTCTATAATACCATCTAGCCATCTCATCCTTGGCCTCCCCCTTCTTCTTTTGCCCTCCACCTTTCCCAACATCAATGCCTTCTCAAGTGAATCCTCCCTTCTCATTTGATGTCCAAAGTATTTTAGCTTCATCTTTACTATTTGACCTTCCAATGAGCAGTCAGGGTTAATTTCTTCTAAGATTGACCTATTTGTTCTGCTCGCTGTCCAGGGGACTCTCAAAACCCTCCTCCAACACCACATTTCAAAGGCATCTATTCTTCTGCGTTCAGCCTTCCTAATTGTCCAGCTCTCACATCCGTACATTACTACTGGGAAAACCATTGCTTTGACTATTCTAATTTTTGTTTGCAATGTAATGTCTCTGCTTTTCACTATGTTCCCCAGGTTTCTCATCGCTTGTCTCCCAAGAATCAGTCGCCTTTTTATTTCATGGCTGCAATCCCCATCTGCAGTGATCTTTGATCCTAAGAAAGTAAAATCTGTCACTGCTTCTACTTCTTCCCCGTCTATTTTCCAGGAACTGATGGGGCCTGTTGCCATTATCTTGGTTTTCTTGATATTGAGTCTCAAGCCAGCTTTTGCACTCTCCTCCTTCAGCCCAATCAAGAGATTCTTTAGGTCTTCCTCACTTTCTGCCATTAGGGTGGTATCGTCTGCATATCTCAGATTATTGATGTTTCTCCCAGCGATTTTAATCCCATATTGTGATTCCTCCATCCCTGCACTGCGCATTATGTGCTCTGTGTATAGGTTGAATAAGCATGGTGACAAAATGCAGCCTTGTCTTACTCCTTTTCCTATTCCAAACCACTCTGTTATTCCATGTTCTGTCCTAACTGTTGCTTCTTGGTTCATGTACAGATTTCTCAGAAGGCATATGAGGTGCTCTGGTATTCCCATCTCTTTAATTACTTGCCACATCTTGTTGTGGTCCACACAGTCAAATGCCTTAGTGTAGTCAATAAAACAAAAGTAAACTTGTTTCTGGTATTCCTTTGTTTTCTCCATGATCCAGCGTATGTTGCCGATGTGGTCTCTAGTCCCCCTGCCTCTTCTGAAACCAGCCTGCACCTCTGGTAATTCTCTCTCCACATGCTGCTGAAGTCTGTCCTGTATTATCTTGAGCATCACCTTGCTGGCATGTGGGATGAGCGCGATTGTTCGATAATTTGAACATTCTTTGGCATTGCCCTTTTTTGGGATTGGGACGTATACTGATCTTTTCCAATCCTGTGGCCACTGTTTTGTTTTCCAAATCTGCTGGCATATTGAATGCAGTAATTTGACGCCATCATCTTTTAGCGCTTTGAAAAATTCAACTGGGATACCATCATCTCCACTAGCTTTGTTGTTTGCAGTGCTCTTTAGGGCCTTTATGACTTCGCTCTCCAGGATGTCTGGCTCAAGTTCAATTTCTTCATCATTGTGATTATCAGGAGTGTTGAGGTCCTTTTTGTAAAGTTCCTCTGTGTACTCTTTCCATCTTTTCTTAATTTCTTCTGCATCAGCTAGCTCCTTTCCGTCTTTGTCCCTTATCATGGTCATTTTTGCTTTAAATGTTCCCTTGACTTCCCCAATTTTTTTGAAAAGATCTCTGGTTCTGCCTCTTTTGTTGTTTTCCTCCATTTCTCTGCACTGTTCTTTTAGGTAGTTTTCCTTATCTCTCCTTGCTTTTCTTTGAAATTCTGTGTTCAAATGGTTGTAGTTTTTCCTTTCTCCTTTGACTTTTGCATTCCTTCTTTCCTCTGCTATTTTAAGAGCCTCATCAGACAACCACTTTGCTTTCTTACTCTTCTTTTCTTTTGGTATGGTTTTCTTTGCTGCTTCCTGCATGATGTCCCTCATCTCCGTCCATAATTCTTCCGGTACTCTGTCTACCGAGTCTAAGCCATTAAATCTGTTCATCACCTCCACCGTGTATTCTTTAGGGATGCTGTCTAGGTGATATCTTTCTGGTCTCCGTGTTTTCCCTATTTTCTTTAGTCTAAGCCTGAATTTTGCGATCAGTAGGTTGTGATCTGAGCCACAGTCTGCTCCAGGTCTTGTTTTTGCTGACTGTATGGAGGTTCTCCATCTTTGGCTGCAGAGTATGTAGTCAATCTGGTTTCGGTGTTGGCCATCTGGTGATGTCCATGTGTAAAGTCGCCTCTTGTGTTGCTGGAAGAGAGTGTTTGCTATGATCAGTGCGTTCTCTTGGCAGAACTCTATCAATCTTTGCCCTGCTTCATTTTGTGTTCCAAGACCAAATTTGCCTGTTATTCCCTCCACTTTTTGATTTCCTACTTTGGCATTCCAGTCTCCTAATATAATTTGGACATCATTTCTTGGTGTCTGTTCTATGAGGTGTTGTAAGTCCTCATAGAACTGGTCCATTGTGGCTTCATCTGCACCAGTGGTTGGTGCGTATATTTGGATCACAGTGACATTGAAAGGTTTGCCTTGAAATCTGACTGACATCATTCTGTCATTTTTGAGATTGTATCCCATTACTGCTTTTCTCACTCTTTTATTGACAATTATGGCTACTCCATTTCTTCTAAGGTTTTCTTGCCCGCAGTAGTAGATATGATGGTTTCCAGAGCTGAATTCTCCCATCCCTGTCCATTTGAGCTCACTGATGCCCAAGATGTCAATGCTTATTCTTTCCATCTCATTTTTTACCACTTCCAGTTTTCCTTGATTCATAGACCTCACATTCCATGTCCCTATGCAGTATTGTTCCCTGCAACACTGTATTTCTCCTCCCCCTTTCGTATCCCTCCCCCTTTTCAGATCTGCTGTGCTGAGCATCCCCTTGTTTTGCCTTTTGTTTTGGTCCATAGGGTTCTCTTGGCAAACTTTGTGGCGTGCCTTGCCGGTCTCTACGCCAGTCTTTTCCCATCACACATGTTATCACAGTTTAAACAGTTTTAAAACAAAGTATTATCATGCACAATATCACAGTTTATCACATAGTATCAAAGTAAAAGTTGAACTAATTAATGAAAGGGAAAGAAAGAAAGAAAGAAAAAATCCACTATATCAAGTCTCTATGATTGGCAGAGGATAATTCCATGTTCTTTACTGCTTATTAGCTCTATTTCTAATTCCGAAGTTCTTTATTGATCTGTTTTAGTCTTTTGAACAGACTCATTCCAATGAATAGGATAGAAGTTTTTCATAACAAACTTAAGCACTATTCATTTCATTAAGTATGTTTAACTGTGACTTTAATGTGCTGTGTATTTATTTTGTTACTTCAGCTATGGGCAGAAACATCTTGTATTAATGTATTAATTATGTATTAATTTACACTGGCATAAACAAGATGATCTCATCACCTGGCACTAATAAAATCTAATCTAAATTAATAAAAAGTTTCCTGTTCCTCCTTCCCCTTTGAGATTCTGAGTCTCCCTAGGTTCCCTTCTGCTCTGGGAAAGCCTTTGGGAGCCTCAGGATTGTTATTATTCAGTCACATACAGGTGAAACTCGAAAAATTAGAATATCGTGCAAATGTTCATTTATTTCAGTGATGCAATTTTAAAGGTGAAACAAATATATGAGATAGACTCATTGCATGTAAAGCGAGATATGTCAAGCCTTAAAAAAAAGCCCCCTCCAGCTCCAAAGATGGTAGCTCCAGGGACAACGCAGGGGCCCTGACCCACAGCCACTCAGTCTTGCCAGGATTCAGTTGTAGCCCATTGTCCCCCCATCCAGACCCTGACAGCCTCCAGACACCTGAATGGGACTTCAACTGCATCGCTTGGATCACTGTGGGCTGAGATGTATAACTGAGTATCATCTGCATATTGATGATACTTCACCCCATGGGAACGAATGATCTCACCCAGAGGTTTCATGTAGATATTAAACAGGAGATGCAAGGCCACCGAGCCCTGAGGCAACCCGTATTGGAGAAGCCTAGGGCTGGACCTTTCACCATCCAATGACACCAACTGGGTCCAGCCCCTCAGAAACGAGGAAAACCAGGACCACACAGTGCCCTGGATCCCCATCCTTGGAGCTGTTCCAGGAGGATACCGTGGTCAATAGTATTGAAAGTCGCTGAGAGATCAAGAAGAGCCAGGACGGACAGATCACCTCTGTCCTGCTCACGCCAGAGATCATCCAACAGCATGACCAATACAATCTCAGTACCCTATCAGGGCCTGAATCCTGACTGGAAGAGTCCAGATAATCTGCTTCATCCAGGACCTCCTGCAACTGCTGTGCCACTGCCTTCTCCAAAACTTTCCCTAAGAAGGGCAGGTTGGATACAGACCAGTAGTTGGCGAGTACTGTAGGGTCAAGCAATGACTTTTTCAGGAGGGGGCACACCAAGGCATGTTTCAATGCTGCTGGGAAGACCCCCGCCCGCAAAGAAGAGTTCACAATCGCTCTGACTCAGCTGCCTGTCACTGTCCTGGTAGTTTTAACTAACCAGGTGGGGCATAGATCCAGTGTTGTTCTAAAGCCGGTCCGCCCTAGTCTGGGCGTACCGGTAGCAGAAATCCCCCCAGGCCATGCCCACTTGACCAGCCACGCCCACCTCCCTACCCATGCCCACCTCCCTACCCTATTGCACAGAATGTTTGAGCATTGTGAGAGTTGCGCTGCTCATGCCACGCCACCTGGACATCCTGCCGCCGGGGGAAGGGAAGAGCTCTCGGACCTTCTCCAGGAAGGCAGAGCAGGGAGGCAACAGCGGTGCAGTGGCTGGGGCAGCAGCATAGCTAAGCTAAGCCCAGGATCTGCACAAGTCGGAGCTGCACAGTGCACCTTCCCCGGATGAGAGCCGGGGTCACCACCATCACAGCCGCCTCCTGCTCTGAGTCTTGCACTCAGAGCAGGAGGAACGGCAGGAGGCAGTGGCGTTGGCAGTGGAGGCATTGCAGGGAAGGCGCAGCTCCGACCTTTGCAGAACCCAGGGTTAGTGTTGTGTTCTAAGGGTTTTACCTTCCACATGGATTACAATGTATCTGAACCAATGTAACCTTGCCTATAGCAACAATGTAACCTTCAGCTGTATCATATGAACCCTGCATAAGGACGCGAGCTAATGACCACCAGCTGGCAGCAGCGAGCGTCCAAGCTCATTGGTCAGAACTCTTCAAAGGCAACAGCGCGGGAAGCTTTCCCGCCACCACCTACACCTGGACAAGAAGGGCGTGACTCGCAATGACGTCACGCAGGCAGTAGCCAATGGGCTACCATGGCACCACGTTCAAATGTATTACTGCAGTATATAAAGAGCTATCGATCCGCCATTACCTCATGTTCCCTCTGTCCACGATGCAATAAACCTGAGTTAACCCAGCCCGAGGCTGTGTCCTGTGTCTTGGTTTTCATACACCAAATTGGCGACGAAGGTGGGATGATGGATCCCCAAGGAGCAGCCAGAGCGCAGGGCGGGTTCAACATCACCAAACCGCAAGACTGGGAGCTGTTTGAGATGGACTTCCATGCGGCCCTGGTGGAGCTCAAAGTCAAGGAAGACGATGAGGAGACGAAGAGGGCCATCCTCACCAGAATGCTCGGGATGGACACCAAGCGGACACTGGTGGGCATTATCACTCCGAAGAAGGTGAGCGAATTCAAGGCGGCCGACATCATGAAGCTGCTACGGGAGCGTTTCCGACCCGCGAGGGCGATGTTTCCCGCTCGGAGCGCGTTTTGGAGGCGAGTCCAAGCGCCGGACGAGTCGGTTGAGGCATTCGTGGCCGCCATGAGGGCAGCCGCCGTCCCCTGCAAATGGGACAATATCCAAGAAATGGCCCTCAGGGACGGCGTGCTGTGCGGCCTGAAGGACAAGGAGGTGCAGCGCAGTTTGATGAACAAGGAGCCGCCACCCACGCTGGCAGAGGTCGTTGAGGCCGCAGAAGCCGCGGAGTCCACGAATGCTGGAGTGGACGAGATGCACCAGTGGCGTGAGTGGCGTCCCAGAGCCGGCAAAGCGGAAAAATCGGTGCACGCAACTCGACGGGTCTCAAAATCGTCCTCGGAAGGCAGCGACGGCGAGGAAGTCCAGAAGGTCCGAAAAGGGGGGCGCCGTTGTGATGGCTGCGGAGCGGCCCACGAGCGCGCGAGGTGCCCATTTAGAAAGGCCGAATGTTACTCCTGCGGCCGGCGGGGACACATCGCCAAGGCATGCAGAAAGCGGAAGGAGGGCCGGAGGCAGTCATCAGACCGTTCGACCAAGCCGGACCGTCCAGCGAGGCCCAAAGACGGCGCCCAGACTACAAAGAAGCAGGACGGCGTGGGCCGCGTCTCGGACGGCAGCGAGGACGACGCACCAGTGTTCAGCGTGTCCGCGGGACAGTCCCATTACTTTGTTGAGGTACAAGTACAGGGGGCCCCTATTAGGATGGAGATTGACTCAGGGTCCTCCTATTCTATAATTCCCCAGAGGGAGTTCTTGAAAATTGACCCCCACGTGCGGCCCAAACTTAAGGCATTGAGGTCCACGCTACGTGATGTACAGGGAAACAGCATTCCGGTGTTGGGGGTCGGGAAATTTCAGGTTAAGTTTAGGAGACACTCGGCGGAACTGCCCCTAGTTGTCCTCAAGGGGGGAAGTTGTAGCCTCCTAGGGACACAGTGGTTTCAGCCCTTGGGCCTGTTCATAGGGGGAGTACATGCAGTGGGGGCGGATCCAATACAGGCGGTGTGCGATGCGCACCCCGCCGTTTTTAAGAAAGGACTTGGAAAATTCAAGGGACCCCCGGTAGCCTTCGACCTAGACCCGGAGGTCCGCCCGATAAGACTCAAACCGCGCAGGGTGCCTTTCGCACTTAAGGACAAAATAGAGGCGGAACTGGACAAATTGGTGGGCCAGGGGATCCTTATTCCTGTGGATTCCGCGGAGTGGGAAACTCCAATTGTAACAGCCCTGAAGGCTAACGGGGAGGTGCGCATTTGCGCTGATTATAAGTGTACAATTAACAAGGCGATTCGCCCTAATGCATATCCGGTGCCAGTGGTTAGCCACCTTTTGGCCAGGCTAAATGGGGGAAAGTGTTTCGCTAAGCTCGACCTGGCACAAGCCTATCAGCAACTCCCCGTAACTCCCGCCACGGCCGCGGCACAAACAATAGTCACACACAAAGGAGCGTTCCAGGTGTCGCGTTTACAGTTCGGCGTGAACTCGGCACCCGGCCTTTTTCAATCGCTCGTGGAACGCCTCCTGAAGGGGCTGGAGGGGGTGTTGCCTTATTTTGATGACGTATTGATAACAGGGGGGAGTGAGGCCGAACTAGCAAAGAGATTGGATAAAGTACTAACTGTGTTCGAAAAAGCGGGGCTGAGACTGAGGAAGGACAAATGTGTTTTTTTCGAAACCGAGGTCGAGTTTCTAGGGTTTCGAATCACACCCGAGGGTATTAAGCCGTCCAAATCCAAAGTAGAAGCCATCAAGAAGGCCCCTCGCCCCACATCCAAAACCGAATTACAGTCATTCCTGGGGCTCCTCAATTTTTACCATACATTCCTCCCGAGGAAAGCCTCCGTGGCCGAACCGCTTCATCGGTTACTTAAAAAGGAGGAGACATGGATGTGGGGTGACGAGCACGAGAAGGCGTTCAACGAACTTAAGCAACTTTTAACATCGGACGCAATCCTCACGCATTTCGACCCCAAACGGCCGGTGGTCTTAGTCTGTGATGCATCACCGGTGGGGGTGGGGGCGGTGCTTTGCCACGTGTTGGATGACGGTCGGGAGGCCCCAGTTGCATTTTATTCAAGGTCCCTGTCCCAAGCAGAGCGAAATTACGCACAAACCGACAGAGAGGCATTAGCAATAGTAGCGGGGACCAAAAAGTTTCACGATTTCCTGTATGGCCGCCCGTTCAAAATCGTGACAGATCACAAGCCCCTGTTAGGGATTTTCACGGCAGGCAAGCCCACGCCGCAGATCCTATCCCCGAGAATGTTGCGATGGGCCATTTTTCTTAACGCATACCAACACGAGTTGGAGTACCGGCCCGGAAAGGAGATCAGCCATGCTGATGCGCTTTCGAGATCTCCGTTGCCCTTGTCGGACGACCAAAAGGCCAGGATAAGAAGAGACCGCCAGGTGTTGCTAATCGAGGTTTTAGACGAACCCCCAATAGTACCAGCCGATATAGCTAGGGCGACAGGCAAGGACAGAACGCTAGAGAAAGTTAGCTCATGGGTGCAGAAAGGGTGGCCAGCATCGTCCCCAAGCAAGGAATTCGACCCATTCTTTCGGAAGAAGCTAGAGTTGTCCCTAGAAAGGGGGTGCCTGTTGTGGGGCCAACGGGTGGTGGTCCCAACAACCATGCGGCCGAGAGTTCTCAAGCTGCTGCACGTCAGCCACCCGGGCATCGTTCGCTCAAAAGCGCTGGCCCGCAGTCACTTTTGGTGGCCACAGCTGGACGAGGACATAGAGCACATGGTCGGCACTTGTGAGGCGTGCCAGGGGTCCCGACCAGAGGCGGCCCGCCTCCCGCATAGGGAATGGGACACAGCAAGGGGGCCATGGTCCAGAGTGCACGTAGATTTCGCTGGCCCTTTCCGAGGAACCATGTTTCTCCTGGTGGTGGATGCATTCTCAAAGTGGCTGGAGGTCACTCCGGTAAAGAGCACGTCCTCCACCACTACAATTAACCAACTACGGAGAGTCTTTTCAACGTTCGGTTTACCCGACACTTTAGTCAGCGATAACGCGAGTTGCTTCACCTCCTCGGAGTTCGGGGCATTCATGGAGGCGAATGCCATTCGGCATGTCACGTCCGCGCCGTTTCACCCGGCCACGAATGGCCAAGTGGAACGGTTGGTGCGTACAACAAAGGAGGCGCTTCGGCGCATGGGCCCCGGGGACCTGAATCACCAAGTATGTCAGTTCTTATTAGCGTATAGGGTGACCCCTTTAGCGTCAGGTTACTCGCCGGCAGAGCTATTGATGCGGCGGAAACTGACTACACTCCTGTCCAGGCTGGACCCCACAAGAATTGAGGATAAAGGGAAAAACGTGGGGCTGGCAGTCTCGAAAGGTTTCGCCGCCGGCGACCCTGTTCATTGCAGGAACTATGCCAGCGCGGGGCCAGCCTGGGTGCCGGGGACAGTTGTAGAACAGACGGGGCCAGTGTCGTACCGGGTCGAAACCCACACCGGTCTCCTCTGGAGGAGGCACGCAGACCAACTGAGGCACCGAGTAAGTGGGCCAGTCAGTGACGATCCCCAACAAGATTCAGCGTTAGGGTTCTCCCCCACCCGCGTAACCCAAGGGGGAGACAGCAGCGGGCAACAGTCCCAAGCAAGGGGGGAAGGAAGATGCAGCGGCCCCGACTCATATCCTTTGGATAAACCAGTTCAATCAGAGGCCAGGGAAGGGGGAGAGGAGTTCGCGACCGCTGCCCCCGAGTGGAATTTTGGTTTTGATTTAGCAAACCGGGGGGGTTTTCAGGAGTGTTCCCCCACCCATCCAAGCGAGAAGAGGGGTTTTTCGTTAGCCCCCAGTGCCCCCGGTTCCTCCCTAAGTAAGAGCACACCCCCCAACAACGCCGCGGAGCCGCGGCAAGGCACTAACGAGTCTCCATCTCAAATTACAGGACAGGAAACCAGGGGACAAAGAGAAGGTAGCAAACCAGGGGAGAGGCAGCCCGCATCGAGACCCCAGCGTGTTCGAAACAAGCCATCTTGGCTAAGAGATTTTGTCTCCTAGGGGGGGGAGTGTCTAGAAGCATGGGCTCGAGACGTTGTCTCGTCCTAGGGGGGAGGGATGTTGTGTTCTAAGGGTTTTACCTTCCACATGGATTACAATGTATCTGAACCAATGTAACCTTGCCTATAGCAACAATGTAACCTTCAGCTGTATCATATGAACCCTGCATAAGGACGCGAGCTAATGACCACCAGCTGGCAGCAGCGAGCGTCCAAGCTCATTGGTCAGAACTCTTCAAAGGCAACAGCGCGGGAAGCTTTCCCGCCACCACCTACACCTGGACAAGAAGGGCGTGACTCGCAATGACGTCACGCAGGCAGTAGCCAATGGGCTACCATGGCACCACGTTCAAATGTATTACTGCAGTATATAAAGAGCTATCGATCCGCCATTACCTCATGTTCCCTCTGTCCACGATGCAATAAACCTGAGTTAACCCAGCCCGAGGCTGTGTCCTGTGTCTTGGTTTTCATACACCAAAGTTAGCTAGCCTATGCTGTTGCCCAGCTGCTGCCTTCGAAGCGCCCCTTTCACCGCCGGTGCCCGGTCTTCTCCACTGTGTGTCATCATGGGAGGAAGGGGAGGCTGGCGGTGGCTTCAGCTCCCTCGTTGTGGCCCACGTCCTCCACTTCTGCACCTTCTGGGCCAGTGAGTCTCCTCTCTGTGTGTGTGCGTGCGTGCGCGCGCGCGCGCGCGCGCGCATGTGGTGCGCATGTGCATGCATGCATGTGCAGTTCTCTCTGTGTGTGTGTGTGTGTGTGTGCGCGCGCGCGCACACATGTGCGTGTGTGGAATGAGCTCCCATCTCAGTCCCAGCTCTTGCCAAACTAGCAGTTCGAAAGGAAGAAATTGCTAGTAGATAAATAGGAACCACGGTGGGAAGGTAAACAGTGTTCCATACACTCCGGTGTCTAGTCATGCCTGCCACATGACCACAGAAAACAGCACTGGCTCTTTGTAAATAAACAGAGATGAGCACTGAACCCTAGAGTTGAATATGACTGGCTTTCAAGCAAGGGCAACCTTTACCTTTACCTAATAACAGCAAATCCCTGATTGGCATTCAAATTTGCTGTAAAGTTTGGCCCTGTTTATGCAAGTGCTTAGTAAAGGTCTCCCTTGTTCAAAAGTCAGTCGTATCTGACTCTAGGGTGGAGTGATCATCTCCATTTAAAGCCAAAGACCCAGTGCTGTCTGTGTATGCAGACGTTTTCATGGCCATTTGGCAGGCATAACTATATCGCCCAGCATGTCACATGGCTAGATTTGGCTATTCCCACAGATTTGGCCATGCCCACAGATTTGACCCCGCTCACAGAGGTAGCCCCACCCACAGTGTGGTAGTATTTTTTTTGAGCCCATCACTGCATAGATCTAATGCACAAGCAGTGACACAAACAGATCCCGGGAGCCTGCACACTTCCTCAGAGACAACTGGATTGAACTGATCCCAGATAACATGGCTAGACTGCGATCCAGTCAACACTAGCCCTATATTTTCCATGCTAGGATTAAACTGCAAGTGAATCCGAGCAATTTTTTCCATTGGTTTTGTGTTCAGGGAATGAAGAAGCAGACAAGTGAAGTAGTGAAATTCAGCTCTTTAATAGTGGGGTTTGAACACAGTTTGGATGGGGCAAATATATATACACTATAAACAGTAACAGTAACAATAATACAACAAGCCCATTGGCTAACAGAGTATGCACATTTTCGATCCACTTATTTGCATAAGAATAGATACATGAGAAAAGATACATTCCGCTCCTGTCAGAAAACACAATTAACATACATAAAATTCTTCTCCCCTAAGTAAAAACAAAATCCTTTAACCAGGATGGCGGTCTAGTTTTCCTTCTGGGTCGGACGCTTGGCTGAGCCAGCTCAGGGCCTCGTAGGATGGGTGACCCGACTGGAATGAGGGATTGACAAGAGGGGGAGGATTGAAAACCCGAATTAAAGCCCTGTTTGTCAGATGGAGGAGCAGGGAATCGCTCAAAACCAAAATCTAATTCTGTGGATGAATAAGACAACTCAGGGTCCCTCCTGTGTGTACTAAGAGTGGAGGGCGACTCTGAACAAAATTGGTCATCATCAATAAAGGAATCCAGAGTGCTAGGCTGGGACAGTGTAGGGGTACACATGGCCGGAATAGGGGAGTATTCCACAAATTCCCCTTGAAATCGGTTCCTAGAAGACATTTCTGGGTCAATGTTGGCTGGCTGCTGACTATTACCTCTGCCTCCTGGGTTTAAACGGGTGGGGCCCAACCCTAGTGTTGAGTGTCTGTATTCGTCTTGTGGGTCCAGTACTCTGGGTCTCAATTGATCCGTGTGCCTCCTCCAGATCAGACCAGTGGCTATTTCGATTCTGTAAGAAACAGGACCAGTCTGATAGATCACAAATCCGGGCACCCACATAGGACCACCAGCTGCATAATTGCGGCAATGTACAGGGTCTCCAGGCGAGAAACCCTTCTGATGTTGGATTGCTATATTTGTACCTTTGTCCTCTACCCTAGAGGGATCCAATCTGTCCAGCAAGGATGACAGTTTCCTTCACTGGAGCAATTCAGCAGGGGACAGCCCTGAGTCAAGGGGGGTGAGTCTATATGTGAAAAGAAACTGGCATAACTGGAGCTCCAAATCCCCTTCACCCATACACTGAAGCACGTCTTAGTTGTGTGCACCTGCCGCTCTACCTGGCCATTGGTGGCTGGGTGGAATGGGGTGGCAGTGATGTGTCTAATTGCATTCCTTTCCATGAAGGATTGGAATTCTGCAGATGTGAACGTGGACACGTTGTCGGACACCAGCACATCTGGAAGTCCAAATGCTGCAAACAGCCTTCTTAGGTGCATTATCATGGTGGCTGAAGTGGTATTAGGCACCCTAATCACTTCCAGCCACTTAGAGAATGAATCCACAACCAACAAAAATAGGGCATCACTAAATGGACCTGCAAAATCTATGTGCAACCTGGACCACGGGCCCTGTGCAGAATCCCATTCCCGAGAGGGAAGGTGGGATTGCTCTGGGCGAGAGGATTGACAACTGGCACAAGTGCCGACCATTTGTTCTATGTCTTGGTCCAGTTGAGGCCACCAAAAGTAGCTACAGGCAAGGGCTTTCGAATGGACAATTCCCGGATGACTTGTGTGAAGTAGATGTAAAACCTTTTCCTTAGAGTGACAGGAATGACCACCCGCTGGCCCCATAGAAGGCAACCTCGTTCCACTGATAGTTCCAAACGCTTGCGGTGAAATGTTCTGAATTCCTCGGCTAGAGGAGAGACAGGCCAGCCTTTTTGTACTCAAGACATTACTTTAGTCAATGTTACATCCTTGCCCATAGCCTTGGCTATATCTGAGGGACGACTGGGAGCGAGTCGAAAGCCTCAATCATAAGGACCTGGTGTCCACTTTTGATCTCACAATCGGCTTCCCCGACCCCTGGCAGTGGAGAACGTGACAGGGCATCAGCGTGGCTGATGTTCTTGCCAGGCCTGTGCACCAAAGTAAAATCATAATCATTTAGGAAAATTGCCCAACGCAACATCCTTGGGGACAGAATTTGAGGCGTGGGCTTCCCGTTCACAAAGATTCCAAGGAGGGGCTTGTGGTCAGTTACGATGGTAAAAGTTCTTCAGTAAAGGTAATCGTGGAATTTCTTAGTGCCAGCCACGATTCCCAATGCCTCCCTGTCTGTCTGAGCATAATTTTTCTCAGGCTTTGAGAATGAATGGGAATAGAATGCTACGGGGGCTTCCCTCCCGTCATTTAGTACATGGCATAACACAGCTCCCACCCTCATGGGGGATGCATCACACACAAGTACAACTTCCTTGTTAGGATCAAAATGAGTTAATACAGCATCCAAAGATAGCTGCCTTTTAAGTTCTAGGAACGCTTTCTCCTGGCAATGGCCCCAGTGCCAAACAGTATCTTTCTTAAGAAGCCAATGTAATGGTTCGGCAACTGAGGCTTTGCGATGGAGAAAAGCGTGATAGAAGTTTAACAATCCTAGAAATGATTGCAATTCGGCTATACATTTTGGCCTGGGTGCATTTCGCATGGCCGCCACCTTGGAGTCAGAGGGCATAATACCTTGGAGTGTAATTCGGTACCCCAGGAACTCCACTTCTCTTCTGAGACATAAACCGGCCCTCTCGAAACGTGACAGGACTCGATCAAGTCTGGCCGCTAGTTCGACGGTGTCCTTAGCGGTGATCAGGACATCGTCAAAATATGGCAGGACACCAGGCAAACCTTTTAAAATACGTTCTACAAGAGATTGAAATATTCCAGGGGCCGCATTTACCCCGAATTGTAGTCGAGTTACCTCAAATGCCCCCCTATGCATTACTATGGTCTGGGCTATGGCAGCAGCAGGAGACACAGTCAATTGTTGGTAAGCCTGGGCAAGGTCAAGTTTTGCGAAGCAATTTCCTCCATGCAAGGAGGCAAGAAGGTGGCTTACCACGGGCACAGGATATGCATTCGGGTGAATAGCTTTATTGATGTTACACTTGTAGCCAGTGCATATCCTGACCTCCCTGTTACTTTTCAAAGCACTATTTGTGTCTTCCTCTCTGCGGAGTCCACTGGCACTAGGATGCCCTGCCCCATAAGAATAGATACATGAGAAAAAAAGATACATTCTGCTCCTACAACAAGCCCATTGGCTAACAGAGTGTGCACATTTTCAATCCACTTATTTGCATAAGAATAGATACATAAGAAAAGATACATTCTGCTCCTGTCAGAAAACACAGTTAACATACATAACAGTTAGATAATCAGCAAAAACCTCATCAGACCCCTGCCAACCAGGGCCCGGGCCCTCTCTACTGAGGAAGGGCCTAGACACCTAGAACAGGGTTGCTGGGCAATTATTCGCAGAGGCAATAAGGGCGGTGAAGTATTGACGCTTCACCACCTCAATCACCACAAGATAGACTCTAATAGCGGCTCTAACAAGTATTCGGTCAGACTCACTCTGGGTCTTCACCCAGCGGCGCTCTCGGCGTCTCCTTGCCCATTTGAGCTCCCTCAATTCCTCTGTGAACCACAGGGCTGAATGGAGCCCACAAGAGCAGAGAGGATGTAGTGGCGCGATTACGTCCAAGGCCACTGCTGCCCCCACATTCCAGAGGTCAACAAGAGCCTTGGGCAAATCGTATTGCTGATCCAGAGGAAAACACCCCAGTTCCCTTTGGAATCCATTCGGATCCATCAGTCGCCGGGTGAGCCAGTTTAACTGGCCCTGCCTCCCTGCAGTGAAACATCGCCCCCAGAAAGTCCAGAGTCACCAGATAGTGATCCGACCATGGCACAAGAGTTATGTCTAGTTGCTGTAATCTCATATCACTCTGTCATGCTCCAACAAGAAGACTAGATCAGGTGTGTGGCTACTGCTCCTAGTTGGGGCCTGAATTAGCTGAGTCAAACCCACAGCTGCCATGGAAGCCATGAACTCCCACGCTACCTTGGAGCCAGCACCTAATGAAGGCAAATTGAAGTCCCCCAGGACCATAAGTCCGGAGAGCTCCAACGGCAACATAGTGACAGCCTCGAGGAGCTCAGGCAGGGAATCTGCTACACTGCAGGGAGGCAGGTACAGGAGCATGATATTACCAGTCTTGAGAATGACATCATCCAATGTGTGCTATCGTAAATTTACACCAGTAGGATTGTGGCCAATATGTATATAGCTACAAAAAAATAATAAATTGCATATTGTTTTTAATATTATAGCATAGTCTTGCTTTCATTTGAAAGGTTGGCTAGTGAATTACTGAAGCTCATTGGATCACAGATAATAAAATAAAAAACCTAAACAAGGGCCTGCTTCTTCAGCTGATGAGGAATAAGAACAAAGTACAAAGTTGCCGTTAACCTTTGTGACTTTTTCAAAGTTGCAAAGCTAGTTATAATAACAAGCTTTAAAACTCACAAAGAAGGTGAACATTCCATTCTGTTTATGATTTGATGATGTAACTTCAAAAGGAATTTGAAATAAGCCTAAGGAACAGTGAACATTTGAACAGAAAATGTTCCAGTTTCCTTTTTTCTTGATTCCAAAAGATGGCTTCTTTATAGAAATATTGATTTTCTCATATTTCAGTAACCGACAGAAATGGGCCTGGTAATTCACCTGGTATGTTAGTGTTAATTCAAGGACTTTTTGTTCGCATTCATTTTCCATTTTTATGATTCACAAGGAACTCTAGCCTCATTCTGCTTCTTTGTTCTGGGGAAAATACTTATCCCTGCCTTCTCCATCCTCAGCTTTATCACCCTCCTGCACATTAAGGGCGATGGATCTGACAGGGGAGAAATCCATTGCCCAAGGGGGTATTTCCACAGGAGTCAGAACCTGGATTTCCCAGGATCTCCACTCATATGGAGAACCCCAAGGAATACAAAAAGATCTCTTTCTTCAGACCTGTCATCCTCCACATATTGAAGGGCATTGAAAGTGATGATAAAGGGATGTGGCTAGAGCACACCCCTCTATTTGTGAATATGTGCCAATTTTAAATACTTTAAAAAGTTTAAACCTATTAAAGCTATATACAGTATATAGCATTCTCATAGTGTCTGGCCGGACATCCCGCTATGGTAATGGAGTAGACCATACAGCCAACGACTCATCGCTGAGTGTTGGGCAGTGGTAAATAACCTGACTCCCTAAAGGGGCCAACAACTACAGGAAGATGAGCCCCTTTAGGTGGGGTGATGGTCCCCCTCAGTGGAGGAAATGCCACTGGAAACCATCATACTGGGCCCAAAGGCAAAATGAGCAGAGGAGGAATGACTAAACTGTTCTGATTCCCAACAGTCACAGAGGCGGAAGAAGCCATGCCGGATGGACTGGCTGTGAAGGCGCAGCTTGTTAATATCCTCAAGGCTGTGGCAGTCCATTGCAGTCTCGGTGTTAAATCCTGCATGTTGCGTTTCATATGTGCCACAGGAGATAGCTCCAAAATCCTCGTGTGTGGGTCACTTCATGGCAAGCTGGGATCCACCTTAAACAGATTTATGCCAAGCAGCATTTTTCCTGCTTGCTTTGTAGGGAGAAGGCAGCCCAGAACCAGCTGACCTCCAAGACCAGGCCTCCTGGTGCCAAGGTAGGGGAAAAAAATGTATACTCAGATCTAGTTGCGGCTGACGATGCATGTAAAAATCTAAACTAACTTTATAAACTGGGGATAGACAAACGTAGCTATGACAATAGGTATAAAATGTGCGAAGTAGAAGTTGCATAAGTGGGAATGGTGGATATAACATTCCATTAGCATGCATCTACTAAGGAGAGGGTCAAGCACTGGAAACTGAAAGAACTAGGAAGAGGAATAGGGCAGAGAGACAAGAAAGAGCATGCACAAAGATGTGGGTATGCTTGTGGGTTTGCTTGTGCTCCACAGAAACTATGAAGAAATTCTTGATTGTGCAGGGGTGGGTTTGGAAATTATATACAGGAAAATAAACCAACTAAAAATGTGTGTAATATGGTTTCTAGCATATAGTGTTTATTAAGAAAGTTGTGCTTAGTCTGGATTTTCAGGGGGGAAATGTATACTCAGATAGAAGTAGATACAAGTAGCAGCGGACAATAATACCATTCTCAATTATGGGTCATGGAGGAAGACCTCCGCAGCTGATTCCAATGGTCAAGCAACTATGTGCATACAGTAGTCCTGCTTTTTCTTTCTTTCCATCCCCCATGACTCCATACACTCCCCCACAAATTAGTCTGATAGCACATACTAGGACTTGGGTGGAAGCAGGAAACACCTCCTCCTTCTTATTCCATTGACAGAAGCAGTTCCATCTGTGAGATAACCTACTTGGATACTACCCTCTCTAATTATATCAGCAAGAGTGTTAGCCAGTCGACAAGTATGGTTTCACATGAACCAAAAACAAAGCACTGTTCACCAACAACCTGTTATGCACTCAGTGCACAGGGATCTTCATGTAGTCGAGACTATATAGTTGCATTTGTGTACTTACAGCAAATAGATATTTAACATTTTGGCAAGGAAATCAATTTTCCCACCCCCTCATCGGCTCCTTATTTTGCTCATTCCAGATTTCAATCCACAGCTAGAGATGCTATAATTCCCTCCCACAAAAACGGGACAGAAGTAAAGGTTGCCCTTGCAAAAAAGCCAGTCGTATCCGACTCTAGGGTACAGTGCTCATCTCTGTTTCAAAGCTGAAGAACCAGCGCTGTCTGCTTCTGCAGACGTATTCCATGGTCATGTGGCAGGCATGACTAGACACTGGAGCGCTGTTTACTTTCTCCCCTAAGTGGTCCCTATTTATCTACTTGCAATTTCTTGCCTTCGAACTGCTAAGTTTGCAGGAGCTGGGACAAAGATGGGAGCTCATTCCGCAAGCTGTTGCTGCTGGGACTTCAATAGAGGCAATAAAATGGTGTGATTTTTTTCTCTGTCTCCCTTGGCCACCAAGCTGCTGCTGCAGTGCCACCTCCTGGTGGTTCAATAGAAGTGTCGCTCTATTACAAGAAAAAAGCGCAGTTTTTTTCTTCAAACCCCCTTGGTCTGAAAAACGGGGATTTAAAATGATTCTTTTGGAACCAGGCCATGACAGGTTCAACCCGTGAAATTCCTGGTTTTCCAGTATGTATGGCATCCCTATCCACAGCCACTAAATCAAGGTTGGAAGGGAGCAAGTGATTAACTTAGGCAGGTTTTCAAGCCAGAAAATCAGGGGAAGTGATGAATCCTACTTACTTTGGCAAGTGAAAGAGGTGATAACAAAACTTTTGCATTGGACTGTTCTTTATAGGTTTGGCAAAGATGAAGAGAGTGAATGAGGGCAAATAGTCAATTAAAGGCTGGATTATTCTTTCCTTTTACTTGATCAGATTCCTACTTCATATTTGCAGTTTTAATTGTAATACTTCTTTTCCAGTTGGTTTACAGCTTAAACTAAGCTAAAGTTTGCAACTTAAGTGGAGTAAAATGTTTTGTAAAGCTCAATATATTTTAAAAGGTGAACCTATGGAATCGGAGAGTAAGCACCATTGAGTTTAATGGGGCTTATTTCCAGACAGCTATGCCCATAATTGTAGTCATACCCTCTAAATTTAATTGTAAAGCTTTTATTAAGAGTTTGTTTATATGGTTTGCATGTCTGTACTTTATGGCTGCATTTAAAACCCAGAGCTTCACTGAGGATAGAAGCAAAATCTCTCTCATCAGGCCTACAGTTCCTCCTCTGCAGGGTGGGTATGGATATAACAACACATGGCTATGTGGGTCATCACTGTTGTTGTTGTTCAGTTGCACAGTCGAGTCCGAACCTTTGCAACCCATGGACCACTGCACGCCAGGCACCCCTATCCTCCACCATCATCCTCAGCCCGCTCAGCTGATCAGGGGTTCTCAACCTACAGCCCCTGGTCCCATTTCATGTGCCCCCCCCCCCCGCCGCCGCCTTCGCCATGCCTGAAAGTACCATGTGGTGGAGGAAGAACAAAATGGCCATCTGAACCCCAAAGTTGTCTGAGGGAGTGTTGTGTATGTATTATTTCACACTGTATTGTATTGTGTTTAAAATGGCCGCCCTGTCATTTCCAATGAGCGTCTTCTTCACTGCAAGATATCGCGAGACTTGGTTCGTGCCAGTTTCCAGTGAGAAGCACGAAAGTACTGTATTTTCTGGCGTATAAGACTACTTTTTAACCTCGAAAAATCTGTGCCAAAGTTGGGGGTCGTCTTATAGGACAGGTACTTAACTTCAGCTTGTTTCCCCTTGCTTCATATGTCCGGCGCATATGGTGGGGGGTGCCGCGGCCGAGTCTCTGCTCTGTGCGGGGAGTATGAAGCAAGGGGAAGCAAGCTGCACACATCTTCCTGTACCTCAAGGAGGAGAACGTGAGCGTGGATTGGCTCTCAACCAGAACCTGCCCATTCGACTCGGAGGGCTGCGCGTCTTCGGGTTGAGTGTGGGTTAATTTTTATTTGGTGTGCATTGGAAGAGGGGTAGTCTTACATGGCAAGTATATTCCAAACTCTATATTATAACTGGAAAAGTTGGGGGTTGTCTTATACGCACAGTTGTCTTATACGCCGGAAAATACGGTATATATGTTCTGAATCACCCCATTTCTCCCCAGCCTATCAGGATGTACCCTGCCAAAACGTATCTAGTTTGAAGGTTATTTAAGGCATTGTTGCACCCCTGTTATCCTGAAATAAAGTTGTGTTAGCCCTTAATGCCGGCTGCTGCCTCGTCCTTCCCGAACATCAAAGGAAGCATGACCCAGCACCTGGCTTTAAAAGGTTGACAACTCCTTAATTGATGAATAGCTCATACCTGTCAACCGCGGCTCCGGCGAATCCTGCGTGGACCGGGTTTGCGCAGGTTGCATTGTACGCATGCGCGTGGAGGGCTACGCCACGTGCGTAGCCTTCTACGCACGCGGCGTAGCCTTCTGCGCATGCGTGGAAGGGAGCTACGGAAGTGTAGAGCCCTTCCACGCATGCATGCAATGTGACCTGCGCAGATGGGCTGCGTAGTGCCTCCTTTCCCCCACTGCCGAAATCCAGGGTTTCGGCTGCGCGGAGCAGGAAAAGGCAAAAATCAACGCCGAAAACCGGGAAATCCCAGCCAATCCGGGAAGGTTGACAGGTATGGAATAGCTCTTCCAGAGAGGTGCAATTGTTACTATAAATTTCATATTGTTTCTTAATGATATCCTAGAACCATACCTGTCAAGTGCAGCTCTGGACAATGCAGGAGCAGAATCCTTCTGCGCATGTGCAGAACCCTTCTATGCATGCACAGAAGGCTTCTTCTGTGCATCCCCTTCTGCGTAGAACCCTTCTGCGCATGCGTAGAAGGGTTCTGCGCAGAAGGGGAGGTGCAGTAACTACTTTCCTCCGCCGTCAAATTACGGGATGGCAGCAGGTCCGGGCAGGAAAGTAGAAAAAACAGTGCTGAATTTCAGGAAATCCCGGCCAATATGGGATACTTGACAGGTATGCCTAGAACACATTAGTGGCAAAGTATGGTGTTACATACATAGCTGCCCTTCATTAGCAGAAAGTTTTCTTCTCCTCCTCAAATGGATTTATTGATTTGTCATGATTTACAGAGAAATCCCAACAAAACAGATTATGGCAGCACTCTTGTTTCACAGAAGAGCTCACAGCTTTGGCTTCGACTATTTCTTTTTCCTCCTCTTTCAAAACAAAACCTGTGCTGATACTGGAAGCTTTGGTTTTACCCTCATTTTTTTTTCAGGGAGTGGGCAGGTGGGAAGGTACAGAGCATTTTGTCTTTTGTTGCTTGGTTGATTGTGGTATTGTTAGCCTTCCATGTTACTACCTCAGTGTTTGGCTGGCAAATAGGAGAAGTCCCAGGTAGATTTCAAGAAAGCAAAAATGACCACCAGGCTGCAGTAACACAAGGGATTCCTATCACCATGGCTCAGGATCCTGGAATACAACACAAACAGATCTTTTGCATAATGACTGGGGGTGGGGTGGGGAACTGTTAATAACACGGTTATCTTTCAGTAACATAGCAACAGCCAAATCCTTGAAAAGAAGGAAGTTTTCATTTATGGAGTATTTCATTTAAACATTGAAATTTGGCATAATGTAGAGTATGGAACAAGTTTTGAAAGGAAGCTAATGATTAAGAAGAAATGCAGTGGGCATTTAATAAGTGGAAGGAACTGCAAGATAATTAACTGGCATGCATAAAGATTCATGCTTTATACCAAAATTTTAATTTTGCACATAAATGTGCCTGATGTAGGCAGCATTTAATCACCTAGCTGACAGGAGTAACTACTTTCATTTAACCTTGACTGAAGATCATGAATTCTAACAGGTTTAATTGGATACATCATTTAACAGAATGAACAGAGCAAATTTTTCTCAATTCATAGGTTCTGATTGACATGCACCAGCAATAAGGCGTTGCACAATTAAAGCTGATCTGTATTCCTCACCTGGGCACCAATTGCCATAGTGATGTGACACTGTTTGATCGCCGTGGCACTGAAACTGTACTGGATTTCCCCTTGTTTTGAAAAGGGCAATGCTTTAAAAAAAAGAGAGAGATTTGGGTGCTTTCAAAAATTTATTCACTTTGATATGTGCAGAGGAAAATGAAGGGAAATTGTATAATAAGCTAACCCAACAGGGCCATCTTTAGCATGTTTACTCATGAGTAAACCTGACGGAATACAGTAGCATTTGCTGTTGGAGAAGCAGACACAGCATTGCAACCTTGTTTGGCTTAATCACTATTTGGACAGTGTCAAACTGTGCAAAGTCCACATAAGACACCGATCTCATACAAGATAGCCAAGGGTGCTATTGCATGAATCAGTTTCTGTAAATACAATGCAATTCTTCAAGGCAGATTCTGCTTTCCCAGGGGCAAGGAATACAGGAAGCAGGTACAATCTGGGATGGCAGTGGAGTGGGTGGCACAATCTCCTGGCTTTGACTGCATCCTTGTTCTCACTCAGCTGGAATTAATTCCTAATAAAATCAGTGGGTTTACCTCTGAGTAGACATATTAGAGACTGCAGTGGCTTAGTGGTTAAGATGCTGAACTTAATGACTGGAAGGTCAGCAGGTCGAGACCCAAGTACTGCATAACAGAGTGAGCTTCCATCTCTGTCCCAGCTCCTGCCAACCTAGCAATCGAAAGCAAGAAAATGCAAGTAGATAAATAGGTATTACATTGATGGGAAGGTAAACAGTGTTCTGTGTACTCCAGTTTGTAGTAATGCCTGTCATATCTCCACGGAAATGTCTGCAGATGCAGACAGTGCTGGCTCTTTGGCTATAAACAGAGGTGAGCACTGAACCCTGGCTTTCAAGCAAGGGAGACTGTTGTGTCCAAGCGTTATGTATTAATAACCGCTATTAGCACCATAAATTCTATGGCGGAATAGCACGCCTTTTGCAAAGGCGCCATTTTCAAACTACTGTCAAAATAGCTGGTTCGTCAGTACAAATTTCCCGCTTCTCCGGAAGCCCAACAAAATGTATCAACCTGTGTAACTGCCGTTTTCACTGTATATAAGCTGGCCACCTTGTACATGTTCCCCAGTCTGGTATCTATGAGCTGAATAATAAATCACTTGTGTTTGACCCAACCCTGCTGGTCAGAATACTTCTTAAGCGCCGGACTCAACAGAGACCTAGACATATTTAGCAGTATTCTGTTTGTGCATACTTAGCATTAGACAAATTTACAGTGATGACTTAGCAAGAATGCAATAGTTGACAGAGCAAATTGTCAGTATTTGTTGCTAATGATGACCAGGGCACTAGTGGGACAGTCCAATGTGTGTGTTTTCCTGCTTGCTTGGGTCTTTTCCCACCACCACCAAATCATGCTATCCATCATGCTATCTCTGCTATCCATCTGGCTTTATTAAGCTGCAATACATTCTCAGTCTCCAGTCTGAGTCTCTATCCTACCCAACTTACCATTTTATGGGAGGAGAAGTCAAGCTGAGCAAATACTGCACTCCAAAGAAACCTCAAAGAGGAAGGGGGTTGGCACTCTTCAAGAGGGAGTCGCCTACATTTTCTTGGCTCATATTTCATACTATAAAATCTTTAGGAAATTGCTTAGGTAAGTTAATGCTGCCCCCAAGCAAATTTCAGGTCCCTAAACAGCTCTTTCTCACCAGCCCACCAGAGGTTTTGTTGCTCCTGGCAGCACTCCACAGGTCATATTTTTTAACTTAGATGAACTCAAACTCTTCCTCCCCTTCATTAATCACTCACAAAATTTTCTACATCTTTGGGGATTCTTTTTACACACTTTAGCTTTACTAGGTCTAAAGTCTAGACAGGAAATTATAAAATTGAGCCTCAATCACATGATCTAGAACATGTCATTGCTTGACATAGAAGCACTTATCTTTATTAGTCCTGTAATTCATAGAAACCGGGAGGCACTAGCCTTGGCAAATTCTTAAGTACACACCACTTTTGTTCATGTTAAAGATTTAGACAAATCTAGCAGGGCAGTCTTCCTCTATTGCTATGTCTCTTCCTCGAATCTAGATGGTTGAATTAAAAACCGAGAAACTGTACCTGTTAAAATAATTGAACTCTGCAGTATTTTAAAGGTCTTCTTTGTGTGTGTGTGAAAGAGAGAGAGTGAGTGAGTGAGAGAGAGAGAGAGTGATATCATTATCAGGATAGCTTCCTTAAGAAGTTGCATTTTGTTTGCTTATCATACAGCAAAGTTTTTCAGCTTCAGAGGAAGTCACAAATTAGCTTGCTTTTGTTTGGACATTAATCATCAAGAGAGCAGGAGGAAATTCATTTGCCAGTTGAATGCTCAGTCACAAGCACCTTGAACAATCTTGCCTTTGGAAAAAAAATGATGTTTTATCTCCTTCTAATTATGAAGCTGGTGCTTCATAATTCTAGCCCTTGTCTCTTTCTCTCCTAATTCCCCTCTTTGTCACCAGTATCCATGAATGACAGAGCAAACAAATTGTTTGTCAGAACACCTCTAGTGCTACACAAGCACATGGATGTCTAGTCATAGTGATAAAGGACTCACTCTTGCTTGAAAGCCAGTCGTATCCAATGATAGGGTTGGGTGCTCATTTCTGTTTACAACCAAAGAGCCAGCACTGTCTGCATGTGCAGGCGTTTCCATGGACCTGTGGCAGGTATGACTAGACACGGAATGCTGTTTACCTTCCTACCAAATTGGTACCTATTTATCTACTTGCAATTTCTTGCTTTCAAACTGCTAGGTTGACAGGAGCTGGGACAGAGATGGGTGCTCACTCCGTCGTGCAGCATTCTGGTCTACCAGTGATCAAGTTCAGCATTATAACCACTAAGCCACTGCAGTTAGTTGACAAAGTCTTATTTATATTGCCTCTGTATACAATGACAACACTTTAAACACAAACGTCTGTGTTTTCCTGACTGTTGTCATTTATAATATGCTGCTATATCATGTGTAGGATGCTTGAGATCTTGGATTTCAGGCTTGGATTTTTTTAAAAGCATAGTCCAAACTAGAAAGTTCAGTATTCAACAACATATCAACAAACTTGACCATATATAAGCATTGATTGCTGGTTGGCAGGATGGTGAACCTTTCCTGGTTTACTTAGAACCTGTCTTCATTTGTAGAAACTCCCACATTTTTGTCTGATTTTGCCAGGATTGATTTGATTTAAATATCTATGTCTGCATGCCACCAACCTAAGCACAAAAGTTTTTTTTGGCCACCAAGTGGATTATTTTAAACCACCAACTGGGGGTCATTTATTCTAGTACTTTGCGTTGATTTGGGATATGTGTCCATTGTGTTGGTGTTTATCTGGGTCAGTGATGGAGAACCTTTGCACTCCAGCTGTTCTGGGACTTCAATTACCAGAAGCCCATGTTACCAGAAAAATGGCTACTGGATACAGTTACAACTTCGGTTCGAGTCACTGGTGGAGCCCTTCTCCCAAGAACGAGGAAGCGTTTAATATAGGCAAAAATTAAAATTGGTTTATTGAAAAGGGGTTTAAGCGTCACTGGCCAGGTGTCGGGAAAAGCCCTAGACTCAACCTTTTTGCCTATTAAAGACCCTTAAGTGAGCAGCTCTTTTTGGTTCCGATGTCTTTGCGTGCAAATGTGCTGAGAGCGCTGGTGACATTTCCTATCAGGAGATTTTTATACCCTCCACCCAAGGGACCTCAACTAGTTCTACTGCTAGCTAACAAGTTTACAAAACAAGAGATTTACAATGGTGAACAAAAACCCGGCACCAGACTCTTTTGTTACATTAAAAGGTCAATCATACAGAGACAAAACAGGTCAATTACATAGAACAAAAGGTGATGGGTAGAGCAATTGCCCTGGAAATGACAGAGTTCATAGTTTAGCAAATGCAGGTTGTGACATCATTCAGGTGACATCCAATGGGCGCCAGGATTGTAATTTGGCACAAATCAGAAATCCAGATTTTGAATCCAGGTTGAGAATTGACCAATAACGAAGATGGGCATCCTTCAGACTCCCCTGAAGAGGAGCATTGCTTGAGGCTCTTGGCAATATTCCATTCCCACCCAACAATTAATCTATCCTGAGTCAGCCCAAGCACTATCTACAATTGAATACAGGAGGGGTCCCAAAAACAATGAGCATACCAGGTGCAAGAGTAAACAAAACAATACAACAGGTAAACAGAGGAATCAAGGTGGCTTGGGGCAAAATGTGAAGTGATGGCTTCCTGTGGCATTGAGCCTTCCTGGATGCTTGTAGTAGATAGGCTGAGGTGCAAGAAAAGATCCTGATTTGAGATACAAACAGAGCATGTTAAAATCAAATCTAAAATATTTTAGAGTCTTTTGGGGGGACATAATCTATACAGAGCAAAGGAAATATGCTATCTTGAATAGAACAGTTCCAGGTATTCGAAAACATTTTTATTAAGTTATCTGACATCCCAGGTATAACTGCCAATGAAATAATATTTATTAGGAGTAAAAGGGGCCAAGTCTGTTGTGTCAACCCTTGCAGTATATACCTTCAAGCGTGTGTGAATGGGTGCATGGTCAGAGTGGTGCTTGTGTACACATAAGCCTAATCAATTCTAAACATGTGTGGCAGAATAAAGTGAGTGAAATAAGTTTATTTGAGAGGAATAAAATGGAATAACTTTAATAAAAGGGGATAGAAAGATAGAAATAAAAGACTGGGGGGTGCATTTTCTGAAAATGGGGTTACAGTCCTTCCCCCATTCCTCTCATGTCCAGACACAGTCTGGCACATGATGACTGGTCTGGCCTGTTAATGTGGGCTGCCCTTTCTCCTGCAAGTGCAGGGCTGCACACAAAAGCTCCCAGCGCGTGCAGAAGAGAAAGAGAAATGAGGCTGGTTGCCACCTATATTGGTCTGTCCACATGTGTTTCAGTGGAGATCCTACTTTTGCACATTAATCCTGATAAGTTCAGCTTCCCAAGTAAAACCCGATGAAAGAAAAATACTGATACCAAATCCTTTCTCCCTTAGAGCCAGAGAGAGAGCTTTTCATTGCAGTTTGTTCTGTATCCAGGTCTTCATTACCTGTGGGGGGAGAGAGAGAACACACGCGTAGCACCCCCACCCCCATTCTTTTCCCAAAATGTTGGAATCTAAAGATACTTTATTAGCTAGTGGGGCTAATGACATCCCTCAGTCCACTAGATGTCCTAGCAAGCTGCAAAACATGGGGATATTGAAATTTCTTTGAATTTGTGCTATCCGTAGGATGAGAGAAATAATTCTAAGGTGCGAAGGATACACTTTCCATGGAAGCCACTCATACCAAAGTTTCATGAAATCCATACAAACATGACCTTTGCTGGCTTGCAATGTTAAAATAGAATACAGAGATCACCCTAATGCCTTCCTTTAAAGGACACTGGCAAAAGGAAAATGAAGAAAATGAGAACAAAATTTATAAACTAAGCTATTAAATAATGCAAACAACTCCCTTTATATATTTCACTAAGCCAATTATAAACCCACAGGAAGCTAATTTGGGGAGTATACACATTCAACACACACACCTTCTGAAGCATGCCCTGAATTTTCCTGTTATAGAGAAAATCAGGGCCATTTACTTAAAGCCTCAATGAGGCAAAAAAAAATTATATGCAGTCCATTATTCATAGACTGATTTTGTCTCATCAGCTGCCAAGGGCAATGTGAGACCATTAAAAATTCATTGCCACACCATGTTGTAGCTTCCATGGTCAAGGGACCTGGGTTCAAAATCTTAGCTGCAATCACAAATCTGATATTTCAAGTTCCAATTTAGGTTAATTACTGGGGTTCTCCTTATGCCCCTGGCAATGTTGCACAGAGTCAATCTTTTACAACAGCCAAAAGTAGATCATATGTGTTCTAACACTTATAACATGCAACCATGGTGTGTATGCATCTAGGTTTAAACCTTTCATTATAACAGCAATTCTCATTTTCCTTTAAACAACCAAACTTTCCAGGTGAAAAGTACCATGTACATGAAAATATTTCCAAACATAGGCAAGTATTGGCTTTTATAGACAACAATTATCCGTGCCTAAGCATCTCAGTGTTAGCGACCTATTTCCAATTATACAATAAGTAACATTTCTCCCTTCATTCAAACAAACTCTTAGCTAGTACTGCTTTCCAATCTGCTGCATGCCATGAACCTGGCCTTTAGACACTCTTTACTATTTTTACTGCAATACTGCTAGCACACCAGCTTTCCTCCTCAGAATGGTGAGGGGTGAGCTCCTGTTTTCCAAATTTAAAGGATCATGACTGTCTATTTGGAACCCCCAGAGCCCAATGTTGTTCTGCCCTAATGAAAGGGGTTGTTTGAAATCGCAGATTGTCTTTTGAGCAGAGATTCCTTTCCTGGATACCCCCACACTCTAACATGTCCCAATCTCTGAACCCTGAAAGGAATTGCAACACATGTGCCATCTTCCTTTGCCATTTTCCCCAGACAGATTTGATGGCACTTGCCATTGGACTTTTGCGCTATGTCTAGGATTTTATTTGGCTACACCAGAGGTCCGAAATTACAGAACACGTGAATGCCTTTTGAGGTGTCCAGGGGAACTCCCCGCCTCGCTGTTTAAGCTTAGACCAAATTGATGTTAACTCTTACACAAAAGGCATCTAGGTGTCCCAAACTGCAGTCACTTTCCCTGTTACTTTTTCTAGCAGGCAAATTCCTACTATGGAGTCTCTCCCCCCTTTCATTAAGGATTTAGGTAAGGTCTAGCAGTATTTTGAACGATTTTAATGTTCTGGACCCAAAAGAATCCAAAAACCTTTATTTACTCTTGGAACTTAGCAATTTATTTGTATGAATTAAGGGAGAACATTTATTTTTCCAATTTACACACCATTCGTGATTTTACATTTTGAAAGCCAATTTTGTGAATGCATATACACTTTCAATATAATTTTGGTTGCATACCGATTTTCTATGGAAAAGGGATATTCAATTAATCTATCCCAGTTGTCCTAACTTCTGCAAATCTTAATTCTAAAGAGATCTGCAATACATCATACCAAATTGCTGCTGTATGTTCCTAGTTCCCAATTCTATCCCAATTACTTGAGCTGATGCTATGGCTGTTTAATTTCTACAATTCCCATTTAAGAGAAATTGTCTATAAATAGTTTAGCCACTGCATTTGTAAACCCAAATTTAAGGGGTAGCAGGGCATTTTAATGCATTGTACTCAATTTTATGCCACTAATGGCTACTCGCCATGCTATGGGTTAAATTGCCAGCCCACTGTTCTTTGTTCTTTTTGAGGCAAGGTTTCTTCAAGTTTCAACACTAAACACAACCATACAAACACACAATTCTTTCATTTTCACAAGCATTCTAGGTGCACCTTTAGTCATTCCACAACCATTCAAAACCTCTCCTGCATTCATTCCTATTTGTCAAACTGCATCTTCCTTTACTCCACGTAGAAGGAATATGCTTTGGTCTCCCAAATTTCCTTTTCAGATTTTTGTAGGTCATTCAGTTACACACTTGGAAAAATCTCAGGTGGCTTCAGTTAGTGACCAACCTGGGCACAAATGCTCTTTATGTTGGTTTAAATTTATCACCAATACTCAATTTGTCCCAGGCTGCCTTCTCTTACTGGCAATCTCCTGGATATTTTTTAAAAAATGCATTTTAGCTTAGTTACCCTAATTATATTCTAATAAATTGATACACTACATTCATCCAATTTGGTTTACATTTCTTTTTACTTAGTCTTGTACATCTCTTAGAGGGATGAGAAGTTACTTTCCCTCTAGGCCTTTCAACATGGGTTAACTCTATAAGGGGGCATCTTTATTTGAGATGCATTTTAATCAAATATATGGGATATCTTATTAAAAGAATTAAACTTTATATGGGTCGCTGGGTGGAAATTTAATCCCAAATCCCGGACCTTGCCAATTGTTATGGCAAATTGCCTTCTATGCTTTTAATTTTTTTAAAGGGTTTTATTTGGCTTCACATGTGGTCACTTTCTATAAGGAGGTACCTTTTTACTTGGGGCTATCTTGTTTACTTGGGGCTATTTGTTTACTTGGGGCTACCTTGTTTTACTCGGGGCTATCTTATTTACTTGGGGCTATCTTGTTTACTTGGGGCTATCTTGTCCTTCCCCTTCCTCTTGCTTGACTGGCTGGCCTGTGTCCCAGTACCATTCCTGTTGCCACTGGGCCCTGAACCTGACCCTTCTCAAAGTTCTATTGCCTGGAGACACATGCCCAAGAGGTCTACAGGTGTGTCTTTCCATAGGGCCTTTTCCAACCCAGTGGCCCTGTTTCTTATAATTTTTGCATCTACCCCATGGAGATTTTGAATGCATGGTGGGCTGGGGGTTCCCTTGGGGGCCTGCCCTTGAATTAGGTTGCCAATTACCTCTGTGGGATGGCTGGAGCTGTGGCATAGGCTTCCAGCCACTGTTTGGAGGGGCACCCTGCGGCTGGTTGTACTCTTGAAGAGCTGCAACCAAACAATTTTGATCACCTGATCTTTGAACAGGTGATTGAAAGGGTGACTTGTTTTGAAGGGGCAACTTTCTTCCCTTCCCTCTATTTATAGACTGGGGGGTCTTTTCTTTCCTGGCCTGTTCCCCTTTGGACTTACTAAACACTGGGGATGGGCATTTGGGTTTTTCCTGCCTCCCTTTAAGGGTTTTTCCACCTATTGACTCTTCCCCAGACCTGTCAGCTTTACTTGACTCTGAGGAGAACTCCTTTTGGTCAGCTTTAATAGTTCTCCTTTCCGTTAAAGGGATACTATTAATTAACCTCCCAACTTCTTCCCTCATCATCTCCTTTAAGCCATTTATGGCTCTGCTTACCATCGCCTCAATGACCTCTGCCTCAATGCCAACAGGGGCAGATGCCATCAAGGAATGTTGGGCTTTGGCTGGATTGCCTTGGAGATCGGGGTTACTCTGGGAAGTTAAGGGGGGCGGAAGGCATTTTACCTCTTCCATCTCTATTTTGACTGATCCCTTGTCTAAATGGGGCAGAAGGCATTTTACCTCTTCCGTCTCTAAAGGGGCCTTGCTTTCCTTTACAAAGCACAAGTTCCCAACACAAGGGAATCTCTCTGGATCATCATGCATCCTCATGAAGAGGACTGCATAGGTGAGATCATCAGATCTCCCTAGGGTACTCTCACACCATCTAATTAGTGCCCTTATGTTCCCTACATTTAAGCTGCCCTCTGCGGGCCAGCTAGGTGCCAAAGACTTTTGGGTAGGCCAATCCTTTGAACACAGGAATTTTAGTCTACGCTTCGATAACCGGGATTTTGGACCTGTTAAGTCTTTCCAATTTCTTAGTATGTTCCATAAGGGCGTCCCCTTAAGGGTCACATATTTTGACTTTGTAGGAACACTCAGCTGTTCACCCATGACGTACTGAGATTTTAGTTGCTTTGATCAAAGGCTTTCGGATCACGAGTTACCCCTTTCACCTACAGGGAGCGTTCACCGTTAATTACAACAACATTTGGCTCAAAGTAATCGTCTCTTCTTGCCCTAACACAATTTTTCCAACCTCAAAGTAATCGTCTCTTCTTGGATGGCTACCCAATTGCCCTGCGAGTGACTTCCAGTGCGCTACTGGCCACGACACCCAGAATTTGTGCCTCCTCAAGGGAATCAACCTTTCTTGGTAGGCAGATCAATGGGGGGTTTTCGTAGCTCCGGGTGATGAGGCCGTGCTACTAATTGCAATTTTCCAATTCAAGTCCCTAACGCAATTTGGCTAATACGGGTGATGAATCCGTGCTTAGCTGTTCAATGGTTAGCCGTCCCAGCTGATGAGTTCTGGAATGGCTAAGCAAGGTTTTGGGTGATAAGTTCCACAAAAGTCCTTAACCTAATCTAGACAGAGTTAACAAGTTCATGTACCCGGTGCGTTGCGCAATATACATTACCTGATCCTGCAGCTTTTAATTTCTTGGCGTGATCAAATTGAAGAGTTCTGGGTGGCTCCCTTTGTGATTTCGTCCTTCTTGTGAAAAAAACGGTCACTTGGCAGGCACGAAATGCCAGTCGAATCCGAGTCACGGCACCAAAACTGTTACCAGAAAAATGGCTACTGGATACAGTTACAACTTCGGTTCGAGTCACTGGTGGAGCCCTTCTCCCAAGAACGAGGAAGCGTTTAATATAGGCAAAAATTAAAATTGGTTTATTGAAAAGGGGTTTAAGCGTCACTGGCCAGGTGTCGGGAAAAGCCCTAGACTCAACCTTTTTGCCTATTAAAGACCCTTAAGTGAGCAGCTCTTTTTGGTTCCGATGTCTTTGCGTGCAAATGTGCTGAGAGCGCTGGTGACATTTCCTATCAGGAGATTTTTATACCCTCCACCCAAGGGACCTCAACTAGTTCTACTGCTAGCTAACAAGTTTACAAAACTAGAGATTTACAATGGTGAACAAAAACCCGGCACCAGACTCTTTTGTTACATTAAAAGGTCAATCATACAGAGACAAAACAGGTCAATTACATAGAACAAAAGGTGATGGGTAGAGCAATTGCCCTGGAAATGACAGAGTTCATAGTTTAGCAAATGCAGGTTGTGACATCATTCAGGTGACATCCAATGGGCGCCAGGATTGTAATTTGGCACAAATCAGAAATCCAGATTTTGAATCCAGGTTGAGAATTGACCAATAACGAAGATGGGCATCCTTCAGACTCCCCTGAAGAGGAGCATTGCTTGAGGCTCTTGGCAATATTCCATTCCCACCCAACAATTAATCTATCCTGAGTCAGCCCAAGCACTATCTACAATTGAATACAGGAGGGGTCCCAAAAACAATGAGCATACCAGGTGCAAGAGTAAACAAAACAATACAACAGGTAAACAGAGGAATCAAGGTGGCTTGGGGCAAAATGTGAAGTGATGGCTTCCTGTGGCATTGAGCCTTCCTGGATGCTTGTAGTAGATAGGCTGAGGTGCAAGAAAAGATCCTGATTTGAGATACAAACAGAGCATGTTAAAATCAAATCTAAAATATTTTAGAGTCTTTTGGGGGGACATAATCTATACAGAGCAAAGGAAATATGCTATCTTGAATAGAACAGTTCCAGGTATTCGAAAACATTTTTATTAAGTTATCTGACATCCCAGGTATAACTGCCAATGAAATAATATTTATTAGGAGTAAAAGGGGCCAAGTCTGTTGTGTCAACCCTTGCAGTATATACCTTCAAGCGTGTGTGAATGGGTGCATGGTCAGAGTGGTGCTTGTGTACACATAAGCCTAATCAATTCTAAACATGTGTGGCAGAATAAAGTGAGTGAAATAAGTTTATTTGAGAGGAATAAAATGGAATAACTTTAATAAAAGGGGATAGAAAGATAGAAATAAAAGACTGGGGGGTGCATTTTCTGAAAATGGGGTTACACCCAGATCAGCACTCCTGCTGATCAGGGCTTCTGGAAATTGAAGTTCAAAACAGCTGGAGTGCCAAGGTTTGCCATCACTGATCTAGGGTTTCTTACTGCAGCAGCAGCAGAACAGATGGACTCCAGGTGATTCAGAGAGAGAGATACCAGCTGATCTGTGGCGCTGCCAAATAGCTGGGGCTGATCTCCACCCATCAGCTGGAGCTTATCTTTACTGATCGGTAGTTATGATCTGTGGGAGCAGTGGAGGCAAGCCACAGCTAATTGGTGGAAACATAAGGATGCACATTCCAACTCAAATACCATGTAACCTGAAATTGAGGGGTGCCCGCCCCAATTTCAACATGTGTAGCTGCACCCTTAGATTTTATTTATTTATTTATTTAAAATATTTTTATCCTGCCCTTCTGGCGTGAACGCCACCCAGAGCGGCAGACAAAATCAATAAGAATGCTCCCTATAACTAGGAGAGTAATCTTAGCACAATACAAAATATTAAAAACCCTTTACAAACAGCTAAAAGACCCTCCTATACACTCCCTAACCCCTTAAGAAAAAAATAAAAATAATAAAAAGAGACATATTTCTTTTAAAAATGATGTCACAGGAGGCAAGCGTAACACAGAAGGCAAATTTAGGTGGCTACCCTAGATGACTGGTTAGCCTCCTTCAGACAAGCTGAATGGGACATGAATGGGTAAGAAGTGACTCCCTTTCTATAGTAGCACATGTTAGATTATGTGCACATAGTACTCTCTGGAATCTTTAATGAAGGAAGGATTGTGGACATATTGGCAAAGTATAGAAATGTTACAACTACGCTCATTTCCCAGCTTCCTCTGATTGTATGAAATTTTGAACTCCAGAGCATTTCAAAGAACAATCACATTTACTTCCTTCTCCCTGACAGCATAATTTATCCTCGCTCCAATTCAAAAATAAGACAGCAGTGGCATTTCTGTTACTTATCCCGCTACAATACCTAGACCTTGTTTCTTACTGTTTTTATTTGTAGGAACTGGATGCAAACCTGGCTGCTTTCACCACTGCCTTTGAGGCAGCTACAGCTAAGAAAATCCACTGCCAGGAAGAAGTGAAAGGAAATACAAGACCATTGAGCAGGCCAACAGATTAGTGAAAGGTCTGGAGGTGAGGTCCAACAGGGCTGACTAATGAAGCAGCCTACAGAAAGCAGGTCTTTGTTATACACTAGTGATCTGACAATAACAGAGGCATTTAGCAAAGAACCTGATGAGCTGGAAAAAAATTATGTCATTATCATTCATTTTTCCCCATAAAGGAAACATGTTTTTGACCGTTACATTTTCTTACATTTTTGCCTTGCCACAGTATATTTAAACTGCCAGATTACCTACTAACTAACATGCCCAAGAACATTACAAAGAAGAGGAACAGCAACCTTGGACGATAACAATAGGCATGGTTTTTAAAGGTGAAGGTAAAGGTTTCCCTTGCTCGAAAGCCAGTTGTATCCAACTCTAGGGTTTTAGTGTTCAAGGAATGAAGAAGCAGACGAATGAAGTAGTGAAATTCAGCTCTTTATTAGTGGGGCTTGGACACAGTTTGGATGGGGCAAAACTTGGACTTATATACACCATAAACAGTAACAGTAACAATAATACAACAAGCCCATTGGCTAACAGAGTGTGCACATTTTCGATCCACTAATTTGCATAAGAATAGATACATGAGAAAAGATACATTCCGCTCCTGTCAGAAAACACAGTTAACATACAGAACATTCTTCCATCCTAGGTAAAAACAAAATCCTTTAACCAAGATGGCGGTCTAGTTTCCCTTCTGAGTCGGACGCTTGGCTGAGCCGGTTCAGGGGCTCGTAGGATGGGCGACCCAACTGGAGTGAGGGATTGACTAGAGTGGGAGGATTGTAAACCCGAATTAAAGCCCCGTTTGTCAGATGGAGGAGCAGGGGATCACTCAAAACCAAAATCTAATTCTGTGGATAAATAAGACAACTCAGGGTCCCTCCTGTGTGTACTAAGAGTGGAGGGCGACTCCAAACAAAATTAGTCATCATCAATAAAGGAATCCAGAGTGCTAGGCTGGGAGAGTGTAGGGGTACACATGGTCGGAGTAGGGGAGCATTCCACAATTTCCTCTTGAAATCGGTCCCTAGAACACACCACTGGGTCTATGTTAGCTTGCTGCTGACTATTACCTCTGCCCCCTGGGTTTAAACAGGTGGGGCCAACCCTAACGTTGAGTGTCTGTATTTGTCCTGTGGGTCTCAATTGATCCATGTGCCTCCTCCAGATCAGACCAGTGGCTGTTTTGATTCTGTAAGAAACAGGACCAGTCTGATTGATCACAAACCCAGGAACCCACGTAGGACCACCAGCTGCATAATTGCAGCAATGTACAGGGTCTCCCGGAGAAAAACCCTTCTGGTGTTGGATCGATATATTTGTGCCTTTGTCCTCCACCCTAGAGGGATCCAATCTGTCCATCAAGGATGACAGTTTCCTTCGCTGGAGTAATTCAGCAGGGGACAGCCCTGAGGCAAGGGGGGTGAGTCTATACGTGAAAAGAAACTGGCATAACTGGAGCTCCAAATCCCCTTTACCCATACACCGAAGCGCGTCTTTAGTTGGTGGCTGGGTGGAATGGGGTGGCAGTGATGTGCCTAATTGCATTCCTTTCCATGAAGGATTGGAATTCTGCAGATGTGAACGAGGACGCATTGTCGGACACCAGCACATCTAGAAGTCCAAATGCTGCGAACAGCCTTCTCAGGTGCATTATCGTGGTGGCTGAAGTGGTATTAGGTACTCTAATCACTTCCAGCCACTTAGAGAATGAGTCTACAACCAACAAATATAGGGCACCCCTAAATGGACCTGCAAAATCTATGTGCAGCCTAGACAACGGGCCCTGAGCAGAATCCCATTCCCGAGAGGGAAGGTGGAATTACTCTGGGCGAGAGGATTGACAGCTGGCACAAGTGCCGACTATTTGTTCTATGTCTTGGTCCAGTTGAGGCCACCAAAAGTAGCTACGGGCAAGGGCTTTGGAACATACAATTCCCGTATGACTTGTGTGAAATAAATGTAAAACCTTTTTCCTGAGAGTGACAGGAATGACCACCCACTGGCCCCATAGAAGGCAACCTTGTTCCACTGACTGTTCCAAACGCTTGCGGTGGAATGTTCTGTATTCCTTAGGTAGAGGAGAGACAGGCCAGCCTTTTTGCACCCAAGACATTACTTTAGTCAATGTTACATCCTTGGCTGTAGCTTTGGCTATATCTGAGGGGACGACCGGGGGCGAGTTGAATGCCTCAATTATGAGGACCTGATGGTCGCTTTTGATCTCGCAATCAGCTTCCCCGACCCCTGGCAGTGGAGAACGTGACAGGGCATCATTGTGGCTGATGTCCTTGCCGGGCCTATGCACCAAAGTAAAATCGTATGCATTTAGGAAAATTGTCCAACCAACATCCTTGGGGACAGAATTTGAGGAGTGGGCTTCCCGTTCACAAAGATTCCAAGGAGGGGCTTGAGGTCAATTATGATGGTAAAAGACCTTCCAGAAAGGTAATCGTGGAATTTCTTAGTGCCTGCCACGATTGCCAAATCCTCCCTGTCTGTCTGAGCGTAATTTTTCTTAGGCTTTGAGAGTGAACGGGAATAGAATGCTATGGGGGCTTCCCTCCCGTCACTTAGTATATGGCATAACACAGCTCCCACCCCCACAGGGGATGCATCACACACAAATACAACTTCTTTGTTAGGATCAAAATGAGTTAATACAGTATCCAAAGAAAGAAGCCTTTTGAGTTCTAGGAACGCTTTCTCCTGGCCAAACAGTATCTTTCTTAAGATGCCGATGTAATGGTTGGGCAACTGAGGCTTTGCGATGTAAAAAAGCGTGATAGAAGTTTAACAATCCTAGAAATTATTGCAATTCGGTTTTACATTTCAGCCTGGGTGCATTCCGCATGGCCATCACCTTGGAGTCAGAGGGCATGATACCTTGGGGTGTAATGCGGTACCCAAGGAACTCCACTTCCTGTGCCAAAAACACACATTTGTCTCTTCTGAGACATAGACCGGCCCTCTCGAAATGTGACAGTACTCGATCAAGCCTGGCCACTAGTTCGACGGTGTCCTTAGCGGTGATCAGGACATCGTCAAAATATGGCAGGACACGAGGCAACCCTTTCAAAATACGTTCTACAAGAGATTGAAATATTCCGGGGGCTGCATTCACCCTGAATTGTAGTCGAGTTATCTTAAATGCCCCCCTATGCATTACTATGGTCTGGGCTATGGCAGCAGCAGGAGACACAGTCAATTGTTGGTAAGCCTGGGCAAGGTCAAGTTTTGCGAAGCAATTTCCTCCATGCAAGGAGGCAAGAAGGTGGCTTACCACGGGCACAGGATATGTGTCCAGGCGAATAGCTTTATTGATGGTACACTTGTAGTCAGCGCATATCCTGACCTCCCCATTACTTTTCAAAGCAGTCACTATTGGTGTCTTCCACCCTGCGGAGTCCACCAGCACTAGGATGCCCTGCCCCACCAGTTTGTCCAGCTCGGCTTCTATCTTCTCCTTTAAAGCAAAGGGTAACCAGTGTGACTTCATCCGGATGGGCCGGGCAGTTGGGTCAAGCTCAAAGTCCACAGGGGGTCCTTTGTATAACCCTAAACCCTTTTTGAACACCTCAGGATGTGCAGCACAAATGTCCCGGATTGGGTCAGCGTCTATTGCGTGATTGCCAGAAAGCCGGATTCCCAGGGGCCTAAACCATTGGGTCCCAATAAGACAGTTAGTGCCCTGCTTAACTACAACCAATGGCAAGGAGGTGCGAATGTTTTTGAATTTGACCAAGAAATTACCCACACCCAGGACTGGAATCTGGCAACTTTGCACATCCTGGAGGGAAGTTTTAAAGGATTTAAGCTTGGCCCGAGAGGCAGGGGGAATTCTCAAAAACTCCCGCTGTGGGATTATGGAAAAGGTAGTACCTGAATCCACCTCCATCTTGAAGGGGACGTCCTGCAGGCTGAGGTCTGCAAAGAAACGCTCGCTGACGATGCCCACTTGGCACCGCTCAGGCTCGGGTGACACTTTGGCAATGGACGTGCTGTGGTGATGACTCTTCTTGGGCACAGGCGCTGGAGTTCTTTGCTTTCACTGTCGGCATACCTTAGCAATGTGCCCTCTTTGCCCACAGTTGTGGCATTCTGCGGTGCGGAAGGGGCACTTCTTGCGGTCGTGCCAGGCTCTGCAGCCATCACACTTGCAAAGGAATTTCTTCTCCCAATTGTCACGGTGCTCTCGGTGCTTTTGTCAGACTGCTCGGACTTTTCCCTCTGCGTCGCTGGACTCTGATGAAGAGATGGAACCAGGAGATGCTGAAGGGGATGAAGGTGAACTTTGCTGAGTTTGCACAGCTGAGTTGGTGGCACTGGTGGTGGAGTGGCGATGCCAGAAAAGCTTTATCCCGGACCATGCGGCCTCAGACGCTACTGCCTCTTCTAGGACATCCATGAAGGTTAGCGTCTTTCTGATCATAAGGCGACATTGAGCATCTTCATCCCTCATGCTGGCCAGCAGACAGTCCCGGAGTGCTTCTTCAATGTTGTCCCACTTGCATGGGGCGGCAGCAATGCGCAGCGGGGCGGCGTAGTCTGCAATGGATTCACCAGGTCGCTGCTCTCTTCTGTGGAAGGTCACCCTGGTCGGGAAGATCGAGACCTCTGGCTGCAGGTGCCTCCTCAGTGCGGACATGATTTCTGCGAGCAGCACCACATCCACGTCCCTTGGGAGAACGAGGTGGGTTGCCAGCTCAAGCGTCTCAGACCTGCACTGAGTGAGGAAGCAGGCGCGCTTCTGATCTTCGTCGGTGATCTTCTGCGAGGCCATTGCATGGCGGAACCGGCGTTCGTAAGTTGCCCATTTCTCTGGATGTGCTGGGTCGAATGGGCCGATGTTGTTGCCGTGTGGGGACGCCATCCCACATTCATCGCCAGTTTAGTGTTCAAGGAATGAAGAAGCAGACTAATGAAGTAGTGAAATTCAGCTCTTTATTAGTGGGGTTTGAACACAGTTTGGTTGGGGCAAAACCTGAACTTATATACACTATAAACAGTAACAGTAACAATAATACAATATGCCCATTGGCTAACAGTGTGCACATTTTTTGATCCACTTATTTGCATAAGAATAGATACATGAGAAAAGATACATTCCACTCCTGTCAGAAAACACAGTTAACATACAAAACGGTTTCAAAGCTGAAGAGCCAGCATTGTCTGCTTCTGCAGACGTTTCCATGGTCATGTGGCAGGCATGACTGGACACTGAAGCGCATGGAATGCTGTTACCTTCCCACCGAAGTGGTCCCTATTTATCTACTTTACAATTTCTTGCTTTCGAACTGCTAGTTTGGCAGGAGCTGGGACAAAGACGGGAGCTCATTCCGTCCTGCAGTACTCTGGAATTGAACTGTTGACCTTCTGCCTCTCAGTCAGCGTTTTAGCCACTTGAGCCACTGAAGTCCCAGGAATGGTTTTTAAGGCACTGGAAATCTGAGATGCTGCAAAACAACATTTGAATGTTTCTTAAACTAGTTTAAAGGATTACAGAAGGTACCATATGAGTTGCAGTTCAGTATATGCTAATTCTAAATTATTTTTCCCAAGTTTGCAATGCCTATATTGTGGACAAATAGATAATATTAATAACAACAGATGTAGTAGTGATTATGATGAGAATATTCTAAAACAGTGATACAGTGTGTTGTGTATGTAACTTTAATAGTGCTTAAAACAGTTTGTAATTATTATTGCGGGATCGGGGTGATCCTCCATTTTGTCTTCTTCATGGTACTAAGTTATCGCAGGACTTGCTTTCCAGCCCTTTCTAATGAGACATGCGAAGTCTCCCCAGTCTCTGGTCACCCCACGATCACCCCACTTCTCTCCCAACTAATCCTACTACTTCCCGCCTGAATGTATCCATTGTATAGTGTAAAGCGCTGCTGTGCCATTGCTGTTCATGTTTGGTTTGCTTACAATAAAGTTGTGTTTGGCCCCTGTTGTCCGGGCTGCTTCTCTTCAATTCCCAAACATCAAACAGTGGTACTTCGCTTAAAGAGCATAATACATTCCATGGGATTGCTCTTTAGGCGAGTTTGCTCTTTAAGAGAAACACCATTGTAAGTGACCAATTGTGACTTCTGGCAGGGGAGATTGTGAACCCCAATTTAGTTGTTAAGCGAGTTTTTGGTTGGTTTTAGTTGTTAAGTGAAGCGACCGTTCAGAGAAAATTCTGCTCTTTAAGCGAGTTAGTCTCTAAGTGAGGCACTCTTTATGTGAGGTTTTACTGTATTTTTGAAACACAGAGAGAGAGAGTCAATTGGCATTCCCAGTGGCTGACGGATGGGAACTAAAAAAATTCTAGATACGGTACTGGGAAACTCAACTTCTCTCCTCTGTCTCTTGTTTTCCCTGCCTGATCTTTCTTTTTCCATGCTGACTCCCCTCCACCGCCAGGTATGGCTAAAAGTTAGAAAGAGACAGAAACATGTCTCTCTCTCTCTCCACTGTTGCTTAGGTAAAGGTTCCGCTTGCTCGAAAGCCAGTCATATCCGACTCTAGGGTTCAGTGCTCATCTCTGTTCCAAAGCCGAAGAGCCAGCGCTGTCTGCTTCTGCAGATATTTCCATGGTCATGTGGCAGGCATGATTAGACACTGGAGTGCATGGAAAGCTGTTTACCTTCCCACTGAAGTGATGCCTGTTTATCTACTTGCAATTTCTTGCTTTCGAACTGCTAGGTTGGCAGGAACTGGGACAAAGATAGGAGCTCATTCTGTCCTGCAGTATTCAGGAATTGAACTGCTGACCTCCTGCCTTCCAGTCAGCGTTTTAGTCACGAGCCACTGCAGTCCTTAGGTGGTCACTAATAATTTGGATTACTATATATCAAAATAGTGCTAGCCAATTCTGTAAGAACTGAGACAAAGGAAAAGGAAGGGAGGGGTGGAAGGGCAGGCTTGTTGAAACTGGTTAAACAAGCCTACCCTTCCATTCCTTCTCTTCCCTTCCCTTTGCTTTGGTTCTTGCACAACTAGCTAGCGCTATTCTGATCTATTAATTCAATGCAATAGCTTTATTCATTCCAAGAAAAACATTTAAAACTTGCAGGGACACTCAGGGGAAGATCAAGTCATTTAACATTATGCCCAATTGCCTACATCACCACACCACAATCCATAAACACGCCCTCCCATCATTTTAAACATTGTAACAACTCTCGGTATGACAAAAAGTCTGATCAAACTCTTCTGGCTTGAAAAAAGTAGAAACTCTCAACAGCATAGGAAAAAACTGCTTTGGGAGAAAAAAATCCATGGCTGTGCTGACCTACCCGAGTGGGCATGGTCACCGCATGGCAGCACTACACAGAGAGTCTATTTGAGAAGAGTCCAGATATCAAAGTCCAAAAAGCAAACCGAGGTCTGGTTACTGGTAGTCCAAGCAAGCGTCTAATCCAAAGGTGAATCCAGTGAAAATTGATGCTGTCTGCTCTTTTGTGTGGCTAAAAAAAATATTCTGCAGCACTAGAAAGATAAATGTCCACCTACTATTATCTAGAAAGAGATTGTGGTGACTTAGTGGTTAAGACACTGAACTTGATAACTGGAAGGTTGACATGTCAGTAGTTTTAGGACCAAGTGCTGCAGGATGGAGTGAGCTCCTGTCTCTGTTCCAGCTCCTGTCAACCTAGCAGTTCGAAAGCAAGAAATTGCAAGTCAATAAATGGGTACCACTTTGTTGTGATGGTAAACAGCATTCCATGCACTCCGGTATCTAGTCATGCCTGCCATATGTCCACAGAAACATCTGTGGTGCTGGCTTTTTGGATATAAACAGAAATGAGCACCCAATCCTATCACTGAATATAACTGGCTTTCAAGCAAGGGTGACCTTTACCTTTACCTTATTATTATCTAATGTACTGACAATATCAGCAATCTTTTTAACATTTGAGCATGTGGCAGATAGATAGCAACTTTGTATAAGTAACCTTTTTGGAGATTTGGGTGCTCTTTATTTAAATTCATGGATTTTGTTTGTTTCTTTATTATTATTGTAACCTTTTCCTTACTGTGTATGTTTTCTAAAAATTTCTGCACCTAGCTCCAAGTGTGTAGGAAAATATGATTAGAAGAAAGGTTTAGTGTAAGAAAAAAACACACATACTACTACTGTTTGCACATTTTTGCGGTCATGTGGCAAGCATGACGAGATGCAGAAGAGCACAGAGTGCTGTTACCTTTCCTGCCAAAGCAGTACTGTACCTATTTAACTACTTGCAATTTCTTGCTTTTGAACGGCAAGGTTGGTAGGATCTGGGACAGAGATAGGAGCTCACTCTGTTGCACATTATTCGGGTCTTGAACTGCTGAACCACCAGCCTTCCCGTCATCAAGTTCAGTATCTTAACCACTAAGCCACCATGCTCCTTGTTACTATGTGGCAACCCATATATCTTAGATCAGAAGGGTAAGGTTGTGTATGTGTGTGGCCTTGATGCACCTGACTGCATGTAATTCAGGGCTGTGGCCGGCATGTGCAATCTTTATTCACTCTTGAATGCTTCCAATTGAAGCAACCAGGGCTCTTTTAAATGTTCAGTAAAAATGCAGGAAAATAACTATGCTTTTGTGCATACTATTAAGCCTAAACAATGTCTATTAATCTAAGTGCCTTCCTTGCCTTGAAAAAATGAATATACTCACTGAACAAAATGCCTTCATGCTGTTGTTGACGCTGCTGCGTTTCTTCCCACCGCCCTAGACTACAGACAGACATGAGTGGTGATGCATTGTGAAGGGAATGAGTCACTGCAACTAGTCATTTTTAAGTTAACCTTTATTATTTTAGGTCCCCATTCCAATGACTGAAGGTCTTGATCCGATCTCATTGCTGACGGATGAGGCAACAATCACTAAATGGAACAATGAAGGCTTGCCTGGTGATACCCTGTCCACACAAAATGCCACTGTTCTTACAAACTGTTAACGCTGGTCTCTATTGATTGACCCCCAGCACCAGGGGATCAAATGGATCAAAAGCAGATATGGCTCAGATTTGAAAGTTATCCATCTGAGTCAGAAAGGGAAAGTGCTCATTGGGAGCTACGGCTGTTAAGAGGAATAAAAACATTCTGGGTAAATGAAGTCATACATAGTAGCTTGTTTTATTCGAGGCTTGTTGCTTTCTTTGCATTCAAGGAGAATAATGAGTTTGTATCAACAGACTCCCAATAAATCCCCAAACATTTCAGTATCATGCCCCCCTTTAATTATCTTTGAGAAATCCTCACACCTCCCTCCTTGCGTCTTTTTTGCCATCATCCAACCCTCTTTTAACAAAAAAGCATTCTCAACTTATAATTGAATATTTAAAATAAACACAAAACCCTAAGAATTATTTAAAATTCAGACTAAGCACAACTTTCTTAAGAAACATTATATGTTAGAAACCATGTCACACACATTTTAGTTGATTTATTTTCCTGTATAAAATTTCCAACCTCCCCCCGCATAACGAAGAATTTCTTTGTAGTCCCTGTGGCGTGTGCACGCACACACACCTTTGGACATGTTCTTTCTTGCTTCTCTGGTCTATTTCTCTTCCTAGTTCTATCGGTTTCCTTTGCTTGACCCTCTCCTTAGTAGACACATGCTAATGGAATGTTATATGCACAGTGGTGGGCATCAGCAGGTGTGCACCAGTTTGCCAGAACTTGTAGCAGAAATTCTGGCTGGCCCCGTCCATCCAAGTTTTGAAATAAAGTAGTCCTAATTTGGGTGCAACACAGGGTTTTTCTCCTGGCCACATCCATCATAACACACCCACAGTGTGATAGTAAACTTTTTTGGAGCCCACCACTGTATATGCATTATTCCATCTTATGCAATTTCTACTTCGCACATTTTTATATCTATTGTCATAGCTACGGTTGTTTATCCCCAGTTGATAAAGTTAGTTTAGATTTCTCCATGCATAAGGCATTTGCTAACTCAACAAATGTCAGCTTCACATCAGAGATCATTCTACTCTGATGACCTATCTTTTCCCATCAAGTGTAGCAGTCAGCAAACTTGGCTCTCCAGATGTTCTTGGACTTCAATTCCCAGAAGCCCTGACTTGGGCTTCTTGTAATTGAAGTCCAAGAACACCTGGAGAGCCAAATTTGTTGACCCTCTGAAGTGGAATAGGGTATCTTATATAGTGTCTCGGGAATACCAGTGGCTGCTTTTCTCTTTCTGCCTACCTCCTTGAGGAACAGAGTTGTTGAGTCTGTCCAAGATACCTCATGGGATGCATTACTGACAGACTGTAGTGCTGAGCTTGTTTGTAAGGATTTTGGAGATTCCTCTATCTCTACAAGGTGTGCTCAGTTGCAACAGATTGTTTGTTTTCAGATGACAACCAAACAAGATCAAAGGGACTCTATCCATTCCAGCAGTGCCGATTTATCCTTAAAGCCTTTTACCAAAATCACATGTTTGATGGACTGCTTGTTTAAGATTTTACTTCTGGTGAGCATTGCAGTTAGCGTCTTGAGCGCATGTGTGTTCTTCTTCCATGTCTGAGGGACCGTGAACTGGTGGCAGTGGCCCCAGCCACTCAGCAGTCTGAGGTGCCGTGATCCAGCCCCCAGCTTAAAAAGGTTGAGGACCTCTACACTAACGAGTTTTCTGTATCTAATGATACAGAACTAACTATAGTATCTGATTTGACCTCTAGATGTCTTCACAGCTATTTATAGCAACTGGAGCTCATGTTTAGTGCAGGGAAAGTTAGCATTACAGTGAGATATAAATTCTTAGTCAGGGTCAGGAGGCATAAAAAAGGAAACAAAGCCCTCCCTTTTAGATTGATTAAACCACAACTTTCTTGTCAAGATAGCACAAGCACATCCCAGCAAAATGTAAGCCTTTTACAGTCTCATCGAGTTAGAGAAGAGATATAAGCATGAACTGTACTCAATCTTCTGCTGTAATCAGTGAGAACATAAAAGCACTACAGTATTCCTGAATACACTCTCGTGAAAATTATCAACTTCTATTAAGTTACAGTAAAACCCCTACTTGTGTAAAAAGTCAGTTCCATAGGCTTTTGCTTAAATCTTTTTTTTATGTAACTCGAAGCAAACCCATAGGAAAAATGAATTTTTATATAACTCGAAGCAAACCCATAGGAAATTGTGTTACGTAATTTGGGACATTTACGTAAATCGGGACATGGTTTTAGCACAAAATCATTATGTAAGTCGAATTTTATGTAATTCGAGGCATATGTAAGTCAGAGTTTTACTGTACTTGCAAAACCAGCAGCATTACTTGTAGCTGTTTTAATTTCTCATAAGCATACAGAAGAACTTGTTTAACTTCTGGTGAGCAATTGCCAAACAAAGTACAGCGGAACCTCATACAACAATCACCCCGTATAGCAATAAAATTGTATAACAATTAGGTTTTGGGGGGAATGGCGTCCCACATAACAATTTTCCCTATGGAAAAAAAAGTACAACAATTTTTCAATGGGAAAAACCACTTAGCGAAAAAAATAATTGTACGATGCATCCCATAGGGAAAATCACTATATGATGCAAGCATCGTATAGCAATTGTTTTGTACAACAGCAAGCCCTGTTGAACGGATTGAAATTGTTGTATGAGGTACCACTGTAATCTAATTTGCAAGCCCCAGGCTTTAGAGGCGCTCAAGGGAATATAATCAGAAAGGTTCTAACATCTAAAATGAATCTTTGATTTTGGACAATATTGAAATGTTATTTACCATGTTTTTAACTTTTCCACATATATTCAAGTTGGAGATAAGGAGTCTAAATTTCACCACAAATCCTGGCTCTTGCTCCATACCAAGATCTTAAATCCTCACTATAAGCCAGAAATTCAGGCCTTGGCCACTTTAATTAATTTTACTGTTACATGAGATGGCTTAGATCAGTTTCCCATTCTTTGGTTCTTGGACTTCAATTCCCAGAAGACTAAGACAGTTCCCCAAAGCAATGATCAGCCAATGTACTGACTGAGGCTTCTGGGAATTGAAGTCTACCAGTGTTCCACAGAACATAGTTTGGGGAACCATCTTTGGAAAGACCGGACTTGGAACACTTGCAACTTTTTGTATGTGAAATTGTAAATCTATGCCATTGTTTATATACAAATACCTAACTACTCAAACATAAATGTGTTTATTTTTATTCACTTTTACTTTATAACATAATTTTTCTGTTTCTATCATTTGCTTTCTTTGTCCACACTTGAAACATTCCTTTGACTTCTGGTTTTTTTAAAAAAATTGTTTATTCTGTTTAATCAGATGTACATAATGACAGCAGTCAGGGAAGTAATTATACTAAATTGTAACACGTAGATCTGAATGTTCAGCTCACATTTATTGGTGTGGATGGCAATTCTACCTGATATTTAGCTAATTTTGTCTTGTCTTAAATCTGCTTAATAAGATTAAGAATAAAGTTCACAGAACACATTCACATCTTTTTTGGTATTAATCCATTGATTAATTACAACACCCTAAAAATGAGAGCTATAACAAAATCCTGGGAGAATCAGCAAGTTTTGAAGTTCAGTGATGCATACTTCCTATATCAATGGTGCTTGCATTATACGTTTGCAATCTTAGCATTTTCATTTCAGTCTGAACTCACAATGCAGCAAAATTATTTTAAAATTGAGTTGAAAATGCTTGAAGATGAATTACTGACACGCCTTTCAACTGCACCGAGTAATTTCCTTGGGGATACCCTTCTGGTTGAAAGGCTAGAAACAACAAAACAGCAGCAGAAATTGAAATAAGGTAAAATGATAAATATGAAGAAATGGCAGTTTAAAGTAACAATGATCACATAATAATGCAAGAGTAGCTCCTTTCGCTCAGTCTAAAACAAAGACAGTTTTCTTTGGTCATCACCACACCAATTCTTTCTCCACTTATTCCTTTCTGTAAGTCTTAGTAGTCTCTTGAATTGGTAGTCTCTTGAATAATTTTTTGAATAAATAGTCTCTTGAATAAATATTTATTATGGCATGTACAGATAGCACATATAATGCTGTGGTTAATGTGGAAAGACTAGACCTGAAAGATTTCAGTCTAATTGATAGCCATTGTATATAAAAGAATGGACTTTAGTTAAGGTTTCCCTTGCTCGAAAGCCAGTCGTATCTGACTCTAGGGTGCAGTGCTCATCTCTGTTTCAAAGCCGAAGAGCCAGCACTGTCTGCTTCTGCAGACGTTTCCGTGGTCATGTGGCAGGCATGACTAGACACCGGAGCGCACGGAATGCTGTTACCTTCCCACCGAAGTGGTCCCTATTTATCTACTTGCAATTTCTTGCTTTCGAACTGCTAGGTTGGCAGGAGGGACTTTAGTTAGAGAGAAATATTTTCATCCACTAAAAACAAAACCCATAAAACAAAGGGCACTTGAAATAGGATGTGTTTTGGGCTCCTTCTGTTATTTTCTTTATATTGCATGTATAACTTGCAGTTAAAAATTAAGTAAAGTTTTAAAAAAAACTTTATGTGCTCTGAATTATTTCTCAGGTGCTGAATCTTTTTTCAGGCTGAGGCCATACATCCAGTCTGGCCAGGTTATCCTGCTATGGTAATGAAGTAAACCATACTCCCAGCGACTCAACACCGATCAGCAGGTGGCGGTTAACTAACCCGACAGCCCTAAGGGATAACAGCCTTGGGGGGCGAAGTCCACACAGAAGGGTGATGGCCCCTAAGTGGATTAAATCTCACTTTGATCTATTTTGATGAAGAGCAGCAGCTTCATTAATACTGGCCTAGGACCAATGAGGACTTTGTGTACCCAAAGAGCTCAGTCACGACCAGAAAGTGACTCATGGAATTGGATCAGTGGTATGGGTATCACACTGTGATGTGGAAGGCAAATGGAAGACTACTTCATTGTTCCCAGGACAATCTTCATGGCTGATTACCATGATGATAGCCAATATTCAGAATTGGATATGGCACTTGGAGAAGCGGCCATACATCACTCACAAGTTTTACATTTACAGTTTCAAGTTTGGCATTGTAAGTAAAAATCACGATAAGAAAAATACACTTCTCATGAAATGCAGGCAAAACAGACTGGCTCAAATGCCTCACTTTGAACTGAACTTTCAGTACTAACAGCAATAATATACAATGCCAGCCAGGCTTTGCAGCTATAGCAGAATGAGATCTGCAAATCAACATAAATGAAATAAATGTCTCTTTCCATTACCATACCTTGAAATTGACTTCTACAGCACATCAGTGGTTATTTGAGGCCGCCAGGATGCAAAAAGTGACCTGCTTAGAACATACCTGTCAAGCGTGGCTCCAGAAAATACGGGACCTGCACAGAACCCTTCTGTGCAGAACCCTTCTGCGCATGCGCAGAAGGTTCTGCGCATGTGAACAAAGGTTCTGTCCATACATGCATGCGCAGTAACTACTTTCCCCGCCAGCCAAATTACGGGACGGCAGTGGGAAAGTAGAGTTAGCAGCGCAGAAATACGGGAAATCCCAGCCAATCCGGGATACTTGACAGGTATGTCTTAGAAATCACTGTGCTATAAAAAGTTAATAGCCATTTTAAATTGTTTCTCTTACATTCATAAAGTTCTCCAATATCAACAAAAAGATTGGCATGGAGTGTGTTGTACCTGGAAGTGTTCCAGGAAGAGGCAGGTTCTTCTTATTGATCCCCCATGTGGCGAAAGCTTTTGCAAGAGCTACCCATTCAGAACATATCAGTCTTTGTTGCCTGATTCCAAGGAAGTGGTCAAGACTGATGAAAGTTGCTTCGGCTCAATTACAATCTGGATGAGGGGAAACAAGTTGAGGGTAAACAGATGAACTTTTGTTCATGGGAAGCCTAGCCTAGATGCATTTTTTAAATGGAGATACTCTCTACACAAATATTTTGTTCACAACTTAAAGATGCTCCAGGATTTAAAGTGTTTTGGAGGCCTCCAGGTATTGATGCTGCTAATGAGTCAATTCAAACAACTCTGTCCATTGTGCTAACTTGACCATTCCTGAGTCAGGTTGGTCTCATCAGGGCTTGATTACATCACAGTTATTTACCGTGTACTCTGTGTGAAGCTACTGTTGAAGAGCATGCAGAAGCTTCAAATAATGGAAAATACAGAGCTCTACTGCCAGTCAGTATTTGTGGTTGACCCCCACCTCAGAAAGATCTGTACTGGTTGCCAATAGGGATTGGACATTTGGGGTGGGTGAGTGGATTCCTAGTCCCACAATTCAGTGGGAACCCCTAAAGTCAAATACATGGGATTGGGATATCTCTTTTCTCTGGTGTTTCATCTCTAGTTGCCAGTTTTCCTTGTTAAAGCTCTAAACAACTTAGAAGCTGTCCATCTGAGTAAATCTTGTCTGACAATGAACCTCCTCAGTTTAGAAGAAAAAGTCCCATTTGAATATGCTTACTCTTAATTTCAGAGGTCCACTTGTCAGGAACACAGAAAACATTTTCCTGTGTTCCTCTAAAAAGTCTGGAGGCCCCTCCCTTTGAACATGAGACTAGTCTGTTCAGGAAGGTGTCGACACATCTTTTTAACTGGGTTTTTAGCGTTATCTTGAATTTTAATGCTACTTTTGTTGTTGAGCAAATTCCTCAGTGGTGTCCATGTCACAGCCAATATCCAATGACTAGAGATCTGAATCTTGCATACCTTCAGAAAGAAAAGGAGAAAAAACACTTGCATTCCAAGGAATCTTATATGAAATTTCATGGGGTTTCTGAGGAGTTTTATGGGGTTTTTTCCCTGAAGAAAATATTATTATAATTCATAAGTAGAATAAGATCTTTATTGTACAGGATTCACCCAAAAAGGAATAAGCAAGACAAATGATTACAGTTCACATGCAGAATGACATCTTTCCTGCTCGCAATTCACCAGAAAGCATGTTTGTCCTCCTCTGGTTATCCCTTTCCCAAACCTTATGAGGAGGGGGAAGGGAGCTGACAGTGGGCAGTGAAATAAATGGGTAAGGGTTCCGCTGCTGGCATCATCATCTCCCACATCTCCAATGTATTTATTTCAAAAGCTGTTGGATTGGGGCCGTGAAGCGGCCCTTTGGGTCCCGGAGGAGACTGGTCAAGGAACGACACGAGGCAAGATGGAGCGAAGACCAGTGGTTTATTGAGGGAAAATCATCAGTATATATTATGTTCAAGGCTGCGTATGGTAGAATCGTCATCTGACAGAAAATCACATCACCCATTTACCTGGGTTAATTGAGAACCTCTCTTGGGGAAGTTAATTAACTAAGGCAAACACTGACAGGGGAAAACCATTGTTCCTGGCTTGCTCAAGAGCAAACATGGCCACTATTTGCATTAAGGATTAGGCTTAACTGCGAGTGAGTAATTGCCTAATACGTAACGGAGTTTAGTGATTCGCTTCCCTCAGCAGAATCGCCGGTCAGGTCAGGTGTGGGTGAATCAACCCTATGATTATTAATCCGCTCCCCAATTTCCATACTGGCAAGGGCCAGGGGCCAGGAGTTTTCTCGACTGGTTTAACCTCTGCCAGGGGCCGTATATGCCAATTGTGCTCGCGGAATCCATAAAAAGCAGGGTTGAGGGGCATGTTGTATCTGGAAGGCAGTATCTGGAGATACAGAAGATGGGAGAGGTTGCAGGCCTGAGTTACATCCCCACCATTGCAAAGAGAGATGCTGCTTGTTTCATCTGTTTGTTATGGTGGAGGGTTGGCATAAGTTGTAATGTGCCTTCTGATAGCCCCACCATGATGGGAGTTGACATCATGTGTGGTGGCCTTCTGAGAGAAATATAGTCTCCTTTCTATCAAAAGTCATGGACCATTCTATTTAAATTGTTTTAGAAAGATTCTGGACTATTTTTAATAGGTGGTGGTAGTGGTGGTGGTGGTGGGGGCGATCAAGTCAATTCTGACTTAATGATGATTCTTTTCAGGATTTTCCAGGTAGAGAATATTCATGAGTGGTTTGCCATTCCCTTCTTCCCAGTGTGCCCTGGGACTGTGCCGCTTGCCTATGACTACACAGGCTGACTCTACTCCTAGGAAGCACTGTGAGGAATTGAGGAACTCAGCCATATCTAAACCACTGAGCTATCTAGCCAGCCCTAGATTGATTTAACAATTCTACTCTAATTGTGGCTAGCAACTTGATTTGAGCCAATGCCTCTGTATTTTAGATGGCTTCTCAATCTTTCTGCACTCTATTTTAACATGCATAGTAGATCTGAGCCTGGTTCTTTATCCTTGCTCGTCATCTTATGTGATCCCGAGGCAAATGGATCCAGTCAATTTACTGCTTATTTTACATATTTGGACCAGAGGCTTTGCTAATGCTGGTGGATTTTGAAGACTACACTGTAATCCTTCCCACTCTATTATTTGTTTCTGAATATAAATCAGACATGTGCATGTTAAGGCAAGGGGGAACAGATGGTACTTCTGTTACATGAAGAAACAAGGGTGAAAAAGCAGCAAAGTTAGAAGGCGGGGAGAGTTTTTTTAAAATAAAAAAAAATCTACTTGCCTTCTTAGATTTCCCAGATCCATTGTGTGGCCCTCCTGTTACACAAAAGCTGTGACTCTCTGTGTTGCCGTAAAGACATGTTGGAAGCTGAAGAGAAAGGCATTAGCCTTCAGCCCTTTTGTGAATTTCAGAAAGCTTCCTTCCTATTGCAACAAAAAAAACAAAAAACCCAGTGGATGGCATTAAAAAATCACAATAGAAGCATAGTACTGTACATTAGCTGACACCCAACCCCACTCCAGCCCCGGCCTCTCTTTCTCAGATGGAATTAGTTTCAGTCATGCTAATGGCATGGGCACTATCTTTTTTGAAAGAAAATAATAATAATTTTAACACACCTATCTTTCTTCTTAGAACAACAAATATGTCTCAAGGGAGTCCCTTTATAGTGAAGAGAAAACCAAAAAGTTTTTTACCAAAATGCTTTCAGCTGCACTCAGATATTCAATGTTTACTGGTGACTAAATATTTCCTATTATGCCTCTTTATTTTCCAGCCCAGATTTCTTTTACTCCTGTGACATTTTGCAGAAAACTCTGGTATTAAGAAACGGCATTTGCCTTACTCGTGTGCCTAGCATACTGCTGACCACCGAAAGCAGAAAAGATGTGTTTTATATTTGATGTTAAGTCCAAGAGGAAAACAACAATATTTTGGAAGGGTCTAGTGTTGCTGGAAGCTCCTTCAAAAAAGAAAAAAAAAACACAAACAAATCTTTGCAAAAAGCTCCATTAGCTGAGAATGACCATCTAAAGAAATGGCCCAATTAACTAGGACTCTTTCTTGAAACTGTTTGTATAAGACCACAATGTGATCTGAAGGACTCAGCACAAAATGAGTAGCACAGTACCACTCCTCAAACCACAAATCCATCTCTCAGGTTCAGTTTCTAGGCAGATGTGGGTGTATTATAAGGGTATGAGTCTGACGTCAACTTTTCCCTTCCTTATATTTTGGACCTGTAAAGAAAGTTCAACGCCAGCACAAGAAACACCTCATTTTAGCAGAGATATGGGATTTGACAGCTAGCAAAAAGAAAAGAAAAAGAAATGATTCTTCAAAGGTCCTGTGGTTGGTTGGGCACCCTAAAGTTATAAGCAGTATTGTTTGAAAAGATGTTATATTCATATTTTGTTTGTTTAAGTTTAAGATGTAATTGTTTGTTTGATCTTTGTTAGTTAGTTATTTGTTAAAATAAATTAAGAAGTTTGGGGACTATAAATCCTATCAGCAGCACTGGCACCCAATGACCCTAGAATCAGCATCCTGGGTTATCATGTTGTTCTGGTCCCTCCTTTTGGGCTGCCCATAAGATGCTCTGGGAACAAACCAACATTTTATTTATTTATTACATTTTTATACCCCCCATTTGGGATATTTCCCACTTTTGACGGAGCACAGAGAGTTAAATAACAACAAATCATACAACAACCAAGTAATAAAATAAATACAGTATCTGATAGTTCTGAGACAAGCAGTTCCAAATCAAAACAAGTAACTTATTGGCAAAGATAAACCATCCTCAAAAGCATCCTTGAAGAGAAAGGTTTCGCTTGTGTTGTGTTCTAATGGTGTAACCTCCTACATGGGATAACAATGTATCCTAACCAATGTAACCTTGCCTATGAGTAACAATGTAACCTTCAGTTGTATCACTATAATCCCTGTAATAGGACGCGAGCTAATGACCACCAGCTGGCAG